>OX382183.1:2811053-2899072 GCA_947507545.1 Clistopyga incitator
ACTGGTATCGCAGTTCTGCAGCGATTGATACGTCGATGCTTAGCGACATCGAGAGATCGAAGATTCCCGCCGTTTCTGAGGGTTTGGCTGGCTGTACGGGTGTCGAAATCCTTCATTCTATGTAACTACACACTCTCAATACGATAAAACGGGTATCGTGGTGCTGCAGCGATTGATCCGTCGATGCTTAGCGATATCGAGAGATCGAGGATTCCCGGCGTTTCTAGGAGTTTGACTGGGTGTACGCATGTCAAAATCCTTTATTTCATGCAAATACACACTTACAATACGATAAAACGGGTATCGTGGTGCTGCAGCGATTGATACATCGATGCTTAGCGATATCGAGAGATCGAGGATTCCCGGCGTTTCTGAGAGTTTGGCTAGGCGTACGGGTGTCAATATTCTTTATTTCATGCAACTACACACTTGCAATACGATAAAACGGGTATCGTGGTGCTGCAGCGATTGATACGTCGAAGCTTTGCGGAATCAAAAGATCGAGGATTCCCGCCGTTTCTGAGACTTTGGCTGGCTGTACGGGTGTCAAAATCCTTCATTCTATGTAAATACACGCTCTCAATACGATAAAACTGGTATCGCAGTTCTGCAGCGATTGATACGTCGATGCTTAGCGACATCGAGAGATCGAGGATTCCCAGCGTTTTTGAGAGTTTGGCTGGGCGTACGCATGTCAATATTCTTTATTTCATGCAACTACACACTTACAATACGATAAAACGAGTATCGTGGTGCTGCAGCGATTGATACATCGATGCTTAGCGATATCGAGAGATCGAGGATTCCCGGCGTTTCTAGGAGTTTGACTGGGTGTACGCATGTCAAAATCCTCTATTTTATGCAAATACACACTTACAATACGATAAAACGGGTATCGTGGTGCTGCAGCGATTGATACATCGATGCTTAGCGATATCGAGAGATCGAGGTTTCCCGGCGTTTCTGAGAGTTTGGCTAGGCGTACGGGTGTCAATATTCTTTATTTCATGCAACTACACACTTGCAATACGATAAAACTGGCGACGTGGTGCTGCAGCGATTGATACGTCGATGCTTAGCGAAATCGAGAGATCGAGGATTCCCGCCGTTTCTGAGGGTTTGGCTGGCTGTACGGGTGTCGAAATCCTTCATTCTATGTAACTACACACTCTCAATACGATAAAACTGGTATCGTGGTGCTGCAGCGATTGATCTGTCGATGCTTAGCGATATCGAGAGATCGAGGATTCCCGGCGTTTCTAAGAGTTTGACTGGGTGTACGCATGTCAAAATTCTTTATTTCATGCAACTACACACTTGCAATACGATAAAACGGTTATCGTGGTGCTGCAGCGAGTGACACATCGATGCTTAGCGATATCGAGAGATCGAGGATTCCCGGCGTTTCTGAGAGTTTGGCTGGGTGTACGGGTGTGAAAATTGTTTATTTCATGCAACTACACACTTGCAATACGATAAAACGGGTATCGTGGTGCTGCAGCGATTGATACATCGATGCTTAGCGATATCGAGAGATCGAGGATTCCCGGCGTTTCTGAGAGTTTGGCTTGGTGTACGGGTGTGAAAATTGTTTATTTCATGCAACTACACACTCTCAATACGATAAAACGGGTATCGTGGTGCTGCAGCGATTGATACGTCGATGCTTAGCGACATCGAGAGATCGAGGATTCCCGGCGTTTTTGAGAGTTTGACTGGGTGTACGCATGTCAAAATTCTTAATTTCATGCAACTACACACTTGCAATACGATAAAACGGGTATCGTGGTGCTGCAGCGATTGATACATCGATGCTTAGCGATATCGAGCGATCGAGGATTCCCGCCGTTTCTGAGGGTTTGGCTGGCTGTACGGGTGTCGAAATCCTTCATTCTATGTAACTACACACACTCAATATGATAAAACTGGTATCGTGGTGCTGCAGCGATTGATCCGTCGATGCTTAGCGATATCGAGAGATCGAGGATTCCCGGCGTTTCTGAGAGTTTGGCTGGGCGTACGGGTATCAAAATTCTCTACTTCATGCAACTACACACTTGCAATACGATAAAACGGGTATCGTGGTGCTGCAGCGATTGATACGTCGATGCTTAGCGACATCGAGAGATCGAGGATTGCCGGCATTTCTAGGAGTTTGACTGGGTGTACGCATGTCAAAATCCTTTATTTCATGCAAATACACACTTACAATACGATAAAACGCGTATCGTGGTGCTGCAGCGATTGATACATCGAAGCTTTGCGGAATAAAAAGATCGAAGATTCCCGCCGTTTCTGAGACTTTGGCTGGCTGTACGGGTGTCAAAATCCTTCATTCTATGTAAATACACGCTCTCAATACGATAAAACTGGTATCGCAGTTCTGCAGCGATTGATACGTCGATGCTTAGCGACATCGTGAGATCGAGGATTCCCGGCGTTTCTGAGAGTTTGGCTGGGCGTACGGGTATCAAAATTCTCTACTTTATGCAACTACACACTCTCAATACGATAAAACTGGCATCGTGGTGCTGCAGCGATTGATACGTCGATGCTTAGCGAAATCGAGAGATCGAGGATTCCCGCCGTTTCTGAGGGTTTGGCTGGCTGTACGGGTGTCGAAATTCTTCATTCTACGTAACTACACACTCTCAATACGATAAAACTGGTATCGTGGTGCTGCAGCGATTGATCTGTCGATGCTTAGCGATATCGAGAGATCGAGGATTCCCGGCGTTTCTGAGAGTTTGGCTGGGTGTACGGGTGTGAAAATTGTTTATTTCATGCAACTACACACTCTCAATACGATAAAACGGGTATCGTGGTGCTGCAGCGATTGATACGTCGATGCTTAGCGACATCAAGAGATGGAGGATTCCCGGCGTTGTCTAGAATTTGGCTGGGCGTACGCATGTCAAAATTGTTTATTTCATGCAACTACACACTCTCAATACGATAAAACTGGTATCGCAGTTCTGCAGCGATTGATACGTCGATGCTTAGCGACATCGAGAGATCGAGGATTCCCGGCGTTTCTGAAAGTTTGACTGGGTGTACGCATGTCAAAATTCTTTATTTCATGCAACTACACACTTGCAATACGATAAAACGGGTATCGTGGTGCTGCAGCGATTGATACATCGATGCTTAGCGAAATCGAGAGATCGAGGGTTCCCGCCGTTTCTGAGGGTTTGGCTGGCTGTACGGGTGTCGAAATCCTTTATTCTATGTAACTACATACTCTCAATACGATAAAACTGGTATCGTGGTGCTGCAACGATTGATCCGTCGATGCTTAGCGATATCGAGAGATCGAGGATTCCGGCGTTTCTAAGAGTTTGGCTGGGCGTACGCATGTCAAAATTCTTTATTTCATGCAACTACACACTTACAATACGATTAAACGGGTATCGTGGTGCTGCAGCGATTGATACATCGATGCTTAGCGATATCGAGAGATCGAGGATTCCCGGCGTTTCTGAGAGTTTGGCTGGGTGTACGGGTGTGAAAATTGTTTATTTCATGCGACTACACACTCTCAATACGATAAAACGGGTATCGTGGTGCTGCAGCGATTGATACGTCGATTCTTAGCGACATCGAGAGATCGGAGATTCCCGGCGTTTTTGAGAATTTGGCTGGGCATACGCATGTCAAAATTCTTTATTTCATGCAACTACACACTTGCAATACGATAAAACGGGTATCGTCGTGCTGCAGCGATTGGTACATCGATGCTAAGCGATATCGAGAGATCGAGGATTCCCGGCGTTTCTAGGAGTTTGACTGGATGTACGCATGTCAAAATCCTTTATTTCATGCAAATACACACTTACACTACGATAAAACGGGTATCGTGGTGCTGCAGCGATTGATACATCGATGCTTAGCAATATCGAGAGATCGAGGATTCCCGGCGTTTCTGAGAGTTTGGCTAGGCGTACGGGTGTCAATATTCTTTATTTCATGCAACTACACACTTGCAATACGATAAAACGGGTATCGTGGTGCAGCGATTGATACGTCGAAGCTTTGCGGAATCAAAAGATCGAGGATTCCCGCCGTTTCTGAGACTTTGGCTGGCTGTACGGGTGTCAAAATCCTTCATTCTATGTAAATACACGCTCTCAATACGATAAAACTGGTATCGCAGTTCTGCAGCGATTGATACGTCGATGCTTAGCGACATCGTGAGATCGAGGATTCCCGGCGTTTCTGAGAGTTTGGCTGGGCGTACGGGTATCAAAATTCTCTACTTCATGCAACTACACACTCTCAATACGATAAAACTGGCATCGTGGTGCTGCAGCGATTGATACGTCGATGCTTAGCGAAATCGAGAGATCGAGGATTCCCGCCGTTTCTGAGGGTTTGGCTGGCTGTACGGGTGTCGAAATTCTTCATTCTATGTAACTACACACTCTCAATACGATAAAACTGGTATCGTAGTGCTGCAGCGATTGATCTGTCGATGCTTAGCGATATCGAGAGATCGAGGATTCCCGGCGTTTCTGAGAGTTTGGCTGGGTGTACGGGTGTGAAAATTGTTTATTTCATGCAACTACACACTCTCAATACGATAAAACGGGTATCGTGGTGCTGCAGCGATTGATACGTCGATGCTTAGCGACATCGAGAGATGGAGGATTCCCGGCGTTTTTGAGAATTTGGCTGGGCGTACGCATGTCAAAATTGTTTATTTCATGCAACTACACACTCTCAATACGATAAAACTGGTATCGCAGTTCTGCAGCGATTGATACGTCGATGCTTAGCGACATCGAGAGATCGAGGATTCCCGGCGTTTCTGAGAGTTTGACTGGGTGTACGCATGTCAAAATTCTTTATTTCATGCAACTACACACTTGCAATACGATAAAACGGGTATCGTGGTGCTGCAGCGATTGATACATCGATGCTTAGCGAAATCGAGAGATCGAGGGTTCCCGCCGTTTCTGAGGGTTTGGCTGGCTGTACGGGTGTCGAAATCCTTTATTCTATGTAACTACATACTCTCAATACGATAAAACTGGTATCGTGGTGCTGCAACGATTGATCCGTCGATGCTTAGCGATATCGAGAGATCGAGGATTCCGGCGTTTCTAAGAGTTTGGCTGGGCGTACGCATGTCAAAATTCGTTATTTCATGCAACTACACACTTACAATACGATTAAACGGGTATCGTGGTGCTGCAGCGATTGATACATCGATGCTTAGCGATATCGAGAGATCGAGGATTCCCGGCGTTTCTGAGAGTTTGGCTGGGTGTACGGGTGTGAAAATTGTTTATTTCATGCGACTACACACTCTCAATACGATAAAACGGGTATCGTGGTGCTGCAGCGATTGATACGTCGATTCTTAGCGACATCGAGAGATCGGAGATTCCCGGCGTTTTTGAGAATTTGGCTGGGCGTACGCATGTCAAAATTCTTTATTTCATGCAACTACACACTTACAATACGATAAAACGGGTATCGTCGTGCTGCAGCGATTGGTACATCGATGCTAAGCGATATCGAGAGATCGAGGATTCCCGGCGTTTCTAGGAGTTTGACTGAATGTACGCATGTCAAAATCCTTTATTTCATGCAAATACACACTTACACTACGATAAAACGGGTATCGTGGTGCTGCAGCGATTGATACATCGATGCTTAGCGATATCGAGAGATCGAGGATTCCCGGCGTTTCTGAGAGTTTGGCTAGGCGTACGGGTGACAATATTCTTTATTTCATGCAACTACACACTTGCAATACGATAAAACGGGTATCGTGGTGCAGCGATTGATACGTCGAAGCTTTGCGGAATCAAAAGATCGAGGATTCCCGCCGTTTCTGAGACTTTGGCTGGCTGTACGGGTGTCAAAATCCTTCATTCTATGTAAATACACGCTCTCAATACGATAAAACTGGTATCGCAGTTCTGCAGCGATTGATACGTCGTTGCTTAGCGACATCGTGAGATCGAGGATTCCCGGCGTTTCTGAGAGTTTGGCTGGGCGTACGGGTATCAAAATTCTCTACTTCATGCAACTACACACTCTCAATACGATAAAACTGGCATCGTGGTGCTGCAGCGATTGATACGTCGATGCTTAGCGAAATCGAGAGATCGAGGATTCCCGCCGTTTCTGAGGGTTTGGCTGGCTGTACGGGTGTCGAAATTCTTCATTCTATGTAACTACACACTCTCAATACGATAAAACTGGTATCGTGGTGCTGCAGCGATTGATCTGTCGATGCTTAGCGATATCGAGAGATCGAGGATTCCCGGCGTTTCTAAGAGTTTGACTGGGTGTACGCATGTCAAAATTCTTTATTTCATGCAACTACACACTTTCAATACGATAAAACGGTTATCGTGGTGCTGCAGCGATTGATACATCGATGCTTAGCGATATCGAGAGATCGAGGATTCCCGGCGTTTCTGAGAGTTTGGCTGGGTGTACGGGTGTGAAAATTGTTTATTTCATGCAACTACACACTTGCAATACGATAAAACGGGTATCGTGGTGCTGCAGCGATTGATACATCGATGCTTAGCGATATCGAGAGATCGAGGATTCCCGGCGTTTCTAAGAGTTTGACTGGGTGTACGCATGTCAAAATTCTTTATTTGATGCAACTACACACTTGCAATACGATAAAACGGGTATCGTGGTGCTGCAGCGATTGATACATCGATGCTTAGCGATATCGAGCGATCGAGGATTCCCGGCGTTTCTGAGAGTTTGACTGGGCGTACGCATGTCAAAATTCTTTATTTCATGCAACTACACACTTACAATCCGATAAAACGGGTATCGTGGTGCTGCAGCGATTGATACATCGATGCTTAGCGATATCGAGAGATCGAGGATTCCCGGCGTTTCTAGGAGTTTGACTTCGTGTACGCATGTCAAAATCCTTTATTTCATGCAAATACACACTTACAATACGATAAAACGGGTAACGTGGTGCTGCAGCGATTGATACATCGATGCTTAGCGATATCGAGAGATCGAGGTTTCCCGGCGTTTCTGAGAGTTTGGCTAGGCGTACGGGTGTCAATATTCTTTATTTCATGCAACTACACACTTGCAATACGATAAAACGGGTATCGTGGTGCTGCAGCGATTGATACCTCGAAGCTTTGCGGAATCAAAAGATCGAAGATTCCCGCCGTTTCTGAGACTTTGGCTGGCTTTACGGGTGTCAAAATCCTTCATTCTATGTAAATACACGCTCTTAATACGATAAAACTGGTATCGCAATTCTGCAGCGATTGATACGTCGATTCTTAGCGACATCGAGAGATCGAGGATTCCCGGCGTTTCTGAGAGTTTGGCTGGGCGTACGGGTATCAAAATTCTCTACTTCATGCAACTACACACTCTCAATACGATAAAACTGGCATCGTGGTGCTGCAGCGATTGATACGTCGATGCTTAGCGAAATCGAGAGATCGAGGATTCCCGCCGTTTCTGAGGGTTTGGCTGGCTGTACTGGTGTCGAAATCCTTCATTCTATGTAACGACACACTCTCAATACGATAAAACTGGTATCGTGGTGCTGCAGCGATTGATCCGTCGATGCTTAGCGATATCGAGAGATCGAGGATTCCCGGCGTTTCTAAGAGTTTGACTGGGTGTATGCATGTCAAAATTCTTTATTTCATGCAACTACACACTTGCAATACGATAAAACGGGTATCGTGGTGCTGCAGCGATTGATACATCGATGCTTAGCGATATCGAGCGATCGAGGATTCCCGCCGTTTCTGAGGGTTTGGCTGGCTGTACGGGTGTCGAAATCCTTCATTCTATGTAACTACACACACTCAATACGATAAAACTGGTATCGTGGTGCTGCAGCGATTGATCCGTCGATGCTTAGCGATATCGAGAGATCGAGGATTCCCGGCGTTTCTAGGAGTTTGACTGGGTGTACGCATGTCAAAATCCTTTATTTCATGCAAATAAACACTTACAATACGATAAAACGCGTATCGTGGTGCTGCAGCGATTGATACATCGATGCTTAGCGATATCGAGAGATCGAGTATTCCCGGCGTTTCTGAGAGTTTGGCTAGGCGTACGGGTGTCAATATTCTTTATTTCATGCAACTACACACTTGCAGTACAATAAAACAGGTATCGTGGTGCTGCAGCGATTGATACATCGATGCTTAGCGATATCGAGAGATCGAGGATTCCCGGCGTTTCTGAGAGTTTGGCTTGGTGTACGGGTGTGAAAATTGTTTATTTCATGCAACTACACACTCTCAATACGATAAAACGGGTATCGTGGTGCTGCAGCGATTGATACGTCGATGCTTAGCGACATCGAGAGATCGAGGATTCCCAGCGTTTTTGAGAGTTTGGCTGGGCGTACGCATGTCAAAATTCTTTATTTCATGCAACTACACACTTACAATACGATAAAACGAGTATCGTGGTGCTGCAGCGATTGATACATCGATGCTTAGCGATATCGAGAGATCGAGGATTCCCGGCGTTTCTAGGAGTTTGACTGGGTGTACGCATGTCAAAATCCTCTATTTTATGCAAATACACACTTACAATACGATAAAACGGGTATCGTGGTGCTGCAGCGATTGATACATCGATGCTTAGCGATATCGAGAGATCGAGGTTTCCCGGCGTTTCTGAGAGTTTGGCTAGGCGTACGGGTGTCAATATTCTTTATTTCATGCAACTACACACTTGCAATACGATCAAACGGGTATCGTGGTGCTGCAGCGATTGATACCTCGAAGCTTTGCGGAATCAAAAGATCGAAGATTCCCGCCGTTTCTGAGACTTTGGCTGGCTGTACGGGTGTCAAAATCCTTCATTCTATGTAAATACACGCTCTCAATACGATAAAACTGGTATCGCAGTTCTGCAGCGATTGATACGTCGATGCTTAGCGACATCGAGAGATCGAGGATTCCCGGCGTTTCTGACAGTTTGGCTGGGCGTACGGGTATCAAAATTCTCTACTTCATGCAACTACACACTCTCAATACGATAAAACTGGCGACGTGGTGCTGCAGCGATTGATACGTCGATGCTTAGCGAAATCGAGAGATCGAGGATTCCCGCCGTTTCTGAGGGTTTGGCTGGCTGTACGGGTGTCGAAATCCTTCATTCTATGTAACTACACACTCTCAATACGATAAAACTGGTATCGTGGTGCTGCAGCGATTGATCTGTCGATGCTTAGCGATATCGAGAGATCGAGGATTCCCGGCGTTTCTAAGAGTTTGACTGGGTGTACGCATGTCAAAATTCTTTATTTCATGCAACTACACACTTGCAATACGATAAAACGGTTATCGTGGTGCTGCAGCGAGTGACACATCGATGCTTAGCGATATCGAGAGATCGAGGATTCCCGGCGTTTCTGAGAGTTTGGCTGGGTGTACGGGTGTGAAAATTGTTTATTTCATGCAACTACACACTTGCAATACGATAAAACGGGTATCGTGGTGCTGCAGCGATTGATACATCGATGCTTAGCGATATCGAGAGATCGAGGATTCCCGGCGTTTCTGAGAGTTTGGCTTGGTGTACGGGTGTGAAAATTGTTTATTTCATGCAACTACACACTCTCAATACGATAAAACGGGTATCGTGGTGCTGCAGCGATTGATACGTCGATGCTTAGCGACATCGAGAGATCGAGGATTCCCGGCGTTTTTGAGAGTTTGACTGGGTGTACGCATGTCAAAATTCTTAATTTCATGCAACTACACACTTGCAATACGATAAAACGGGTATCGTGGTGCTGCAGCGATTGATACATCGATGCTTAGCGATATCGAGCGATCGAGGATTCCCGCCGTTTCTGAGGGTTTGGCTGGCTGTACGGGTGTCGAAATCCTTCATTCTATGTAACTACACACACTCAATATGATAAAACTGGTATCGTGGTGCTGCAGCGATTGATCCGTCGATGCTTAGCGATATCGAGAGATCGAGGATTCCCGGCGTTTCTGAGAGTTTGGCTGGGCGTACGGGTATCAAAATTCTCTACTTCATGCAACTACACACTTGCAATACGATAAAACGGGTATCGTGGTGCTGCAGCGATTGATACGTCGATGCTTAGCGACATCGAGAGATCGAGGATTGCCGGCATTTCTAGGAGTTTGACTGGGTGTACGCATGTCAAAATCCTTTATTTCATGCAAATACACACTTACAATACGATAAAACGCGTATCGTGGTGCTGCAGCGATTGATACATCGAAGCTTTGCGGAATAAAAAGATCGAAGATTCCCGCCGTTTCTGAGACTTTGGCTGGCTGTACGGGTGTCAAAATCCTTCATTCTATGTAAATACACGCTCTCAATACGATAAAACTGGTATCGCAGTTCTGCAGCGATTGATACGTCGATGCTTAGCGACATCGTGAGATCGAGGATTCCCGGCGTTTCTGAGAGTTTGGCTGGGCGTACGGGTATCAAAATTCTCTACTTTATGCAACTACACACTCTCAATACGATAAAACTGGCATCGTGGTGCTGCAGCGATTGATACGTCGATGCTTAGCGAAATCGAGAGATCGAGGATTCCCGCCGTTTCTGAGGGTTTGGCTGGCTGTACGGGTGTCGAAATTCTTCATTCTACGTAACTACACACTCTCAATACGATAAAACTGGTATCGTGGTGCTGCAGCGATTGATCTGTCGATGCTTAGCGATATCGAGAGATCGAGGATTCCCGGCGTTTCTGAGAGTTTGGCTGGGTGTACGGGTGTGAAAATTGTTTATTTCATGCAACTACACACTCTCAATACGATAAAACGGGTATCGTGGTGCTGCAGCGATTGATACGTCGATGCTTAGCGACATCAAGAGATGGAGGATTCCCGGCGTTGTCTAGAATTTGGCTGGGCGTACGCATGTCAAAATTGTTTATTTCATGCAACTACACACTCTCAATACGATAAAACTGGTATCGCAGTTCTGCAGCGATTGATACGTCGATGCTTAGCGACATCGAGAGATCGAGGATTCCCGGCGTTTCTGAAAGTTTGACTGGGTGTACGCATGTCAAAATTCTTTATTTCATGCAACTACACACTTGCAATACGATAAAACGGGTATCGTGGTGCTGCAGCGATTGATACATCGATGCTTAGCGAAATCGAGAGATCGAGGGTTCCCGCCGTTTCTGAGGGTTTGGCTGGCTGTACGGGTGTCGAAATCCTTTATTCTATGTAACTACATACTCTCAATACGATAAAACTGGTATCGTGGTGCTGCAACGATTGATCCGTCGATGCTTAGCGATATCGAGAGATCGAGGATTCCGGCGTTTCTAAGAGTTTGGCTGGGCGTACGCATGTCAAAATTCTTTATTTCATGCAACTACACACTTACAATACGATTAAACGGGTATCGTGGTGCTGCAGCGATTGATACATCGATGCTTAGCGATATCGAGAGATCGAGGATTCCCGGCGTTTCTGAGAGTTTGGCTGGGTGTACGGGTGTGAAAATTGTTTATTTCATGCGACTACACACTCTCAATACGATAAAACGGGTATCGTGGTGCTGCAGCGATTGATACGTCGATTCTTAGCGACATCGAGAGATCGGAGATTCCCGGCGTTTTTGAGAATTTGGCTGGGCATACGCATGTCAAAATTCTTTATTTCATGCAACTACACACTTGCAATACGATAAAACGGGTATCGTCGTGCTGCAGCGATTGGTACATCGATGCTAAGCGATATCGAGAGATCGAGGATTCCCGGCGTTTCTAGGAGTTTGACTGGATGTACGCATGTCAAAATCCTTTATTTCATGCAAATACACACTTACACTACGATAAAACGGGTATCGTGGTGCTGCAGCGATTGATACATCGATGCTTAGCAATATCGAGAGATCGAGGATTCCCGGCGTTTCTGAGAGTTTGGCTAGGCGTACGGGTGTCAATATTCTTTATTTCATGCAACTACACACTTGCAATACGATAAAACGGGTATCGTGGTGCAGCGATTGATACGTCGAAGCTTTGCGGAATCAAAAGATCGAGGATTCCCGCCGTTTCTGAGACTTTGGCTGGCTGTACGGGTGTCAAAATCCTTCATTCTATGTAAATACACGCTCTCAATACGATAAAACTGGTATCGCAGTTCTGCAGCGATTGATACGTCGATGCTTAGCGACATCGTGAGATCGAGGATTCCCGGCGTTTCTGAGAGTTTGGCTGGGCGTACGGGTATCAAAATTCTCTACTTCATGCAACTACACACTCTCAATACGATAAAACTGGCATCGTGGTGCTGCAGCGATTGATACGTCGATGCTTAGCGAAATCGAGAGATCGAGGATTCCCGCCGTTTCTGAGGGTTTGGCTGGCTGTACGGGTGTCGAAATTCTTCATTCTATGTAACTACACACTCTCAATACGATAAAACTGGTATCGTAGTGCTGCAGCGATTGATCTGTCGATGCTTAGCGATATCGAGAGATCGAGGATTCCCGGCGTTTCTGAGAGTTTGGCTGGGTGTACGGGTGTGAAAATTGTTTATTTCATGCAACTACACACTCTCAATACGATAAAACGGGTATCGTGGTGCTGCAGCGATTGATACGTCGATGCTTAGCGACATCGAGAGATGGAGGATTCCCGGCGTTTTTGAGAATTTGGCTGGGCGTACGCATGTCAAAATTGTTTATTTCATGCAACTACACACTCTCAATACGATAAAACTGGTATCGCAGTTCTGCAGCGATTGATACGTCGATGCTTAGCGACATCGAGAGATCGAGGATTCCCGGCGTTTCTGAGAGTTTGACTGGGTGTACGCATGTCAAAATTCTTTATTTCATGCAACTACACACTTGCAATACGATAAAACGGGTATCGTGGTGCTGCAGCGATTGATACATCGATGCTTAGCGAAATCGAGAGATCGAGGGTTCCCGCCGTTTCTGAGGGTTTGGCTGGCTGTACGGGTGTCGAAATCCTTTATTCTATGTAACTACATACTCTCAATACGATAAAACTGGTATCGTGGTGCTGCAACGATTGATCCGTCGATGCTTAGCGATATCGAGAGATCGAGGATTCCGGCGTTTCTAAGAGTTTGGCTGGGCGTACGCATGTCAAAATTCGTTATTTCATGCAACTACACACTTACAATACGATTAAACGGGTATCGTGGTGCTGCAGCGATTGATACATCGATGCTTAGCGATATCGAGAGATCGAGGATTCCCGGCGTTTCTGAGAGTTTGGCTGGGTGTACGGGTGTGAAAATTGTTTATTTCATGCGACTACACACTCTCAATACGATAAAACGGGTATCGTGGTGCTGCAGCGATTGATACGTCGATTCTTAGCGACATCGAGAGATCGGAGATTCCCGGCGTTTTTGAGAATTTGGCTGGGCGTACGCATGTCAAAATTCTTTATTTCATGCAACTACACACTTACAATACGATAAAACGGGTATCGTCGTGCTGCAGCGATTGGTACATCGATGCTAAGCGATATCGAGAGATCGAGGATTCCCGGCGTTTCTAGGAGTTTGACTGGATGTACGCATGTCAAAATCCTTTATTTCATGCAAATACACACTTACACTACGATAAAACGGGTATCGTGGTGCTGCAGCGATTGATACATCGATGCTTAGCGATATCGAGAGATCGAGGATTCCCGGCGTTTCTGAGAGTTTGGCTAGGCGTACGGGTGTTAATATTCTTTATTTCATGCAACTACACACTTGCAATACGATAAAACGGGTATCGTGGTGCAGCGATTGATACGTCGAAGTTTTGCGGAATCAAAAGATCGAGGATTCCCGCCGTTTCTGAGACTTTGGCTGGCTGTACGGGTGTCAAAATCCTTCATTCTATGTAAATACACGCTCTCAATACGATAAAACTGGTATCGCAGTTCTGCAGCGATTGATACGTCGTTGCTTAGCGACATCGTGAGATCGAGGATTCCCGGCGTTTCTGAGAGTTTGGCTGGGCGTACGGGTATCAAAATTCTCTACTTCATGCAACTACACACTCTCAATACGATAAAACTGGCATCGTGGTGCTGCAGCGATTGATACGTCGATGCTTAGCGAAATCGAGAGATCGAGGATTCCCGCCGTTTCTGAGGGTTTGGCTGGCTGTACGGGTGTCGAAATTCTTCATTCTATGTAACTACACACTCTCAATACGATAAAACTGGTATCGTGGTGCTGCAGCGATTGATCTGTCGATGCTTAGCGATATCGAGAGATCGAGGATTCCCGGCGTTTCTAAGAGTTTGACTGGGTGTACGCATGTCAAAATTCTTTATTTCATGCAACTACACACTTTCAATACGATAAAACGGTTATCGTGGTGCTGTAGCGATTGATACATCGATGCTTAGCGATATCGAGAGATCGAGGATTCCCGGCGTTTCTGAGAGTTTGGCTGGGTGTACGGGTGTGAAAATTGTTTATTTCATGCAACTACACACTTGCAATACGATAAAACGGGTATCGTGGTGCTGCAGCGATTGATACATCGATGCTTAGCGATATCGAGAGATCGAGGATTCCCGGCGTTTCTAAGAGTTTGACTGGGTGTACGCATGTCAAAATTCTTTATTTGATGCAACTACACACTTGCAATACGATAAAACGGGTATCGTGGTGCTGCAGCGATTGATACATCGATGCTTAGCGATATCGAGCGATCGAGGATTCCCGGCGTTTCTGAGAGTTTGACTGGGCGTACGCATGTCAAAATTCTTTATTTCATGCAACTACACACTTACAATACGATAAAACGGGTATCGTGGTACTGCAGCGATTGATACATCGATGCTTAGCGATATCGAGAGATCGAGGATTCCCGGCGTTTCTAGGAGTTTGACTTCGTGTACGCATGTCAAAATCCTTTATTTCATGCAAATACACACTTACAATACGATAAAACGGGTAACGTGGTGCTGCAGCGATTGATACATCGATGCTTAGCGATATCGAGAGATCGAGGTTTCCCGGCGTTTCTGAGAGTTTGGCTAGGCGTACGGGTGTCAATATTCTTTATTTCATGCAACTACACACTTGCAATACGATAAAACGGGTATCGTGGTGCTGCAGCGATTGATACCTCGAAGCTTTGCGGAATCAAAAGATCGAAGATTCCCGCCGTTTCTGAGACTTTGGCTGGCTTTACGGGTGTCAAAATCCTTCATTCTATGTAAATACACGCTCTTAATACGATAAAACTGGTATCGCAATTCTGCAGCGATTGATACGTCGATTCTTAGCGACATCGAGAGATCGAGGATTCCCGGCGTTTCTGAGAGTTTGGCTGGGCGTACGGGTATCAAAATTCTCTACTTCATGCAACTACACACTCTCAATACGATAAAACTGGCATCGTGGTGCTGCAGCGATTGATACGTCGATGCTTAGCGAAATCGAGAGATCGAGGATTCCCGCCGTTTCTGAGGGTTTGGCTGGCTGTACTGGTGTCGAAATCCTTCATTCTATGTAACGACACACTCTCAATACGATAAAACTGGTATCGTGGTGCTGCAGCGATTGATCCGTCGATGCTTAGCGATATCGAGAGATCGAGGATTCCCGGCGTTTCTAAGAGTTTGACTGGGTGTATGCATGTCAAAATTCTTTATTTCATGCAACTACACACTTGCAATACGATAAAACGGGTATCGTGGTGCTGCAGCGATTGATACATCGATGCTTAGCGATATCGAGCGATCGAGGATTCCCGCCGTTTCTGAGGGTTTGGCTGGCTGTACGGGTGTCGAAATCCTTCATTCTATGTAACTACACACACTCAATACGATAAAACTGGTATCGTGGTGCTGCAGCGATTGATCCGTCGATGCTTAGCGACATCGAGAGATCGAGGATTCCCGGCGTTTCTGAGAGTTTGGCTGGGCGTACGGGTATCAAAATTCTCTACTTCATGCAACTACACACTCTCAATACGATAAAACTGGCATCGTGGTGCTGCAGCGATTGATACGTCGATGCTTAGCGAAATCGAGAGATCGAGGATTCCCGCCGTTTCTGAGGGTTTGGCTGGCTGTACTGGTGTCGAAATCCTTCATTCTATGTAACGACACACTCTCAATACGATAAAACTGGTATCGTGGTGCTGCAGCGATTGATCCGTCGATGCTTAGCGATATCGAGAGATCGAGGATTCCCGGCGTTTCTAAGAGTTTGACTGGGTGTATGCATGTCAAAATTCTTTATTTCATGCAACTACACACTTGCAATACGATAAAACGGGTATCGTGGTGCTGCAGCGATTGATACATCGATGCTTAGCGATATCGAGCGATCGAGGATTCCCGCCGTTTCTGAGGGTTTGGCTGGCTGTACGTGTGTCGAAATCCTTCATTCTATGTAACTACACACACTCAATACGATAAAACTGGTATCGTGGTGCTGCAGCGATTGATCCGTCGATGCTTAGCGATATCGAGAGATCGAGGATTCCCGGCGTTTCTAGGAGTTTGACTGGGTGTACGCATGTCAAAATCCTTTATTTCATGCAAATAAACACTTACAATACGATAAAACGCGTATCGTGGTGCTGCAGCGATTGATACATCGATGCTTAGCGATATCGAGAGATCGAGTATTCCCGGCGTTTCTGAGAGTTTGGCTAGGCGTACGGGTGTCAATATTCTTTATTTCATGCAACTACACACTTGCAGTACAATAAAACAGGTATCGTGGTGCTGCAGCGATTGATACATCGATGCTTAGCGATATCGAGAGATCGAGGATTCCCGGCGTTTCTGAGAGTTTGGCTTGGTGTACGGGTGTGAAAATTGTTTATTTCATGCAACTACACACTCTCAATACGATAAAACGGGTATCGTGGTGCTGCAGCGATTGATACGTCGATGCTTAGCGACATCGAGAGATCGAGGATTCCCAGCGTTTTTGAGAGTTTGGCTGGGCGTACGCATGTCAAAATTCCTTATTTCATGCAACTACACACTTGCAATACGATAAAACGGGTATCGTGGTGCTGCAGCGATTGATACATCGATGCTTAGCGATATCGAGCGATCGAGGATTCCCGCCGTTTCTGAGGGTTTGGCTGGCTGTACGGGTGTCGAAATCCTTCATTCTATGTAACTACACACACTCAATACGATAAAACTGGTATCGTGGTGCTGCAGCGATTGATCCGTCGATGCTTAGCGATATCGAGAGATCGAGGATTCCCGGCGTTTCTAGGAGTTTGACTGGGTGTACGCATGTCAAAATCCTTTATTTCATGCAAATAAACACTTACAATACGATAAAACGCGTATCGTGGTGCTGCAGCGATTGATACATCGATGCTTAGCGATATCGAGAGATCGAGTATTCCCGGCGTTTCTGAGAGTTTGGCTAGGCGTACGGGTGTCAATATTCTTTATTTCATGCAACTACACACTTGCAGTACAATAAAACAGGTATCGTGGTGCTGCAGCGATTGATACATCGATGCTTAGCGATATCGAGAGATCGAGGATTCCCGGCGTTTCTGAGAGTTTGGCTTGGTGTACGGGTGTGAAAATTGTTTATTTCATGCAACTACACACTCTCAATACGATAAAACGGGTATCGTGGTGCTGCAGCGATTGATACGTCGATGCTTAGCGACATCGAGAGATCGAGGATTCCCAGCGTTTTTGAGAGTTTGGCTGGGCGTACGCATGTCAAAATTCTTTATTTCATGCAACTACACACTTACAATACGATAAAACGAGTATCGTGGTGCTGCAGCGATTGATACATCGATGCTTAGCGATATCGAGAGATCGAGGATTCCCGGCGTTTCTAGGAGTTTGACTGGGTGTACGCATGTCAAAATCCTCTATTTTATGCAAATACACACTTACAATACGATAAAACGGGTATCGTGGTGCTGCAGCGATTGATACATCGATGCTTAGCGATATCGAGAGATCGAGGTTTCCCGGCGTTTCTGAGAGTTTGGCTAGGCGTACGGGTGTCAATATTCTTTATTTCATGCAACTACACACTTGCAATACGATCAAACGGGTATCGTGGTGCTGCAGCGATTGATACCTCGAAGCTTTGCGGAATCAAAAGATCGAAGATTCCCGCCGTTTCTGAGACTTTGGCTGGCTGTACGGGTGTCAAAATCCTTCATTCTATGTAAATACACGCTCTCAATACGATAAAACTGGTATCGCAGTTCTGCAGCGATTGATACGTCGATGCTTAGCGACATCGAGAGATCGAGGATTCCCGGCGTTTCTGACAGTTTGGCTGGGCGTACGGGTATCAAAATTCTCTACTTCATGCAACTACACACTCTCAATACGATAAAACTGGCGACGTGGTGCTGCAGCGATTGATACGTCGATGCTTAGCGAAATCGAGAGATCGAGGATTCCCGCCGTTTCTGAGGGTTTGGCTGGCTGTACGGGTGTCGAAATCCTTCATTCTATGTAACTACACACTCTCAATACGATAAAACTGGTATCGTGGTGCTGCAGCGATTGATCTGTCGATGCTTAGCGATATCGAGAGATCGAGGATTCCCGGCGTTTCTAAGAGTTTGACTGGGTGTACGCATGTCAAAATTCTTTATTTCATGCAACTACACACTTGCAATACGATAAAACGGTTATCGTGGTGCTGCAGCGAGTGACACATCGATGCTTAGCGATATCGAGAGATCGAGGATTCCCGGCGTTTCTGAGAGTTTGGCTGGGTGTACGGGTGTGAAAATTGTTTATTTCATGCAACTACACACTTGCAATACGATAAAACGGGTATCGTGGTGCTGCAGCGATTGATACATCGATGCTTAGCGATATCGAGAGATCGAGGATTCCCGGCGTTTCTGAGAGTTTGGCTTGGTGTACGGGTGTGAAAATTGTTTATTTCATGCAACTACACACTCTCAATACGATAAAACGGGTATCGTGGTGCTGCAGCGATTGATACGTCGATGCTTAGCGACATCGAGAGATCGAGGATTCCCGGCGTTTTTGAGAGTTTGACTGGGTGTACGCATGTCAAAATTCTTAATTTCATGCAACTACACACTTGCAATACGATAAAACGGGTATCGTGGTGCTGCAGCGATTGATACATCGATGCTTAGCGATATCGAGCGATCGAGGATTCCCGCCGTTTCTGAGGGTTTGGCTGGCTGTACGGGTGTCGAAATCCTTCATTCTATGTAACTACACACACTCAATATGATAAAACTGGTATCGTGGTGCTGCAGCGATTGATCCGTCGATGCTTAGCGATATCGAGAGATCGAGGATTCCCGGCGTTTCTGAGAGTTTGGCTGGGCGTACGGGTATCAAAATTCTCTACTTCATGCAACTACACACTTGCAATACGATAAAACGGGTATCGTGGTGCTGCAGCGATTGATACGTCGATGCTTAGCGACATCGAGAGATCGAGGATTGCCGGCATTTCTAGGAGTTTGACTGGGTGTACGCATGTCAAAATCCTTTATTTCATGCAAATACACACTTACAATACGATAAAACGCGTATCGTGGTGCTGCAGCGATTGATACATCGAAGCTTTGCGGAATAAAAAGATCGAAGATTCCCGCCGTTTCTGAGACTTTGGCTGGCTGTACGGGTGTCAAAATCCTTCATTCTATGTAAATACACGCTCTCAATACGATAAAACTGGTATCGCAGTTCTGCAGCGATTGATACGTCGATGCTTAGCGACATCGTGAGATCGAGGATTCCCGGCGTTTCTGAGAGTTTGGCTGGGCGTACGGGTATCAAAATTCTCTACTTTATGCAACTACACACTCTCAATACGATAAAACTGGCATCGTGGTGCTGCAGCGATTGATACGTCGATGCTTAGCGAAATCGAGAGATCGAGGATTCCCGCCGTTTCTGAGGGTTTGGCTGGCTGTACGGGTGTCGAAATTCTTCATTCTACGTAACTACACACTCTCAATACGATAAAACTGGTATCGTGGTGCTGCAGCGATTGATCTGTCGATGCTTAGCGATATCGAGAGATCGAGGATTCCCGGCGTTTCTGAGAGTTTGGCTGGGTGTACGGGTGTGAAAATTGTTTATTTCATGCAACTACACACTCTCAATACGATAAAACGGGTATCGTGGTGCTGCAGCGATTGATACGTCGATGCTTAGCGACATCAAGAGATGGAGGATTCCCGGCGTTGTCTAGAATTTGGCTGGGCGTACGCATGTCAAAATTGTTTATTTCATGCAACTACACACTCTCAATACGATAAAACTGGTATCGCAGTTCTGCAGCGATTGATACGTCGATGCTTAGCGACATCGAGAGATCGAGGATTCCCGGCGTTTCTGAAAGTTTGACTGGGTGTACGCATGTCAAAATTCTTTATTTCATGCAACTACACACTTGCAATACGATAAAACGGGTATCGTGGTGCTGCAGCGATTGATACATCGATGCTTAGCGAAATCGAGAGATCGAGGGTTCCCGCCGTTTCTGAGGGTTTGGCTGGCTGTACGGGTGTCGAAATCCTTTATTCTATGTAACTACATACTCTCAATACGATAAAACTGGTATCGTGGTGCTGCAACGATTGATCCGTCGATGCTTAGCGATATCGAGAGATCGAGGATTCCGGCGTTTCTAAGAGTTTGGCTGGGCGTACGCATGTCAAAATTCTTTATTTCATGCAACTACACACTTACAATACGATTAAACGGGTATCGTGGTGCTGCAGCGATTGATACATCGATGCTTAGCGATATCGAGAGATCGAGGATTCCCGGCGTTTCTGAGAGTTTGGCTGGGTGTACGGGTGTGAAAATTGTTTATTTCATGCGACTACACACTCTCAATACGATAAAACGGGTATCGTGGTGCTGCAGCGATTGATACGTCGATTCTTAGCGACATCGAGAGATCGGAGATTCCCGGCGTTTTTGAGAATTTGGCTGGGCATACGCATGTCAAAATTCTTTATTTCATGCAACTACACACTTGCAATACGATAAAACGGGTATCGTCGTGCTGCAGCGATTGGTACATCGATGCTAAGCGATATCGAGAGATCGAGGATTCCCGGCGTTTCTAGGAGTTTGACTGGATGTACGCATGTCAAAATCCTTTATTTCATGCAAATACACACTTACACTACGATAAAACGGGTATCGTGGTGCTGCAGCGATTGATACATCGATGCTTAGCAATATCGAGAGATCGAGGATTCCCGGCGTTTCTGAGAGTTTGGCTAGGCGTACGGGTGTCAATATTCTTTATTTCATGCAACTACACACTTGCAATACGATAAAACGGGTATCGTGGTGCAGCGATTGATACGTCGAAGCTTTGCGGAATCAAAAGATCGAGGATTCCCGCCGTTTCTGAGACTTTGGCTGGCTGTACGGGTGTCAAAATCCTTCATTCTATGTAAATACACGCTCTCAATACGATAAAACTGGTATCGCAGTTCTGCAGCGATTGATACGTCGATGCTTAGCGACATCGTGAGATCGAGGATTCCCGGCGTTTCTGAGAGTTTGGCTGGGCGTACGGGTATCAAAATTCTCTACTTCATGCAACTACACACTCTCAATACGATAAAACTGGCATCGTGGTGCTGCAGCGATTGATACGTCGATGCTTAGCGAAATCGAGAGATCGAGGATTCCCGCCGTTTCTGAGGGTTTGGCTGGCTGTACGGGTGTCGAAATTCTTCATTCTATGTAACTACACACTCTCAATACGATAAAACTGGTATCGTAGTGCTGCAGCGATTGATCTGTCGATGCTTAGCGATATCGAGAGATCGAGGATTCCCGGCGTTTCTGAGAGTTTGGCTGGGTGTACGGGTGTGAAAATTGTTTATTTCATGCAACTACACACTCTCAATACGATAAAACGGGTATCGTGGTGCTGCAGCGATTGATACGTCGATGCTTAGCGACATCGAGAGATGGAGGATTCCCGGCGTTTTTGAGAATTTGGCTGGGCGTACGCATGTCAAAATTGTTTATTTCATGCAACTACACACTCTCAATACGATAAAACTGGTATCGCAGTTCTGCAGCGATTGATACGTCGATGCTTAGCGACATCGAGAGATCGAGGATTCCCGGCGTTTCTGAGAGTTTGACTGGGTGTACGCATGTCAAAATTCTTTATTTCATGCAACTACACACTTGCAATACGATAAAACGGGTATCGTGGTGCTGCAGCGATTGATACATCGATGCTTAGCGAAATCGAGAGATCGAGGGTTCCCGCCGTTTCTGAGGGTTTGGCTGGCTGTACGGGTGTCGAAATCCTTTATTCTATGTAACTACATACTCTCAATACGATAAAACTGGTATCGTGGTGCTGCAACGATTGATCCGTCGATGCTTAGCGATATCGAGAGATCGAGGATTCCGGCGTTTCTAAGAGTTTGGCTGGGCGTACGCATGTCAAAATTCGTTATTTCATGCAACTACACACTTACAATACGATTAAACGGGTATCGTGGTGCTGCAGCGATTGATACATCGATGCTTAGCGATATCGAGAGATCGAGGATTCCCGGCGTTTCTGAGAGTTTGGCTGGGTGTACGGGTGTGAAAATTGTTTATTTCATGCGACTACACACTCTCAATACGATAAAACGGGTATCGTGGTGCTGCAGCGATTGATACGTCGATTCTTAGCGACATCGAGAGATCGGAGATTCCCGGCGTTTTTGAGAATTTGGCTGGGCGTACGCATGTCAAAATTCTTTATTTCATGCAACTACACACTTACAATACGATAAAACGGGTATCGTCGTGCTGCAGCGATTGGTACATCGATGCTAAGCGATATCGAGAGATCGAGGATTCCCGGCGTTTCTAGGAGTTTGACTGGATGTACGCATGTCAAAATCCTTTATTTCATGCAAATACACACTTACACTACGATAAAACGGGTATCGTGGTGCTGCAGCGATTGATACATCGATGCTTAGCGATATCGAGAGATCGAGGATTCCCGGCGTTTCTGAGAGTTTGGCTAGGCGTACGGGTGTTAATATTCTTTATTTCATGCAACTACACACTTGCAATACGATAAAACGGGTATCGTGGTGCAGCGATTGATACGTCGAAGTTTTGCGGAATCAAAAGATCGAGGATTCCCGCCGTTTCTGAGACTTTGGCTGGCTGTACGGGTGTCAAAATCCTTCATTCTATGTAAATACACGCTCTCAATACGATAAAACTGGTATCGCAGTTCTGCAGCGATTGATACGTCGTTGCTTAGCGACATCGTGAGATCGAGGATTCCCGGCGTTTCTGAGAGTTTGGCTGGGCGTACGGGTATCAAAATTCTCTACTTCATGCAACTACACACTCTCAATACGATAAAACTGGCATCGTGGTGCTGCAGCGATTGATACGTCGATGCTTAGCGAAATCGAGAGATCGAGGATTCCCGCCGTTTCTGAGGGTTTGGCTGGCTGTACGGGTGTCGAAATTCTTCATTCTATGTAACTACACACTCTCAATACGATAAAACTGGTATCGTGGTGCTGCAGCGATTGATCTGTCGATGCTTAGCGATATCGAGAGATCGAGGATTCCCGGCGTTTCTAAGAGTTTGACTGGGTGTACGCATGTCAAAATTCTTTATTTCATGCAACTACACACTTTCAATACGATAAAACGGTTATCGTGGTGCTGTAGCGATTGATACATCGATGCTTAGCGATATCGAGAGATCGAGGATTCCCGGCGTTTCTGAGAGTTTGGCTGGGTGTACGGGTGTGAAAATTGTTTATTTCATGCAACTACACACTTGCAATACGATAAAACGGGTATCGTGGTGCTGCAGCGATTGATACATCGATGCTTAGCGATATCGAGAGATCGAGGATTCCCGGCGTTTCTAAGAGTTTGACTGGGTGTACGCATGTCAAAATTCTTTATTTGATGCAACTACACACTTGCAATACGATAAAACGGGTATCGTGGTGCTGCAGCGATTGATACATCGATGCTTAGCGATATCGAGCGATCGAGGATTCCCGGCGTTTCTGAGAGTTTGACTGGGCGTACGCATGTCAAAATTCTTTATTTCATGCAACTACACACTTACAATACGATAAAACGGGTATCGTGGTACTGCAGCGATTGATACATCGATGCTTAGCGATATCGAGAGATCGAGGATTCCCGGCGTTTCTAGGAGTTTGACTTCGTGTACGCATGTCAAAATCCTTTATTTCATGCAAATACACACTTACAATACGATAAAACGGGTAACGTGGTGCTGCAGCGATTGATACATCGATGCTTAGCGATATCGAGAGATCGAGGTTTCCCGGCGTTTCTGAGAGTTTGGCTAGGCGTACGGGTGTCAATATTCTTTATTTCATGCAACTACACACTTGCAATACGATAAAACGGGTATCGTGGTGCTGCAGCGATTGATACCTCGAAGCTTTGCGGAATCAAAAGATCGAAGATTCCCGCCGTTTCTGAGACTTTGGCTGGCTTTACGGGTGTCAAAATCCTTCATTCTATGTAAATACACGCTCTTAATACGATAAAACTGGTATCGCAATTCTGCAGCGATTGATACGTCGATTCTTAGCGACATCGAGAGATCGAGGATTCCCGGCGTTTCTGAGAGTTTGGCTGGGCGTACGGGTATCAAAATTCTCTACTTCATGCAACTACACACTCTCAATACGATAAAACTGGCATCGTGGTGCTGCAGCGATTGATACGTCGATGCTTAGCGAAATCGAGAGATCGAGGATTCCCGCCGTTTCTGAGGGTTTGGCTGGCTGTACTGGTGTCGAAATCCTTCATTCTATGTAACGACACACTCTCAATACGATAAAACTGGTATCGTGGTGCTGCAGCGATTGATCCGTCGATGCTTAGCGATATCGAGAGATCGAGGATTCCCGGCGTTTCTAAGAGTTTGACTGGGTGTATGCATGTCAAAATTCTTTATTTCATGCAACTACACACTTGCAATACGATAAAACGGGTATCGTGGTGCTGCAGCGATTGATACATCGATGCTTAGCGATATCGAGCGATCGAGGATTCCCGCCGTTTCTGAGGGTTTGGCTGGCTGTACGGGTGTCGAAATCCTTCATTCTATGTAACTACACACACTCAATACGATAAAACTGGTATCGTGGTGCTGCAGCGATTGATCCGTCGATGCTTAGCGACATCGAGAGATCGAGGATTCCCGGCGTTTCTGAGAGTTTGGCTGGGCGTACGGGTATCAAAATTCTCTACTTCATGCAACTACACACTCTCAATACGATAAAACTGGCATCGTGGTGCTGCAGCGATTGATACGTCGATGCTTAGCGAAATCGAGAGATCGAGGATTCCCGCCGTTTCTGAGGGTTTGGCTGGCTGTACTGGTGTCGAAATCCTTCATTCTATGTAACGACACACTCTCAATACGATAAAACTGGTATCGTGGTGCTGCAGCGATTGATCCGTCGATGCTTAGCGATATCGAGAGATCGAGGATTCCCGGCGTTTCTAAGAGTTTGACTGGGTGTATGCATGTCAAAATTCTTTATTTCATGCAACTACACACTTGCAATACGATAAAACGGGTATCGTGGTGCTGCAGCGATTGATACATCGATGCTTAGCGATATCGAGCGATCGAGGATTCCCGCCGTTTCTGAGGGTTTGGCTGGCTGTACGTGTGTCGAAATCCTTCATTCTATGTAACTACACACACTCAATACGATAAAACTGGTATCGTGGTGCTGCAGCGATTGATCCGTCGATGCTTAGCGATATCGAGAGATCGAGGATTCCCGGCGTTTCTAGGAGTTTGACTGGGTGTACGCATGTCAAAATCCTTTATTTCATGCAAATAAACACTTACAATACGATAAAACGCGTATCGTGGTGCTGCAGCGATTGATACATCGATGCTTAGCGATATCGAGAGATCGAGTATTCCCGGCGTTTCTGAGAGTTTGGCTAGGCGTACGGGTGTCAATATTCTTTATTTCATGCAACTACACACTTGCAGTACAATAAAACAGGTATCGTGGTGCTGCAGCGATTGATACATCGATGCTTAGCGATATCGAGAGATCGAGGATTCCCGGCGTTTCTGAGAGTTTGGCTTGGTGTACGGGTGTGAAAATTGTTTATTTCATGCAACTACACACTCTCAATACGATAAAACGGGTATCGTGGTGCTGCAGCGATTGATACGTCGATGCTTAGCGACATCGAGAGATCGAGGATTCCCAGCGTTTTTGAGAGTTTGGCTGGGCGTACGCATGTCAAAATTCCTTATTTCATGCAACTACACACTCTCAATACGATAAAACTGGCGACGTGGTGCTGCAGCGATTGATACGTCGATGCTTAGCGAAATCGAGAGATCGAGGATTCCCGCCGTTTCTGAGGGTTTGGCTGGCTGTACGGGTGTCGAAATCCTTCATTCTATGTAACTACACACTCTCAATACGATAAAACTGGTATCGTGGTGCTGCAGCGAGTGACACATCGATGCTTAGCGATATCGAGAGATCGAGGATTCCCGGCGTTTCTGAGAGTTTGGCTGGGTGTACGGGTGTGAAAATTGTTTATTTCATGCAACTACACACTTGCAATACGATAAAACGGGTATCGTGGTGCTGCAGCGATTGATACATCGATGCTTAGCGATATCGAGAGATCGAGGATTCCCGGCGTTTCTGAGAGTTTGGCTTGGTGTACGGGTGTGAAAATTGTTTATTTCATGCAACTACACACTCTCAATACGATAAAACGGGTATCGTGGTGCTGCAGCGATTGATACGTCGATGCTTAGCGACATCGAGAGATCGAGGATTCCCGGCGTTTTTGAGAGTTTGACTGGGTGTACGCATGTCAAAATTCTTTATTTCATGCAACTACACACTTGCAATACGATAAAACGGGTATCGTGGTGCTGCAGCGATTGATACATCGATGCTTAGCGATATCGAGCGATCGAGGATTCCCGCCGTTTCTGAGGGTTTGGCTGGCTGTACGGGTGTCGAAATCCTTCATTCTATGTAACTACACACACTCAATATGATAAAACTGGTATCGTGGTGCTGCAGCGATTGATCCGTCGATGCTTAGCGATATCGAGAGATCGAGGATTCCCGGCGTTTCTGAGAGTTTGGCTGGGCGTACGGGTATCAAAATTCGCTACTTCATGCAACTACACACTTGCAATACGATAAAACGGGTATCGTGGTGCTGCAGCGATTGATACGTCGATGCTTAGCGACATCGAGAGATCGAGGATTCCCGGCATTTCTAGGAGTTTGACTGGGTGTACGCATGTCAAAATCCTTTATTTCATGCAAATACGCACTTACAATACGATAAAACGCGTATCGTGGTGCTGCAGCGATTGATACATCGAAGCTTTGCGGAATAAAAAGATCGAAGATTCCCGCCGTTTCTGAGACTTTGGCTGGCTGTACGGGTGTCAAAATCCTTCATTCTATGTAAATACACGCTCTCAATACGATAAAACTGGTATCGCAGTTCTGCAGCGATTGATACGTCGATGCTTAGCGATATCGAGAGATCGAGGATTCCCGGCGTTTCTGAGAGTTTGGCTGGGCGTACGGGTATCAAAATTCTCTACTTCATGCAACTACACACTCTCAATACGATAAAACGGGTATCGTGGTGCTGCAGCGATTGATACGTCGATGCTTAGCGACATCGAGAGATCGAGGATTCCCGGCGTTTCTGAGAGTTTGGCTGGGCGTACGGGTATCAAAATTCTCTACTTCATGCAACTACACACTCTCAATACGATAAAACTGGCATCGTGGTGCTGCAGCGATTGATACGTCGATGCTTAGCGAAATCGAGAGATCGAGGATTCCCGCCGTTTCTGAGGGTTTGGCTGGCTGTACGGGTGTCGAAATCCTTCATTCTATGTAACTACACACTCTCAATACGATAAAACTGGTATCGTGGTGCTGCAGCGATTGATCCGTCGATGCTTAGCGATATCGAGAGATCGAGGATTCCCGGCGTTCCTAGGAGTTTGACTGGGTGTACGCATGTCAAAATCCTTTATTTCATGCAAATAAACACTTACAATACGAAAAAACGCGTATCGTGGTGCTGCAGCGATTGATACATCGATGCTTAGCGATATCGAGAGATCGAGTATTCCCGGCGTTTCGGAGAGTTTGGCTAGGCGTACGGGTGTCAATATTCTTTATTTCATGCAACTACACACTTGCAATACGATAAAACAGGTATCGTGGTGCTGCAGCGATTGATACATCGATGCTTAGCGATATCGAGAGATCGAGGATTCCCGGCGTTTCTGAGAGTTTGGCTTGGTGTACGGGTGTGAAAATTGTTTATTTCATGCAACTACACACTCTCAATACGATAAAACGGGTATCGTGGTGCTGCAGCGATTGATACGTCGATGCTTAGCGACATCGAGAGATCGAGGATTCCCGGCGTTTTTAAGAGTTTGGCTGGGCGTACGCATGTCAAAATTCCTTATTTCATGCAACTACACACTTACAATACGATAAAACGGGTATCGTGGTGCTGCAGCGATTGATACATCGATGCTTAGCGATATCGAAAGATCGAGGATTCCCGGCGTTTCTGAGAGTTTGGCTGGGTGTACGGGTGTGAAAATTGTTTATTTCATGCAACTACACACTCTCAATACGATAAAACGGGTATCGTGGTGCTGCAGCGATTGATACGTCGATGCTTAGCGACATCGAGAGATCGAGGATTCCCGGCGTTTCTGAGAGTTTGACTGGGTGTACGCATGTCAAAATTCTTTATTTCATGCAACTACACACTTGCAATACGATAAAACGGGTATCGTGGTGCTGCAGCGATTGATACATCGATGCTTAGCGAAATCGAGAGATCGAGGGTTCCCGCCGTTTCTGAGGGTTTGGCTGGCTGTACGGGTGTCGAAATCCTTTATTCTATGTAACTACATACTCTCAATACGATAAAACTGGTATCGTGGTGCTGCAACGATTGATCCGTCGATGCTTAGCGATATCGAGAGATCGAGGATTCCGGCGTTTCTAAGAGTTTGGCTGGGCGTACGCATGTCAAAATTCGTTATTTCATGCAACTACACACTTACAATACGATTGAACGGGTATCGTGGTGCTGCAGCGATTGATACATCGATGCTTAGCGATATCGAGAGATCGAGGATTCCCGGCGTTTCTGAGAGTTTGGCTGGGTGTACGGGTGTGAAAATTGTTTATTTCATGCGACTACACACTCTCAATACGATAAAACGGGTATCGTGGTGCTGCAGCGATTGATACGTCGATTCTTAGCGACATCGAGAGATCGGAGATTCCCGGCGTTTTTGAGAATTTGGCTGGGCGTACGCATGTCAAAATTCTTTATTTCATGCAACTACACACTTACAATACGATAAAACGGGTATCGTCGTGCTGCAGCGATTGGTACATCGATGCTAAGCGATATCGAGAGATCGAGGATTCCCGGCGTTTCTAGGAGTTTGACTGAATGTACGCATGTCAAAATCCTTTATTTCATGCAAATACACACTTACACTACGATAAAACGGGTATCGTGGTGCTGCAGCGATTGATACATCGATGCTTAGCGATATCGAGAGATCGAGGATTCCCGGCGTTTCTGAGAGTTTGGCTAGGCGTACGGGTGACAATATTCTTTATTTCATGCAACTACACACTTGCAATACGATAAAACGGGTATCGTGGTGCAGCGATTGATACGTCGAAGCTTTGCGGAATCAAAAGATCGAGGATTCCCGCCGTTTCTGAGACTTTGGCTGGCTGTACGGGTGTCAAAATCCTTCATTCTATGTAAATACACGCTCTCAATACGATAAAACTGGTATCGCAGTTCTGCAGCGATTGATACGTCGTTGCTTAGCGACATCGTGAGATCGAGGATTCCCGGCGTTTCTGAGAGTTTGGCTGGGCGTACGGGTATCAAAATTCTCTACTTCATGCAACTACACACTCTCAATACGATAAAACTGGCATCGTGGTGCTGCAGCGATTGATACGTCGATGCTTAGCGAAATCGAGAGATCGAGGATTCCCGCCGTTTCTGAGGGTTTGGCTGGCTGTACGGGTGTCGAAATTCTTCATTCTATGTAACTACACACTCTCAATACGATAAAACTGGTATCGTGGTGCTGCAGCGATTGATCTGTCGATGCTTAGCGATATCGAGAGATCGAGGATTCCCGGCGTTTCTAAGAGTTTGACTGGGTGTACGCATGTCAAAATTCTTTATTTCATGCAACTACACACTTTCAATACGATAAAACGGTTATCGTGGTGCTGCAGCGATTGATACATCGATGCTTAGCGATATCGAGAGATCGAGGATTCCCGGCGTTTCTGAGAGTTTGGCTGGGTGTACGGGTGTGAAAATTGTTTATTTCATGCAACTACACACTTGCAATACGATAAAACGGGTATCGTGGTGCTGCAGCGATTGATACATCGATGCTTAGCGATATCGAGAGATCGAGGATTCCCGGCGTTTCTAAGAGTTTGACTGGGTGTACGCATGTCAAAATTCTTTATTTGATGCAACTACACACTTGCAATACGATAAAACGGGTATCGTGGTGCTGCAGCGATTGATACATCGATGCTTAGCGATATCGAGCGATCGAGGATTCCCGGCGTTTCTGAGAGTTTGACTGGGCGTACGCATGTCAAAATTCTTTATTTCATGCAACTACACACTTACAATCCGATAAAACGGGTATCGTGGTGCTGCAGCGATTGATACATCGATGCTTAGCGATATCGAGAGATCGAGGATTCCCGGCGTTTCTAGGAGTTTGACTTCGTGTACGCATGTCAAAATCCTTTATTTCATGCAAATACACACTTACAATACGATAAAACGGGTAACGTGGTGCTGCAGCGATTGATACATCGATGCTTAGCGATATCGAGAGATCGAGGTTTCCCGGCGTTTCTGAGAGTTTGGCTAGGCGTACGGGTGTCAATATTCTTTATTTCATGCAACTACACACTTGCAATACGATAAAACGGGTATCGTGGTGCTGCAGCGATTGATACCTCGAAGCTTTGCGGAATCAAAAGATCGAAGATTCCCGCCGTTTCTGAGACTTTGGCTGGCTTTACGGGTGTCAAAATCCTTCATTCTATGTAAATACACGCTCTTAATACGATAAAACTGGTATCGCAATTCTGCAGCGATTGATACGTCGATTCTTAGCGACATCGAGAGATCGAGGATTCCCGGCGTTTCTGAGAGTTTGGCTGGGCGTACGGGTATCAAAATTCTCTACTTCATGCAACTACACACTCTCAATACGATAAAACTGGCATCGTGGTGCTGCAGCGATTGATACGTCGATGCTTAGCGAAATCGAGAGATCGAGGATTCCCGCCGTTTCTGAGGGTTTGGCTGGCTGTACTGGTGTCGAAATCCTTCATTCTATGTAACGACACACTCTCAATACGATAAAACTGGTATCGTGGTGCTGCAGCGATTGATCCGTCGATGCTTAGCGATATCGAGAGATCGAGGATTCCCGGCGTTTCTAAGAGTTTGACTGGGTGTATGCATGTCAAAATTCTTTATTTCATGCAACTACACACTTGCAATACGATAAAACGGGTATCGTGGTGCTGCAGCGATTGATACATCGATGCTTAGCGATATCGAGCGATCGAGGATTCCCGCCGTTTCTGAGGGTTTGGCTGGCTGTACGGGTGTCGAAATCCTTCATTCTATGTAACTACACACACTCAATACGATAAAACTGGTATCGTGGTGCTGCAGCGATTGATCCGTCGATGCTTAGCGATATCGAGAGATCGAGGATTCCCGGCGTTTCTAGGAGTTTGACTGGGTGTACGCATGTCAAAATCCTTTATTTCATGCAAATAAACACTTACAATACGATAAAACGCGTATCGTGGTGCTGCAGCGATTGATACATCGATGCTTAGCGATATCGAGAGATCGAGTATTCCCGGCGTTTCTGAGAGTTTGGCTAGGCGTACGGGTGTCAATATTCTTTATTTCATGCAACTACACACTTGCAGTACAATAAAACAGGTATCGTGGTGCTGCAGCGATTGATACATCGATGCTTAGCGATATCGAGAGATCGAGGATTCCCGGCGTTTCTGAGAGTTTGGCTTGGTGTACGGGTGTGAAAATTGTTTATTTCATGCAACTACACACTCTCAATACGATAAAACGGGTATCGTGGTGCTGCAGCGATTGATACGTCGATGCTTAGCGACATCGAGAGATCGAGGATTCCCAGCGTTTTTGAGAGTTTGGCTGGGCGTACGCATGTCAAAATTCTTTATTTCATGCAACTACACACTTACAATACGATAAAACGAGTATCGTGGTGCTGCAGCGATTGATACATCGATGCTTAGCGATATCGAGAGATCGAGGATTCCCGGCGTTTCTAGGAGTTTGACTGGGTGTACGCATGTCAAAATCCTCTATTTTATGCAAATACACACTTACAATACGATAAAACGGGTATCGTGGTGCTGCAGCGATTGATACATCGATGCTTAGCGATATCGAGAGATCGAGGTTTCCCGGCGTTTCTGAGAGTTTGGCTAGGCGTACGGGTGTCAATATTCTTTATTTCATGCAACTACACACTTGCAATACGATCAAACGGGTATCGTGGTGCTGCAGCGATTGATACCTCGAAGCTTTGCGGAATCAAAAGATCGAAGATTCCCGCCGTTTCTGAGACTTTGGCTGGCTGTACGGGTGTCAAAATCCTTCATTCTATGTAAATACACGCTCTCAATACGATAAAACTGGTATCGCAGTTCTGCAGCGATTGATACGTCGATGCTTAGCGACATCGAGAGATCGAGGATTCCCGGCGTTTCTGACAGTTTGGCTGGGCGTACGGGTATCAAAATTCTCTACTTCATGCAACTACACACTCTCAATACGATAAAACTGGCGACGTGGTGCTGCAGCGATTGATACGTCGATGCTTAGCGAAATCGAGAGATCGAGGATTCCCGCCGTTTCTGAGGGTTTGGCTGGCTGTACGGGTGTCGAAATCCTTCATTCTATGTAACTACACACTCTCAATACGATAAAACTGGTATCGTGGTGCTGCAGCGATTGATCTGTCGATGCTTAGCGATATCGAGAGATCGAGGATTCCCGGCGTTTCTAAGAGTTTGACTGGGTGTACGCATGTCAAAATTCTTTATTTCATGCAACTACACACTTGCAATACGATAAAACGGTTATCGTGGTGCTGCAGCGAGTGACACATCGATGCTTAGCGATATCGAGAGATCGAGGATTCCCGGCGTTTCTGAGAGTTTGGCTGGGTGTACGGGTGTGAAAATTGTTTATTTCATGCAACTACACACTTGCAATACGATAAAACGGGTATCGTGGTGCTGCAGCGATTGATACATCGATGCTTAGCGATATCGAGAGATCGAGGATTCCCGGCGTTTCTGAGAGTTTGGCTTGGTGTACGGGTGTGAAAATTGTTTATTTCATGCAACTACACACTCTCAATACGATAAAACGGGTATCGTGGTGCTGCAGCGATTGATACGTCGATGCTTAGCGACATCAAGAGATCGAGGATTCTCGGCGTTTTTGAGAGTTTGACTGGGTGTACGCATGTCAAAATTCTTAATTTCATGCAACTACACACTTGCAATACGATAAAACGGGTATCGTGGTGCTGCAGCGATTGATACATCGATGCTTAGCGATATCGAGCGATCGAGGATTCCCGCCGTTTCTGAGGGTTTGGCTGGCTGTACGGGTGTCGAAATCCTTCATTCTATGTAACTACACACACTCAATATGATAAAACTGGTATCGTGGTGCTGCAGCGATTGATCCGTCGATGCTTAGCGATATCGAGAGATCGAGGATTCCCGGCGTTTCTGAGAGTTTGGCTGGGCGTACGGGTATCAAAATTCTCTACTTCATGCAACTACACACTTGCAATACGATAAAACGGGTATCGTGGTGCTGCAGCGATTGATACGTCGATGCTTAGCGACATCGAGAGATCGAGGATTGCCGGCATTTCTAGGAGTTTGACTGGGTGTACGCATGTCAAAATCCTTTATTTCATGCAAATACACACTTACAATACGATAAAACGCGTATCGTGGTGCTGCAGCGATTGATACATCGAAGCTTTGCGGAATAAAAAGATCGAAGATTCCCGCCGTTTCTGAGACTTTGGCTGGCTGTACGGGTGTCAAAATCCTTCATTCTATGTAAATACACGCTCTCAATACGATAAAACTGGTATCGCAGTTCTGCAGCGATTGATACGTCGATGCTTAGCGATATCGAGAGATCGAGGATTCCCGGCGTTTCTGAGAGTTTGGCTGGGCGTACGGGTATCAAAATTCTCTACTTCATGCAACTACACACTCTCAATACGATAAAACTGGCATCGTGGTGCTGCAGCGATTGATACGTCGATGCTTAGCGAAATCGAGAGATCGAGGATTCCCGCCGTTTCTGAGGGTTTGGCTGGCTGTACGGGTGTCGAAATCCTTCATTCTATGTAACTACACACTCTCAATACGATAAAACTGGTATCGTGGTGCTGCAGCGATTGATCCGTCGATGCTTAGCGATATCGAGAGATCGAGGATTCCCGGCGTTTCTAGGAGTTTGACTGGGTGTACGCATGTCAAAATCCTTTATTTCATGCAAATAAACACTTACAATACGAAAAAACGCGTATCGTGGTGCTGCAGCGATTGATACATCGATGCTTAGCGATATCGAGAGATCGAGTATTCCCGGCGTTTCGGAGAGTTTGGCTAGGCGTACGGGTGTCAATATTCTTTATTTCATGCAACTACACACTTGCAATACGATAAAACAGGTATCGTGGTGCTGCAGCGATTGATACATCGATGCTTAGCGATATCGAGAGATCGAGGATTCCCGGCGTTTCTGAGAGTTTGGCTTGGTGTACGGGTGTGAAAATTGTTTATTTCATGCAACTACACACTCTCAATACGATAAAACGGGTATCGTGGTGCTGCAGCGATTGATACGTCGATGCTTAGCGACATCGAGAGATCGAGGATTCCCGGCGTTTTTAAGAGTTTGGCTGGGCGTACGCATGTCAAAATTCCTTATTTCATGCAACTACACACTTACAATACGATAAAACGGGTATCGTGGTGCTGCAGCGATTGATACATCGATGCTTAGCGATATCGAAAGATCGAGGATTCCCGGCGTTTCTGAGAGTATGGCTGGGTGTACGGGTGTGAAAATTGTTTATTTCATGCAACTACACACTCTCAATACGATAAAACGGGTATCGTGGTGCTGCAGCGATTGATACGTCGATGCTTAGCGACATCGAGAGATGGAGGATTCCCGGCGTTTTTGAGAATTTGGCTGGGCGTACGCATGTCAAAATTGTTTATTTCATGCAACTACACACTCTCAATACGATAAAACTGGTATCGCAGTTCTGCAGCGATTGATACGTCGATGCTTAGCGACATCGAGAGATCGAGGATTCCCGGCGTTTCTGAAAGTTTGACTGGGTGTACGCATGTCAAAATTCTTTATTTCATGCAACTACACACTTGCAATACGATAAAACGGGTATCGTGGTGCTGCAGCGATTGATACATCGATGCTTAGCGAAATCGAGAGATCGAGGGTTCCCGCCGTTTCTGAGGGTTTGGCTGGCTGTACGGGTGTCGAAATCCTTTATTCTATGTAACTACATACTCTCAATACGATAAAACTGGTATCGTGGTGCTGCAACGATTGATCCGTCGATGCTTAGCGATATCGAGAGATCGAGGATTCCGGCGTTTCTAAGAGTTTGGCTGGGCGTACGCATGTCAAAATTCTTTATTTCATGCAACTACACACTTACAATACGATTAAACGGGTATCGTGGTGCTGCAGCGATTGATACATCGATGCTTAGCGATATCGAGAGATCGAGGATTCCCGGCGTTTCTGAGAGTTTGGCTGGGTGTACGGGTGTGAAAATTGTTTATTTCATGCGACTACACACTCTCAATACGATAAAACGGGTATCGTGGTGCTGCAGCGATTGATACGTCGATTCTTAGCGACATCGAGAGATCGGAGATTCCCGGCGTTTTTGAGAATTTGGCTGGGCGTACGCATGTCAAAATTCTTTATTTCATGCAACTACACACTTGCAATACGATAAAACGGGTATCGTCGTGCTGCAGCGATTGGTACATCGATGCTAAGCGATATCGAGAGATCGAGGATTCCCGGCGTTTCTAGGAGTTTGACTGGATGTACGCATGTCAAAATCCTTTATTCCATGCAAATACACACTTACACTACGATAAAACGGGTATCGTGGTGCTGCAGCGATTGATACATCGATGCTTAGCAATATCGAGAGATCGAGGATTCCCGGCGTTTCTGAGAGTTTGGCTAGGCGTACGGGTGTCAATATTCTTTATTTCATGCAACTACACACTTGCAATACGATAAAACGGGTATCGTGGTGCAGCGATTGATACGTCGAAGCTTTGCGGAATCAAAAGATCGAGGATTCCCGCCGTTTCTGAGACTTTGGCTGGCTGTACGGGTGTCAAAATCCTTCATTCTATGTAAATACACGCTCTCAATACGATAAAACTGGTATCGCAGTTCTGCAGCGATTGATACGTCGATGCTTAGCGACATCGTGAGATCGAGGATTCCCGGCGTTTCTGAGAGTTTCGCTGGGCGTACGGGTATCAAAATTCTCTACTTCATGCAACTACACACTCTCAATACGATAAAACTGGCATCGTGGTGCTGCAGCGATTGATACGTCGATGCTTAGCGAAATCGAGAGATCGAGGATTCCCGCCGTTTCTGAGGGTTTGGCTGGCTGTACGGGTGTCGAAATTCTTCATTCTATGTAACTACACACTCTCAATACGATAAAACTGGTATCGTGGTGCTGCAGCGATTGATCTGTCGATGCTTAGCGATATCGAGAGATCGAGGATTCCCGGCGTTTCTGAGAGTTTGGCTGGGTGTACGGGTGTGAAAATTGTTTATTTCATGCAACTACACACTCTCAATACGATAAAACGGGTATCGTGGTGCTGCAGCGATTGATACGTCGATGCTTAGCGACATCGAGAGATGGAGGATTCCCGGCGTTTTTGAGAATTTGGCTGGGCGTACGCATGTCAAAATTGTTTATTTCATGCAACTACACACTCTCAATACGATAAAACTGGTATCGCAGTTCTGCAGCGATTGATACGTCGATGCTTAGCGACATCGAGAGATCGAGGATTCCCGGCGTTTCTGAGAGTTTGACTGGGTGTACGCATGTCAAAATTCTTTATTTCATGCAACTACACACTTGCAATACGATAAAACGGGTATCGTGGTGCTGCAGCGATTGATACATCGATGCTTAGCGAAATCGAGAGATCGAGGGTTCCCGCCGTTTCTGAGGGTTTGGCTGGCTGTACGGGTGTCGAAATCCTTTATTCTATGTAACTACATACTCTCAATACGATAAAACTGGTATCGTGGTGCTGCAACGATTGATCCGTCGATGCTTAGCGATATCGAGAGATCGAGGATTCCGGCGTTTCTAAGAGTTTGGCTGGGCGTACGCATGTCAAAATTCGTTATTTCATGCAACTACACACTTTTTTTTTTTTTTTTTTTTTTTTTTTTCTTTAATTTCGGCTTCGACTGCTTTAGGTCATTTGCCGTCGACATTTATGACTCACGTATCTATTCTTTTAAAAACCTTTTCAATTTCACATAATCGGTGACGATCCACTATAATTTATTCCTAATTACTATATTTTTCCGAATATTTTGATTTCCCTACAGAACCTTATGGTTTTTCTTGCGTTCACTATGTCGGGTCCCAATATTTTGTCCAGCGTTGACTGAAAGTGTAGTGCTTCCCTTTTCGTTTTATATTTCGGGCAGATTTCTAGGAAGTGTTTGACCGTAAGTGGCTCCTTGCAAACTTCACACATTGGTCGGGCGTCTTGGCCCATCAGGTGACTATGCGTCAGCCGCGTATGACCGATTCTAAGTCTTGTGAGCAGCACGGTTTCTCGTCTTGATAACGATGTCGAAGTTTGCCATCTTCCAACGTCTGGTTTTATCATTTTTAATTTCGAATTTCCGCTCTGCCAGATATTTTGCCATATTTTCCGCGTCGCGCGTTTCATCTCTAGAATTAAGTCCGTCGGGCGAGCTTGCATCATCTCAATATTTTCGTCCGTTACTGCCTCTTTTGCAGCTTTGTCGGCTCTTTCATTACCAATTATTCCGACATGACCAGGCGTCCATATAAAGATTATTTCTTGCCGTTTGTCGTGGAGCCTATTGATATCATCAAATATCGTCTGCAGTAGTGGATCGTCAGAGAATTTGTTTCCTAATCCATCAATAGCGCTTAATGAGTCAGTGCATATTAATACTTTGTCCTCATTTTCCATGGAAGATAATATTATTCGTAGCGCTTGGTGGATAGCGTACAGTTCCGCCGTATAAATGCTCGTTGAATTCGGGAGCCTCCATTTCCAGATTTCATTTTCGGTTATCACGGCACAACCTACTCCAGTATCGCTTTTTGATCCATCTGTAAATATTTCTCTCGCACCTGCGTACTCGCTAGTTATAGTTCTGAAACCTGATGAAAACGCCACAGTTGGTGTATCGCATTTCTGAAAACGCGTAAGGTCTTTTCTGCAGGTAGGTGTTGGTGTTATCCACGGCGGAAATCTCGAGAAACCATAGCGAAAAGTGTCAAAAGGTTTTACCTTTTGTCGTTTCAATTCTTCTCTTACACGGATAGTTAGAGGTCGGGTTGAAGTTGGCTTGTTAGCGTATTTAGTGCGTAGTCTCGGCCGCATAAACATGCCGTAATTAAGATGGTTCACTTTTGCTTGAATGTTAGCCGCATATCTGAGACTCTGCTCGGCACGTCGTATTGCTAAAGGTGCAAATCCAGCATCGCAGCATATGCTTTCTCTTGGACTTGTTCGAAAAGCGCCAATGGCGAGTCGTAATCCGGAGTAATGGATACTGTCGAGCTTCCTTAGAGTTGTTTTCCTGGCTGAATTATAAAGAACCGCTCCGTATTCTAGCGTTGATAATATGAGTGACCGGTACAGCTCCAGAATGGTTTCACGATCCGATCCCCAATTTATATTTGCTAAACAGCGAATTACATTGATGGATTTATGACATTTAGATTCGATTTGATTGATGTGTGCTTTCCAGTTTAGTTTTCTGTCGAATATCACTCCCAAGAGTCGAGCACTTTCTTCACATTTTATTATGCTCCCGCGTAGGTGAAGTTGCGGGTTCATATAAAGATGACGTGATCGTGTAAAGTGCATGCAAAAAGTTTTTTCTGCTGAAAGTCGGAAACCTCTGCGGGTCGCTATATAATTCAAGTGATCTATGGCTGATTGCAGCTTACGTCTGATTGCAGGCAGATTTGGCCCGGTGGTGAAGATTACAAGATCATCAACGTATGCATATTTGCTGACTCCAGATGGAACGGAGTTAACTAGCTGATTCATGGCCACAATGAACAGCGCGACACTGATTGGCGATCCTTGTGGAACACCGTTGGTTTGGGTGTGTGTGCTAGAAATTTCGCGTTGTACACGAACTGCGAATTTCCTTTCACGTAAGAAGCTTTCAACGAACTTTGGCAACTCTCCTCTTATTCCCCAAACATGTAGTTGCTGCATTATGCCATATCTCCATGTCATGTCGAACGCCTTCTCAATGTCAAAGGATACAGCGATCAGGTGTTCTTGCTCTACGAACGCATTTTGAATCGCATTTTCCAGCTTCACCAAGCAGTCAATTGTCGAGTGGAATTTCCGAAAGCCGCATTGCTCTTTTGCTATCAAGTTCCTTCTCTCAAGGATCCACATTAATCGATAATTCACCATAGTCTCGAAGACCCGGCTTAAACAGCAGGTCAGGGAGATTGGGCGGTAGCTTGATGTCTTATCCCGATCCTTCCCATGTTTCAATATTGGTATGACAATAGCCTGTCTCCATGCCGCTGGATATGAAGATTCCAACCAAATGCGATTAAAAAGTCGCAGTAGCTTTATCTTTTCACTTTGAGGAAGGTTTCTCAGCATGGCAGCTGGAATATTATCTATACCAGGCGCTGTATCCTTTGTTCGAGACAGTGCCCGGTCGAGTTCTGCGATAGTGAAATTCGTATTGTATGGAAGCTGTTCTGTTGTCGTAAAATCTAGAGGTATCTCGAGGGCTCCTTTGATGTCCAGGAAGCAAGTTTCTGCATTTTCATTGTTGCTGACCGACTCGAAGTACTCGGCAAGATGCTCAGCGACTTCTTGGGGGTCATCAATCGGAGTATTATTCACCATTAGTATAGGAATAGTCGAAGGGGTCGACCTGCCAGATATTGCACGGAACTTTCTCCAAACATCTGATGTACTAGTTGACATGCTGATGGTGGATACATATCTCTTCCATGATGCTGCCTTCGCTTCCCTTATTGCTCTACGAGCCTGCGCCCTGCACTTCTTGAAACTAATGTGGTTCTCTGGTGTCGGTATTTTTTGGAAGATTTTCAATGCTTTTTTCTTTGCTTTAATTATCATCTCGACTTCTTTATTCCACCATGGCACGGTTCTGCGTCGTATTGTGCAACTGGCCATGCGTATTGACTTGTTGGCAGCTTCAAGAATTGCTTCAGATGTCTTAGTAACCACCGAATCGATCGGATCCGATGTTTCACTTGGTAGCGATACATGCTTGCGGAATGCTTCCCAGTTCGCAGTATCAAGTTTCCATTTAGGTTGTCTGAACTTCGACGATCTATGCTGGTAATCCCGTATCAGTATCGGATAGTGGTCGCTTCCGTACAGGTCGTCTAGCGGTGCCCAATGAAGCTTTTGGGCAAGTGATGGGCTGCAAAAAGATACGTCGATTGCCGAGAAATCACCAGTTCTCGATATATAATGGGTATCCAGTCCAGAATTCAGAACGGTTAGATTGAAGACATCAAGGAGGCTCTCTATGCTTCGACCTTGTTTATTAGTAGACTTAGAGCCCCATAGAGTGTTATACGAGTTTAAATCTCCCATCAACAGTATTGGAGGTAGAAGTTGTTTGATTAAGTTAGTCAGCTCTTGGACTTCCCAGTTCCGATCTGGGAGATATATACTGCATAACGTTAATCGATAAGGATTGTGGATTTGAACCGCTACCGCTTGAAGATCCGTAGCTAGGGTTACAGGTGAGGTCAGAGAATCTTTTTGGATTAATAATGCAACTCCGCCTTTCGCGATCGTAGCGGTATTTACATCTTTCCGGTATACTTCATAGTTTCGAAACGATAAGGTTTTCGTTGGAAGTAAGTGTGTCTCCTGCAGAGCTATTGCTGTGGGGGTATATTCGCTTATCAGAAGCTGTAATTCACATAGTCGTGTAAAAAGTCCCCTACAATTCCATTGGATGAGATTCATTCGATACTGTTGAAGTGAGCTAAGCTGTTTGGTAAGGGCTAACCTAGGGTGGTATAAACTTCTCTACTGAAGTTGTGGTTGTACGGTATTTGCTGACTACTTTGTCTGTTTTCGATCTCTGACTCTTCTTTTTAAAATTAGGGTCGTATAGTGAATCAGAACCGGCATCAGAACTTGAATTTGACGGTCGATCCATTTCAGTATCCTTTTTTACGTGTTCAGTTCTTTTTTTTGCCACGGGTGATCCCGTGAGGCTCACATTATCGCACATATCGGTAGTTTGCTCTTCGACTCCAGAAGTAACTGATGTTGCTGACGATGTATTTTTAGTATTTTTTTTATTGCGTTTCAGGTTGGAACGCTCATGTGTTTTGCTTGGGTTCTGAGGGCTATTTTTCTCCAGCCATTCCGTAATTTTGGACGTGTCAAAAGTTTCGTTTGCTGGACTATCTATTGATTGCTTTGGATTGGTATTTTTTCGGAGAACCGAAGTCGGAGTGGCATTCTTCAAGAAACTAATCCGTTCGCCTCGAGGCTCAGATTGTGCTAATTGCTGAAACACTTTGGTCGTCGTTTGTTCTAGTCTGAGAGCTCGACAGAGTTCCGGGACAAGTGCAGCTACGAGTTCCTGTATGTTCAGATTTTGTCCTGATACCGGGTTTTTACTTACAGCAGAAGCATACGAGGTCATTGGAGACAGCTGGGTGTTCCTATAGATTCGCCGTCTCGCTTCCGGATAGGAGAGGCGTTCGGTAAATTTGATATTTTGTATGGCCATCTCAACTTTGTAAGTAGGACATTCGTTCGATCTTGCCGAATGCGGACCGTTGCAGTTGACGCAAATTTTATCATCCGGACAGGGCTGTTCTCCATGAGGGGTGTTTCCGCAAGAACACATTTCTACATTTGTACAAGACTCAGAGTGATGACCGAACTTTTGACATTTGAAACACCGAAGTGGAGCAGGTATCCACAAGGTGACTGGTAGACAAAGATAACCAGCTTTTATTGTTTTAGGCAGCTCGGGCCGAGCAAATGTCAGGATATGGGTAGCAGTATCTGTGCGGACGCCATTTTTCATGAAGGTAAGTCTTCTAACTCCGATAACACCTTGAGAAGATAAGTTTTCTATAATTTCCTCAGTACTGCAGGTCATGAGATCTTTACTTATCACTTTACCTTTGCAAATATTTAAGGTTTTATGCGGTGTAACATTGACCGCAAACTGATGGAATGTTTTCATTAACATGAGTTTTTCAGCTTGCTTAGCGTTATGGACTTCAATCATAAGACCATCTCGAGTCTTATTAATATTCTTAGCTTTGCCGATTGATTGTAGGAGAACACGGTCTATGAGAAACGGGCTGACGGAATCGAAATTACCGTTCGCCATCGTTATGATGAAAAAGCGGGCAAAGTCTGCAGTTTGAACCCAGCGATCAGTGTCCCTGTTTAGCGAGGAGGACGACTCGATATTTTTTTGGGATATATTGTTTTTATTCATGCTATTCCCACGAGGATGCTCGGAAAGAAGGTCACCTGTAGCAGAGCCGGCTTACTACAGGAAGGCTGAATACAATCGGAGGTCGCCAGGTATCCGAAGGGCACCGTCTGCGACTCACTAACGGGTGAGTCATTCATCTCATGGACACGGTGGCTTACATCGCAAGGTTCCGGATTATTTAACGAGGTTTACTCCTCAGTGGACTGCGCTTAGTCTGGTCCTTCACTACCAACCAATCCAGCATGGGTAACCCTGTCAGGGGCCGAAGCCCCCGCTGGCGTAGCTTGGTAGATCATCAGGACTCGCAAGCCCCTCCACCACAGCAAGGTGGCAGTCCCGCGGAGGGGAACTACACACTTACAATACGATTAAACGGGTATCGTGGTGCTGCAGCGATTGATACATCGATGCTTAGCGATATCGAGAGATCGAGGATTCCCGGCGTTTCTGAGAGTTTGGCTGGGTGTACGGGTGTGAAAATTGTTTATTTCATGCGACTACACACTCTCAATACGATAAAACGGGTATCGTGGTGCTGCAGCGATTGATACGTCGATTCTTAGCGACATCGAGAGATCGGAGATTCCCGGCGTTTTTGAGAATTTGGCTGGGCGTACGCATGTCAAAATTCTTTATTTCATGCAACTACACACTTACAATACGATAAAACGGGTATCGTCGTGCTGCAGCGATTGGTACATCGATGCTAAGCGATATCGAGAGATCGAGGATTCCCGGCGTTTCTAGGAGTTTGACTGGATGTACGCATGTCAAAATCCTTTATTTCATGCAAATACACACTTACACTACGATAAAACGGGTATCGTGGTGCTGCAGCGATTGATACATCGATGCTTAGCGATATCGAGAGATCGAGGATTCCCGCCGTTTCTGAGACTTTGGCTGGCTGTACGGGTGTCAAAATCCTTCATTCTATGTAAATACACGCTCTCAATACGATAAAACTGGTATCGCAGTTCTGCAGCGATTGATACGTCGTTGCTTAGCGACATCGTGAGATCGAGGATTCCCGGCGTTTCTGAGAGTTTGGCTGGGCGTACGGGTATCAAAATTCTCTACTTCATGCAACTACACACTCTCAATACGATAAAACTGGCATCGTGGTGCTGCAGCGATTGATACGTCGATGCTTAGCGAAATCGAGAGATCGAGGATTCCCGCCGTTTCTGAGGGTTTGGCTGGCTGTACGGGTGTCGAAATTCTTCATTCTATGTAACTACACACTCTCAATACGATAAAACTGGTATCGTGGTGCTGCAGCGATTGATCTGTCGATGCTTAGCGATATCGAGAGATCGAGGATTCCCGGCGTTTCTAAGAGTTTGACTGGGTGTACGCATGTCAAAATTCTTTATTTCATGCAACTACACACTTTCAATACGATAAAACGGTTATCGTGGTGCTGCAGCGATTGATACATCGATGCTTAGCGATATCGAGAGATCGAGGATTCCCGGCGTTTCTGAGAGTTTGGCTGGGTGTACGGGTGTGAAAATTGTTTATTTCATGCAACTACACACTTGCAATACGATAAAACGGGTATCGTGGTGCTGCAGCGATTGATACATCGATGCTTAGCGATATCGAGAGATCGAGGATTCCCGGCGTTTCTAAGAGTTTGACTGGGTGTACGCATGTCAAAATTCTTTATTTCATGCAACTACACACTTGCAATACGATAAAACGGGTATCGTGGTGCTGCAGCGATTGATACATCGATGCTTAGCGATATCGAGCGATCGAGGATTCCCGGCGTTTCTGAGAGTTTGACTGGGCGTACGCATGTCAAAATTCTTTATTTCATGCAACTACACACTTACAATACGATAAAACGGGTATCGTGGTGCTGCAGCGATTGATACATCGATGCTTAGCGATATCGAGAGATCGAGGATTCCCGGCGTTTCTAGGAGTTTGACTTCGTGTACGCATGTCAAAATCCTTTATTTCATGCAAATACACACTTACAATACGATAAAACGGGTAACGTGGTGCTGCAGCGATTGATACATCGATGCTTAGCGATATCGAGAGATCGAGGTTTCCCGGCGTTTCTGAGAGTTTGGCTAGGCGTACGGGTGTCAATATTCTTTATTTCATGCAACTACACACTTGCAATACGATAAAACGGGTATCGTGGTGCTGCAGCGATTGATACCTCGAAGCTTTGCGGAATCAAAAGATCGAAGATTCCCGCCGTTTCTGAGACTTTGGCTGGCTTTACGGGTGTCAAAATCCTTCATTCTATGTAAATACACGCTCTTAATACGATAAAACTGGTATCGCAATTCTGCAGCGATTGATACGTCGATTCTTAGCGACATCGAGAGATCGAGGATTCCCGGCGTTTCTGAGAGTTTGGCTGGGCGTACGGGTATCAAAATTCTCTACTTCATGCAACTACACACTCTCAATACGATAAAACTAGCATCGTGGTGCTGCAGCGATTGATACGTCGATGCTTAGCGAAATCGAGAGATCGAGGATTCCCGCCGTTTCTGAGGGTTTGGCTGGCTGTACGGGTGTCGAAATCCTTCATTCTATGTAACTACACACTCTCAATACGATAAAACTGGTATCGTGGTGCTGCAGCGATTGATCCGTCGATGCTTAGCGATATCGAGAGATCGAGGATTCCCGGCGTTTCTAAGAGTTTGACTGGGTGTACGCATGTCAAAATTCTTTATTTCATGCAACTACACACTTGCAATACGATAAAACGGGTATCGTGGTGCTGCAGCGATTGATACATCGATACTTAGCGATACCGAGCGATCGAGGATTCCCGGCGTTTCTGAGAGTTTGACTGGGCGTACGCATGTCAAAATTCTTTATTTCATGCAACTACACACTTACAATACGATAAAACGGGTATCGTGGTGCTGCAGCGATTGATACATCGATGCTTAGCGATATCGAGAGATCGAGGATTCCCGGCGTTTCTGAGAGTTTGGCTGGGTGTACGGGTGTGAAAATTGTTTATTTCATGCAACTACACACTTGCAATACGATATAACGGGTATCGTGGTGCTGCAGCGATTGATACATCGATGCTTAGCGATATCGAGAGATCGAGGATTCCCGGCGTTTCTAAGAGTTTGACTGGGTGTACGCATGTCAAAATTCTTTATTTCATGCAACTACACACTTGCAATACGATAAAACGGGTATCGTGGTGCTGCAGCGATTGATACATCGATGCTTAGCGATATCGAGCGATCGAGGATTCCCGGCGTTTCTGAGAGTTTGACTGGGCGTACGCATGTCAAAATTCTTTATTTCATGCAACTACACACTTACAATACGATAAAACGGGTATCGTGGTGCTGCAGCGATTGATACATCGATGCTTAGCGATATCGAGAGATCGAGGATTCCCGGCGTTTCTAGGAGTTTGACTTCGTGTACGCATGTCAAAATCCTTTATTTCATGCAAATACACACTTACAATACGATAAAACGGGTAACGTGGTGCTGCAGCGATTGATACATCGATGCTTAGCGATATCGAGAGATCGAGGTTTCCCGGCGTTTCTGAGAGTTTGGCTAGGCGTACGGGTGTCAATATTCTTTATTTCATGCAACTACACACTTGCAATACGATAAAACGGGTATCGTGGTGCTGCAGCGATTGATACCTCGAAGCTTTGCGGAATCAAAAGATCGAAGATTCCCGCCGTTTCTGAGACTTTGGCTGGCTTTACGGGTGTCAAAATCCTTCATTCTATGTAAATACACGCTCTTAATACGATAAAACTGGTATCGCAATTCTGCAGCGATTGATACGTCGATTCTTAGCGACATCGAGAGATCGAGGATTCCCGGCGTTTCTGAGAGTTTGGCTGGGCGTACGGGTATCAAAATTCTCTACTTCATGCAACTACACACTCTCAATACGATAAAACTGGCATCGTGGTGCTGCAGCGATTGATACGTCGATGCTTAGCGAAATCGAGAGATCGAGGATTCCCGCCGTTTCTGAGGGTTTGGCTGGCTGTACGGGTGTCGAAATTCTTCATTCTATGTAACTACACACTCTCAATACGATAAAACTGGTATCGTGGTGCTGCAGCGATTGATACGTCGATGCTTAGCGACATCGAGAGATGGAGGATTCCCGGCGTTTCTAAGAGTTTGACTGGGTGTACGCATGTCAAAATTCTTTATTTCATGCAACTACACACTCTCAATACGATAAAACTGGTATCGCAGTTCTGCAGCGATTGATACGTCGATGCTTAGCGACATCGAGAGATCGAAGATTCCCGCCGTTTCTGAGGGTTTGGCTGGCTGTACGGGTGTCGAAATCCTTTATTCTATGTAACTACACACTCTCAATACGATAAAACGAGTATCGTGGTGCTGCAGCGATTGATACATCGATGCTTAGCGATATCGAGAGATCGAAGATTCCCGGCGTTTCTAGGAGTTTGACTGGGTGTACGCATGTCAAAATCCTTTATTTCATGCAACTACACACTTGCAATACGATAAAACGGGTATCGTGGTGCTGCAGCGATTGATACGTCGAAGCTTTGCGGAATCAAAAGATCGAGGATTCCCGCCGTTTCTGAGACTTTGGCTGGCTGTACGGGTGTCAAAATCCTTCATTCTATGTAAATACACGCTCTCAATACGATAAAACTGGTATCGCAGTTCTGCAGCGATTGATACGTCGATGCTTAGCGACATCGAGAGATCGAGGATTCCCGGCGTTTCTGAGCGTTTGGCTTGGCGTACGGGTATCAAAATTCTCTATTTCATGCAACTTCACACTCTCAATACGATAAAACTGGTATCGCAGTTCTGCAGCGATTGATACGTCGATGCTTAGCGACATCGAAAGATCGAGGATTCCCGGCGTTCCTGAGAGTTTGGCTGGGCATGCGCATGTCAAAATTCTTTATTTCATGCAACTACACACTTACAATACAATAGAACGGGTATCCTGGTGCTGCAGCGATTGATACATCGATGCTTAGCGATATCGAGAGATCGAGGATTCCCGGCGTTTCTGAGAGTTTGGCTGGGTGTACGGGTGTGAAAATTGTTTATTTCATGCAACTACACACTTACAATACGATAGAACGGGTATCGTGGTGCTGCAGCGATTGATACATCGATGCTTAGCGATATCGAGAGATCGAGGATTCCCGGCGTTTCTGAGAGTTTGGCTGGGTGTACGGGTGTGAAAATTGTTTATTTCGTGCAACTACACACTCTCAATACGATATAACTGGTATCGTGGTGCTGCAGCGATTGATCCGTCGATGCTTAGCGATATCGAGAGATCGAGGATTCCCGGCGTTTCTAAGAGTTTGACTGGGTGTACGCATGTCAAAATTCTTTATTTCATGTAACTACACACTCTCAATACGATAAAACTGGTATCGTGGTGCTGCAGCGATTGATCCGTCGATGCTCAGCGACATCGAGAGATCGAGGATTCCCGGCGTTTCTGAGAGTTTGGCTGGGCGTACGGGTATCAAAATTCTCTATTTCATGCAACTACACACTCTCAATACGATAAAACTGGTATCGTGGTGCTGCAGCGATTGATACGTCGATGCTTAGCGAAATCGAGAGATCGAGGATTCCCGGCGTTTCTGAGAGTTTGACTGGGCGTACGCATGTCAAAATTCTTTATTTCATGCAACTACACACTTACAATACGATAAAACGGGTATCGTGGTGCTGCAGCGATTGATACCTCGAAGCTTTGCGGAATCAAAAGATCGAAGATTCCCGCCGTTTCTGAGACTTTGGCTGGCTGTACGGGTGTCAAAATCCTTCATTCTATGTAAATACACGCTCTCAATACGATAAAACTGGTATCGCAATTCTGCAGCGATTGATACGTCGATTCTTAGCGACATCGAGAGATCGAGGATTCCCGGCGTTTCTGAGAGTTTGGCTGGGCGTACGGGTATCAAAATTCTCTACTTCATGCAACTACACACTCTCAATACGATAAAACTGGCATCGTGGTGCTGCAGCGATTGATACGTCGATGCTTAGCGAAATCGAGAGATCGAGGATTCCCGCCGTTTCTGAGGGTTTGGCTGGCTGTACTGGTGTCGAAATCCTTCATTCTATGTAACGACACACTCTCAATACGATAAAACTGGTATCGTGGTGCTGCAGCGATTGATCCGTCGATGCTTAGCGATATCGAGAGATCGAGGATTCCCGGCGTTTCTAAGAGTTTGACTGGGTGTATGCATGTCAAAATTCTTTATTTCATGCAACTACACACTTGCAATACGATAAAACGGGTATCGTGGTGCTGCAGCGATTGATACATCGATGCTTAGCGATATCGAGCGATCGAGGATTCCCGCCGTTTCTGAGGGTTTGGCTGGCTGTACGGGTGTCGAAATCCTTCATTCTATGTAACTACACACACTCAATACGATAAAACTGGTATCGTGGTGCTGCAGCGATTGATCCGTCGATGCTTAGCGATATCGAGAGATCGAGGATTCCCGGCGTTTCTAGGAGTTTGACTGGGTGTACGCATGTCAAAATCCTTTATTTCATGCAAATAAACACTTACAATACGATAAAACGCGTATCGTGGTGCTGCAGCGATTGATACATCGATGCTTAGCGATATCGAGAGATCGAGTATTCCCGGCGTTTCTGAGAGTTTGGCTAGGCGTACGGGTGTCAATATTCTTTATTTCATGCAACTACACACTTGCAGTACAATAAAACAGGTATCGTGGTGCTGCAGCGATTGATACATCGATGCTTAGCGATATCGAGAGATCGAGGATTCCCGGCGTTTCTGAGAGTTTGGCTTGGTGTACGGGTGTGAAAATTGTTTATTTCATGCAACTACACACTCTCAATACGATAAAACGGGTATCGTGGTGCTGCAGCGATTGATACGTCGATGCTTAGCGACATCGAGAGATCGAGGATTCCCAGCGTTTTTGAGAGTTTGGCTGGGCGTACGCATGTCAAAATTCTTTATTTCATGCAACTACACACTTACAATACGATAAAACGAGTATCGTGGTGCTGCAGCGATTGATACATCGATGCTTAGCGATATCGAGAGATCGAGGATTCCCGGCGTTTCTAGGAGTTTGACTGGGTGTACGCATGTCAAAATCCTCTATTTTATGCAAATACACACTTACAATACGATAAAACGGGTATCGTGGTGCTGCAGCGATTGATACATCGATGCTTAGCGATATCGAGAGATCGAGGTTTCCCGGCGTTTCTGAGAGTTTGGCTAGGCGTACGGGTGTCAATATTCTTTATTTCATGCAACTACACACTTGCAATACGATCAAACGGGTATCGTGGTGCTGCAGCGATTGATACCTCGAAGCTTTGCGGAATCAAAAGATCGAAGATTCCCGCCGTTTCTGAGACTTTGGCTGGCTGTACGGGTGTCAAAATCCTTCATTCTATGTAAATACACGCTCTCAATACGATAAAACTGGTATCGCAGTTCTGCAGCGATTGATACGTCGATGCTTAGCGACATCGAGAGATCGAGGATTCCCGGCGTTTCTGACAGTTTGGCTGGGCGTACGGGTATCAAAATTCTCTACTTCATGCAACTACACACTCTTAATACGATAAAACTGGCGACGTGGTGCTGCAGCGATTGATACGTCGATGCTTAGCGAAATCGAGAGATCGAGGATTCCCGCCGTTTCTGAGGGTTTGGCTGGCTGTACGGGTGTCGAAATCCTTCATTCTATGTAACTACACACTCTCAATACGATAAAACTGGTATCGTGGTGCTGCAGCGATTGATCTGTCGATGCTTAGCGATATCGAGAGATCGAGGATTCCCGGCGTTTCTAAGAGTTTGACTGGGTGTACGCATGTCAAAATTCTTCATTTCATGCAACTACACACTTGCAATACGATAAAACGGTTATCGTGGTGCTGCAGCGAGTGACACATCGATGCTTAGCGATATCGAGAGATCGAGGATTCCCGGCGTTTCTGAGAGTTTGGCTGGGTGTACGGGTGTGAAAATTGTTTATTTCATGCAACTACACACTTGCAATACGATAAAACGGGTATCGTGGTGCTGCAGCGATTGATACATCGATGCTTAGCGATATCGAGAGATCGAGGATTCCCGGCGTTTCTGAGAGTTTGGCTTGGTGTACGGGTGTGAAAATTGTTTATTTCATGCAACTACACACTCTCAATACGATAAAACGGGTATCGTGGTGCTGCAGCGATTGATACGTCGATGCTTAGCGACATCGAGAGATCGAGGATTCCCGGCGTTTTTGAGAGTTTGACTGGGTGTACGCATGTCAAAATTCTTTATTTCATGCAACTACACACTTGCAATACGATAAAACGGGTATCGTGGTGCTGCAGCGATTGATACATCGATGCTTAGCGATATCGAGCGATCGAGGATTCCCGCCGTTTCTGAGGGTTTGGCTGGCTGTACGGGTGTCGAAATCCTTCATTCTATGTAACTACACACACTCAATATGATAAAACTGGTATCGTGGTGCTGCAGCGATTGATCCGTCGATGCTTAGCGATATCGAGAGATCGAGGATTCCCGGCGTTTCTGAGAGTTTGGCTGGGCGTACGGGTATCAAAATTCTCTACTTCATGCAACTACACACTTGCAATACGATAAAATGGGTATCGTGGTGCTGCAGCGGTTGATACGTCGATGCTTAGCGACATCGAGAGATCGAGGATTCCCGGCATTTCTAGGAGTTTGACTGGGTGTACGCATGTCAAAATCCTTTATTTCATGCAAATACACACTTACAATACGATAAAACGCGTATCGTGGTGCTGCAGCGATTGATACATCGAAGCTTTGCGGAATAAAAAGATCGAAGATTCCCGCCGTTTCTGAGACTTTGGCTGGCTGTACGGGTGTCAAAATCCTTCATTCTATGTAAATACACGCTCTCAATACGATAAAACTGGTATCGCAGTTCTGCAGCGATTGATACGTCGATGCTTAGCGACATCGAGAGATCGAGGATTCCCGGCGTTTCTGACAGTTTGGCTGGGCGTACGGGTATCAAAATTCTCTACTTCATGCAACTACACACTCTCAATACGATAAAACTGGCGACGTGGTGCTGCAGCGATTGATACGTCGATGCTTAGCGAAATCGAGAGATCGAGGATTCCCGCCGTTTCTGAGGGTTTGGCTGGCTGTACGGGTGTCGAAATCCTTCATTCTATGTAACTACACACTCTCAATACGATAAAACTGGTATCGTGGTGCTGCAGCGATTGATCTGTCGATGCTTAGCGATATCGAGAGATCGAAGATTCCCGGCGTTTCTGAGAGTTTGGCTGGGTGTACGGGTGTGAAAATTGTTTATTTCATGCAACTACACACTCTCAATACGATAAAACGGGTATCGTGGTGCTGCAGCGATTGATACGTCGATGCTTAGCGACATCGAGAGATGGAGGATTCCCGGCGTTTTTGAGAATTTGGCTGGGCGTACGCATGTCAAAATTGTTTATTTCATGCAACTACACACTCTCAATACGATAAAACTGGTATCGCAGTTCTGCAGCGATTGATACGTCGATGCTTAGCGACATCGAGAGATCGAGGATTCCCGGCGTTTCTGAGAGTTTGACTGGGTGTACGCATGTCAAAATTCTTTATTTCATGCAACTACACACTTGCAATACGATAAAGCGGGTATCGTGGTGCTGCAGCGATTGATACATCGATGCTTAGCGAAATCGAGAGATCGAGGGTTCCCGCCGTTTCTGAGGGTTTGGCTGGCTGTACGGGTGTCGAAATCCTTCATTCTATGTAACTACATACTCTCAATACGATAAAACTGGTATCGTGGTGCTGCAACGATTGATCCGTCGATGCTTAGCGATATCGAGAGATCGAGGATTCCGGCGTTTCTAAGAGTTTGGCTGGGCGTACGCATGTCAAAATTCTTTATTTCATGCAACTACACACTTACAATACGATTAAACGGGTATCGTGGTGCTGCAGCGATTGATACATCGATGCTTAGCGATATCGAGAGATCGAGGATTCCCGGCGTTTCTGAGAGTTTGGCTGGGTGTACGGGTGTGAAAATTGTTTATTTCATGCGACTACACACTCTCAATACGATAAAACGGGTATCGTGGTGCTGCAGCGATTGATACGTCGATTCTTAGCGACATCGAGAGATCGGAGATTCCCGGCGTTTTTGAGAATTTGGCTGGGCGTACGCATGTCAAAATTCTTTATTTCATGCAACTACACACTTACAATACGATAAAACGGGTATCGTCGTGCTGCAGCGATTGGTACATCGATGCTAAGCGATATCGAGAGATCGAGGATTCCCGGCGTTTCTAGGAGTTTGACTGGATGTACGCATGTCAAAATCCTTTATTTCATGCAAATACACACTTACACTACAATAAAACGGGTATCGTGGTGCTGCAGCGATTGATACATCGATGCTTAGCGATATCGAGAGATCGAGGATTCCCGGCGTTTCTGAGAGTTTGGCTAGGCGTACGGGTGTCAATATTCTTTATTTCATGCAACTACACACTTGCAATACGATAAAACGGGTATCGTGGTGCAGCGATTGATACGTCGAAGCTTTGCGGAATCAAAAGATCGAGGATTCCCGCCGTTTCTGAGACTTTGGCTGGCTGTACGGGTGTCAAAATCCTTCATTCTATGTAAATACACGCTCTCAATACGATAAAACTGGTATCGCAGTTCTGCAGCGATTGATACGTCGTTGCTTAGCGACATCGTGAGATCGAGGATTCCCGGCGTTTCTGAGAGTTTGGCTGGGCGTACGGGTATCAAAATTCTCTACTTCATGCAACTACACACTCTCAATACGATAAAACTGGCATCGTGGTGCTGCAGCGATTGATACGTCGATGCTTAGCGAAATCGAGAGATCGAGGATTCCCGCCGTTTCTGAGGGTTTGGCTGGCTGTACGGGTGTCGAAATTCTTCATTCTATGTAACTACACACTCTCAATACGATAAAACTGGTATCGTGGTGCTGCAGCGATTGATCTGTCGATGCTTAGCGATATCGAGAGATCGAGGACTCCCGGCGTATCTAAGAGTTTGACTGGGTGTACGCATGTCAAAATTCTTTATTTCATGCAACTACACACTTTCAATACGATAAAACGGTTATCGTGGTGCTGCAGCGATTGATACATCGATGCTTAGCGATATCGAGAGATCGAGGATTCCCGGCGTTTCTGAGAGTTTGGCTGGGTGTACGGGTGTGAAAATTGTTTATTTCATGCAACTACACACTTGCAATACGATATAACGGGTATCGTGGTGCTGCAGCGATTGATACATCGATGCTTAGCGATATCGAGAGATCGAGGATTCCCGGCGTTTCTAAGAGTTTGACTGGGTGTACGCATGTCAAAATTCTTTATTTCATGCAACTACACACTTGCAATACGATAAAACGGGTATCGTGGTGCTGCAGCGATTGATACATCGATGCTTAGCGATATCGAGCGATCGAGGATTCCCGGCGTTTCTGAGAGTTTGACTGGGCGTACGCATGTCAAAATTCTTTATTTCATGCAACTACACACTTACAATACGATAAAACGGGTATCGTGGTGCTGCAGCGATTGATACATCGATGCTTAGCGATATCGAGAGATCGAGGATTCCCGGCGTTTCTAGGAGTTTGACTTCGTGTACGCATGTCAAAATCCTTTATTTCATGCAAATACATACTTACAATACGATAAAACGGGTAACGTGGTGCTGCAGCGATTGATACATCGATGCTTAGCGATATCGAGAGATCGAGGTTTCCCGGCGTTTCTGAGAGTTTGGCTAGGCGTACGGGTGTCAATATTCTTTATTTCATGCAACTACACACTTTCAATACGATAAAACGGGTATCGTGGTGCTGCAGCGATTGATACCTCGAAGCTTTGCGGAATCAAAAGATCGAAGATTCCCGCCGTTTCTGAGACTTTGGCTGGCTTTACGGGTGTCAAAATCCTTCATTCTATGTAAATACACGCTCTTAATACGATAAAACTGGTATCGCAATTCTGCAGCGATTGATACGTCGATTCTTAGCGACATCGAGAGATCGAGGATTCCCGGCGTTTCTGAGAGTTTGGCTGGGCGTACGGGTATCAAAATTCTCTACTTCATGCAACTACACACTCTCAATACGATAAAACTGGCATCGTGGTGCTGCAGCGATTGATACGTCGATGCTTAGCGAAATCGAGAGATCGAGGATTCCCGCCGTTTCTGAGGGTTTGGCTGGCTGTACGGGTGTCGAAATTCTTCATTCTATGTAACTACACACACTCAATACGATAAAACTGGTATCGTGGTGCTGCAGCGATTGATCCGTCGATGCTTAGCGATATCGAGAGATCGAGAATTCCCGGCGTTTCTAGGAGTTTGACTGGGTGTACGCATGTCAAAATCCTTTATTTCATGCAAATAAACCCTTACAATACGATAAAACGCGTATCGTGGTGCTGCAGCGATTGATACATCGATGCTTAGTGATATCGAGAGATCGAGTATTCCCGGCGTTTCTGAGAGTTTGGCTAGGCGTACGGGTGTCAATATTCTTTATTTCATGCAACTACACACTTGCAATACAATAAAACAGGTATCGTGGTGCTGCAGCGATTGATACCTCGAAGCTTTGCGGAATCAACAGATCGAAGATTCCCGCCGTTTCTGAGACTTTGGCTGGCTGTACGGGTGTCAAAATCCTTCATTCTATGTAAATACACGCTCTCAATACGATAAAACTGGTATCGCAGTTCTGCAACGATTGATACGTCGATGCTTAGCGACATCGAGAGATCGAGGATTCCCGGCGTTTCTGAGAGTTTGGCTGGGCGTACGGGTATCAAAATTCTCTACTTCATGCAACTACACACTCTCAATACGATAAAACTGGCATCGTGGTGCTGCAGCGATTGATACGTCGATGCTTAGCGAAATCGAGAGATCGAGGATTCCCGCCGTTTCTGAGGGTTTGGCTGGCTGTACGGGTGTCGAAATCCTTCATTCTATGTAACTACACACTCTCAATACGATAAAACTGGTATCGTGGTGCTGCAGCGATTGATTCGTCGATGCTTAGCGATATCGAGAGATCGAGGATTCCCGGCGTTTCTAGGAGTTTGACTGGGTGTACGCATGTCAAAATCCTTTATTTCATGCAAATAAACACTTACAATACGAAAAAACGCGTATCGTGGTGCTGCAGCGATTGATACATCGATGCTCAGCGATATCGAGAGATCGAGGATTCCCGGCGTTTCTGAGAGTTTGGCTGGGTGTACGGGTGTGAAAATTGTTTATTTCATGCAACTACACACTTGCAATACGATAAAACGGGTATCGTGGTGCTGCAGCGATTGATACATCGATGCTTAGCGATATCGAGAGATCGAGGATTCCCGGCGTTTCTGAGAGTTTGGCTTGGTGTACGGGTGTGAAAATTGTTTATTTCATGCAACTACACACTCTCAATACGATAAAACGGGTATCGTGGTGCTGCAGCGATTGATACGTCGATGCTTAGCGACATCGAGAGATCGAGGATTCCCGGCGTTTTCAGAGTTTGGCTAGGCGTACGCATGTCAAAATTCTTTATTTCATGCAACTACACACTTACAATACGATAAAACGGGTATCGTGGTGCTGCAGCGATTGATACATCGATGCTTAGCGATATCGAGAGATCGAGGATTCCCGGCGTTTCTAAGAGTTTGACTGGGTGTACGCATGTCAAAATTCTATATTTCATGCAACTACACACTTGCAATACGATAAAACGGGTATCGTGGTGCTGCAGCGATTGATACATCGATGCTTAGCGATATCGAGCGATCGAGGATGCCCGCCGTTTCTGAGGGTTTGGCTGGCTGTACGGGTGTCGAAATCCTTCATTCTATGTAACTACACACACTCAATATGATAAAACTGGTATCGTGGTGCTGCAGCGATTGATCCGTCGATGCTTAGCGATATCGAGAGATCGAGGATTCCCGGCATTTCTAGGAGTTTGACTGGGTGTACGCATGTCAAAATCCTTTATTTCATGCAAATACACACTTACAATACGATAAAACGCGTATCGTGGTGCTGCAGCGATTGATACATCGAAGCTTTGCGGAATAAAAAGATCGAAGATTCCCGCCGTTTCTGAGACTTTGGCTGGCTGTACGGGTGTCAAAATCCTTCATTCTATGTAAATACACGCTCTCAATACGATAAAACTGGTATCGCAGTTCTGCAGCGATTGATACGTCGATGCTTAGCGACATCGAGAGATCGAGGATTCCCGGCGTTTCTGAGAGTTTGGCTGGGCGTACGGGTATCAAAATTCTCTACTTCATGCAACTACACACTCTCAATACGATAAAACTGGCATCGTGGTGCTGCAGCGATTGATACGTCGATGCTTAGCGAAATCGAGAGATCGAGGATTCCCGCCGTTTCTGAGGGTTTGGCTGGCTGTACGGGTGTCGAAATCCTTCATTCTATGTAACTACACACTCTCAATACGATAAAACTGGTATCGTGGTGCTGCAGCGATTGATCCGTCGATGCTTAGCGATATCGAGAGATCGAGGATTCCCGGCGTTTCTAGGAGTTTGACTGGGTGTACGCATGTCAAAATCCTTTATTTCATGCAAATAAACACTTACAATACGAAAAAACGCGTATCGTGGTGCTGCAGCGATTGATACATCGATGCTTAGCGATATCGAGAGATCGAGTATTCCCGGCGTGTCTGAGAGTTTGGCTAGGCGTACGGGTGTCAATATTCTTTATTTCATGCAACTACACACTTGCAATACGATAAAACAGGTATCGTGGTGCTGCAGCGATTGATACATCGATGCTTAGCGATATCGAGAGATCGAGGATTCCCGGCGTTTCTGAGAGTTTGGCTTGGTGTACGGGTGTGAAAATTGTTTATTTCATGCAACTACACACTCTCAATACGATAAAACGGGTATCGTGGTGCTGCAGCGATTGATACGTCGATGCTTAGCGACATCGAGAGATCGAGGATTCCCGGCGTTTCTGAGTTTGGCTGGGTGTACGGGTGTGAAAATTGTTTATTTCATGCAACTACACACTCTCAATACGATAAAACTGGTATCGTGGTGCTGCAGCGATTGATCCGTCGATGCTTAGCGATATCGAGAGATCGAGGATTCCCGGCGTTTCTAAGAATTTGACTGGGCTTACGGGTGTCAAAATTCTTTATTTCATGCAAATAAACACTTACAATACGAAAAAACGCGTATCGTGGTGCTGCAGCGATTGATACATCGATGCTTAGCGATATCGAGAGATCGAGTATTCCCGGCGTTTTTGAGAGTTTGGCTGGGCGTACGCATGTCAAAATTCTTTATTTCATGCAACTACACACTTACAATACGATAAAACGGGTATCGTGGTGCTGCAGCGATTGATACATCGATGCTTAGCGATATCGAAAGATCGAGGATTCCCGGCGTTTCTGAGAGTTTGGCTGGGTGTACGGGTGTGAAAATTGTTTATTTCATGCAACTACACACTCTCAATACGATATAACTGGTATCGTGGTGCTGCAGCGATTGATCCGTCGATGCTTAGCGACATCGAGAGATCGAGGATTCCCGGCGTTTCTGAGTTTGGCTGGGTGTACGGGTGTGAAAATTGTTTATTTCATGCAACTACACACTCTCAATACGATAAAACTGGTATCGTGGTGCTGCAGCGATTGATCCGTCGATGCTTAGCGATATCGAGAGATCGAGGATTCCCGGCGTTTCTAAGAATTTGACTGGGCTTACGGGTGTCAAAATTCTTTATTTCATGCAACTACGCACTCTCAATACGACAAAACTGGTATCGCAGTTCTGCAGCGATTGATACGTCGAAGCTTAGCGGAATCGAAAGATCGAGGATTCCTGCCGTTTCTGAGAATTTGGCTGGGCGTACGCATGTCAAAATTCTTTATTTCATGCAACTACACACTCACAATACGATAAAACGGGTATCGTGGTGCTGCAGCGATTGATACATCGATGCTTAGCGATATCGAAAGATCGAGGATTCCCGGCGTTTCTAGGAGTTTGACTGGGTGTACGCATGTCAAAATCCTTTATTTCATGCAAATACACACTTACAATACGATAAAACGAGTATCGTGGTGCTGTAGCGATTGATACATCGATGCTTAGCGATATCGAGAGATCGAGGATTCCCGGCGTTTCTGAGAGTTTGGCTAGGCGTACGGGTGTCAATATTCTTTATTTCATGCAACTACACACACTCAATACGATAAAACGGGTATCGGGGTGCTGCAGCGATTGATACGTCGATGCTTAGCGACATCGAGAGATGGAGGATTCCCGGCGTTTTTGAGAATTTGGCTGGGCGTACGCATGTCAAAATTGTTTATTTCATGCAACTACACACTCTCAATACGATAAAACTGGTATCGCAGTTCTGCAGCGATTGATACGTCGATGCTTAGCGACATCGAGAGATCGAAGATTCCCGCCGTTTCTGAGGGTTTGGCTGGCTGTACGGGTGTCGAAATCCTTCATTCTATGTAACTACACACTCTCAATACGATAAAACGGGTATCGTGGTGCTGCAGCGAATGATACATCGATGCTTAGCGATATCGAGAGATCGAGGATTCCCGGCGTTTCTAGGAGTTTGACTGGGTGTACGCATGTCAAAATCCTTTATTTCATGCAAATACACACTTACAATACGATAAAACGGGTATCGTGGTGCTGCAGCGATTGATACATCGATGCTTAGCGATATCGAGAGATCGAGGATTCCCGGCGTTTCTGAGAGTTTGGCTAGGCGTACGGGTGTCAATATTCTTTATTTCATGCAACTACACACTTGCAATACGATAAAACGGGTATCGTGGTGCTGCAGCGATTGATACGTCGAAGCTTTGCGGAATCAAAAGATCGAGGATTCCCGCCGTTTCTGAGACTTTGGCTGGCTGTACGGGTGTCAAAATCCTTCATTCTATGTAAATACACGCTCTCAATACGACAAAACTGGTATCGCAGTTCTGCAGCGATTGATACGTCGAAGCTTAGCGGAATCGAAAGATCGAGGATTCCTGCCGTTTCTGAGAATTTGGCTGGGCGTACGCATGTCAAAATTCTTTATTTCATGCAACTACACACTCACAATACGATAAAACGGGTATCGTGGTGCTGCAGCGATTGATACATCGATGCTTAGCGATATCGAAAGATCGAGGATTCCCGGCGTTTCTAGGAGTTTGACTGGGTGTACGCATGTCAAAATCCTTTATTTCATGCAAATACACACTTACAATACGATAAAACGAGTATCGTGGTGCTGTAGCGATTGATACATCGATGCTTAGCGATATCGAGAGATCGAGGATTCCCGGCGTTTCTGAGAGTTTGGCTAGGCGTACGGGTGTCAATATTCTTTATTTCATGCAACTACACACTTGCAATACGATAAAACGGGTATCGTGGTGCTGCAGCGATTGATACGTCGAAGCTTTGCGGAATCAAAAGATCGAGGATTCCCGCCGTTTCTGAGACTTTGGCTGGCTGTACGGGTGTCAAAATCCTTCATTCTATGTAAATACACGCTCTCAATACGATAAAACTGGTATCGCAGTTCTGCAGCGATTGATACGTCGATGCTTAGCGACATCGAGAGATCGAGGATTCCCGGCGTTTCTGAGCGTTTGGCTTGGCGTACGGGTATCAAAATTCTCTATTTCATGCAACTTCACACTCTCAATACGATAAAACTGGTATCGCAGTTCTGCAGCGATTGATACGTCGATGCTTAGCGACATCGAAAGATCGAGGATTCCCGGCGTTCCTGAGAGTTTGGCTGGGCATGCGCATGTCAAAATTCTTTATTTCATGCAACTACACACTTACAATACGATAAAACGGGTATCGTGGTGCTGCAGCGATTGATACATCGATGCTTAGCGATATCGAGAGATCGAGGATTCCCGGCGTTTCTAGGAGTTTGACTTCGTGTACGCATGTCAAAATCCTTTATTTCATGCAAATACACACTTACAATACGATAAAACGGGTAACGTGGTGCTGCAGCGATTGATACATCGATGCTTAGCGATATCGAGAGATCGAGGTTTCCCGGCGTTTCTGAGAGTTTGGCTAGGCGTACGGGTGTCAATATTCTTTATTTCATGCAACTACACACTTGCAATACGATCAAACGGGTATCGTGGTGCTGCAGCGATTGATACCTCGAAGCTTTGCGGAATCAAAAGATCGAAGATTCCCGCCGTTTCTGAGACTTTGGCTGGCTGTACGGGTGTCAAAATCCTTCATTCTATGTAAATACACGCTCTCAATACGATAAAACTGGTATCGCAGTTCTGCAGCGATTGATACGTCGTTGCTTAGCGACATCGTGAGATCGAGGATTCCCGGCGTTTCTGAGAGTTTGGCTGGGCGTACGGGTATCAAAATTCTCTACTTCATGCAACTACACACTCTCAATACGATAAAACTGGCATCGTGGTGCTGCAGCGATTGATACGTCGATGCTTAGCGAAATCGAGAGATCGAGGATTCCCGCCGTTTCTGAGGGTTTGGCTGGCTGTACGGGTGTCGAAATTCTTCATTCTATGTAACTACACACTCTCAATACGATAAAACTGGTATCGTGGTGCTGCAGCGATTGATCTGTCGATGCTTAGCGATATCGAGAGATCGAGGATTCCCGGCGTTTCTAAGAGTTTGACTGGGTGTACGCATGTCAAAATTCTTTATTTCATGCAACTACACACTTTCAATACGATAAAACGGTTATCGTGGTGCTGCAGCGATTGATACATCGATGCTTAGCGATATCGAGAGATCGAGGATTCCCGGCGTTTCTGAGAGTTTGGCTGGGTGTACGGGTGTGAAAATTGTTTATTTCATGCAACTACACACTTGCAATACGATAAAACGGGTATCGTGGTGCTGCAGCGATTGATACATCGATGCTTAGCGATATCGAGAGATCGAGGATTCCCGGCGTTTCTCAGAGTTTGACTGGGTGTACGCATGTCAAAATTCTTTATTTCATGCAACTACACACTTGCAATACGATAAAACGGGTATCGTGGTGCTGCAGCGATTGATACATCGATGCTTAGCGATATCGAGCGATCGAGGATTCCCGGCGTTTCTGAGAGTTTGACTGGGCGTACGCATGTCAAAATTCTTTATTTCATGCAACTACACACTTACAATACGATAAAACGGGTATCGTGGTGCTGCAGCGATTGATACATCGATGCTTAGCGATATCGAGAGATCGAGGATTCCCGGCGTTTCTAGGAGTTTGACTTCGTGTACGCATGTCAAAATCCTTTATTTCATGCAAATACACACTTACAATACGATAAAACGGGTAACGTGGTGCTGCAGCGATTGATACATCGATGCTTAGCGATATCGAGAGATCGAGGTTTCCCGGCGTTTCTGAGAGTTTGGCTAGGCGTACGGGTGTCAATATTCTTTATTTCATGCAACTACACACTTGCAATACGATAAAACGGGTATCGTGGTGCTGCAGCGATTGATACCTCGAAGCTTTGCGGAATCAAAAGATCGAAGATTCCCGCCGTTTCTGAGACTTTGGCTGGCTTTACGGGTGTCAAAATCCTTCATTCTATGTAAATACACGCTCTTAATACGATAAAACTGGTATCGCAATTCTGCAGCGATTGATACGTCGATTCTTAGCGACATCGAGAGATCGAGGATTCCCGGCGTTTCTGAGAGTTTGGCTGGGTGTACGGGTATCAAAATTCTCTACTTCATGCAACTACACACTCTCAATACGATAAAACTGGCATCGTGGTGCTGCATCGATTGATACGTCGATGCTTAGCGAAATCGAGAGATCGAGGATTCCCGCCGTTTCTGAGGGTTTGGCTCGCTGTACGGGTGTCGAAATCCTTCATTCTATGTAACTACACACTCTCAATACGATAAAACTGGTATCGTGGTGCTGCAGCGATTGATCCGTCGATGCTTAGCGATATCGAGAGATCGAGGATTCCCGGCGTTTCTAAGAGTTTGACTGGGTGTACGCATGTCAAAATTCTTTATTTCATGCAACTACACACTTGCAATACGATAAAACGGGTATCGTGGTGCTGCAGCGATTGATACATCGATACTTAGCGATACCGAGCGATCGAGGATTCCCGCCGTTTCTGAGCGTTTGGCTGGCTGTACGGGTGTCGAAATCCTTCATTCTATGTAACTACACACACTCAATACGATAAAACTGGTATCGTGGTGCTGCAGCGATTGATCCGTCGATGCTTAGCGATATCGAGAGATCGAGAATTCCCGGCGTTTCTAGGAGTTTGACTGGGTGTACGCATGTCAAAATCCTTTATTTCATGCAAATAAACACTTACAATACGATAAAACGCGTATCGTGGTGCTGCAGCGATTGATACATCGATGCTTAGTGATATCGAGAGATCGAGTATTCCCGGCGTTTCTGAGAGTTTGGCTAGGCGTTGTTACGTCCTGGGAATTTATTGAATTCTAACCTGAGGATGTTCTACAGATCGATAAGGGTGGTCTCTACTTTAAACGGGAATGCGCCCACTAGGGATAGAGACCTCGTCTGACTCGGACAATTATGATGCGAAATAATAATGAAATAAAGCCAATCCTACCTTTTTCCTCCTCTTCAGACGCTGATTGTAGACTGCAACAGCTTGGTGAGCGGACGAGCGTAGCGGGTTGATCTATTGGAGGATGATGAGTGGAATCTCCTTGATGACGGTGATCTCAGCGTCGTTGACAGGCGAAGAACAGCGAGGGTGAACTGACTCGACAAAATCGGATGGCCGTGATGAAGACTCAATGAATAACCAACAACCCGGAAACTTGATAATTTTAGAATTGAATTGTGCGATCGAAATTATTCGTGGTTTCACTACGCGAGAAGCTACGATCACGTCGTCTATGCAGTTCTTTATGAGAACTTGTAGAATGCTAGTCAATTTGCTTATAGTATTGGGCTTATTATGTCCCCGTGGACGACCGGTAACGTTCTGAGAAATTGCAACAGCTCGGCGGATCTGAAATTTCTTTCCACCACGACGTCTGCCCATTTGAGTCAAACTTCACTGCATGGGATAATAAAACAATAACGTGCAGGCCGATGCACGGTCATCGATTAAAAGGAGAAGAGATTGGAAGGATAAGGATAAGAAGCGTGCATGTGGTTGCACTAACGACTCGACGGATGAGTTCGACGTGCAAGCCGTTGCACTGAAGAACTTTTCTCGGTAAGGAGGGGGTAAAGATTCTGGGAAAAAGCAGTATTCAACTCAAAAGTGCAGTAATATACTCGGGATGACGAAGAAAGATAGTGTTGATTATAGCAATTAAATCCTATTCGTGAAAGGTTGTAGAGAAATGACGACACTGATTTTAATGTGAGATGATAGAACTAGGAATTGTTATATTAAAAATATTTAAACTTGATACACAATGGTTTATAATCGAATGAATTTTACGCGACTCTTTGGACGCGGAGTCCCAATACATACCAGGGTAATATTTTTATCAGCTCGCTCTCGGCCGCCTGTTCGTCTTTGCGAATGCAGGATATTCCCTAAATAATTCCCGTACACGTGTCGAATGATACTTTCCGAAACTAAACCGAGTCGGCGCGTTCGCGGAGAAGGTGACTGTTCGCTCAGAGGTGTCGGTTGGAACTGGCGCTTGTTGCGTCGATGGTGAGCTTTTGTCAAATGGGATGTTACGAAGCTATCCCCTCCCTTCTCGGCGCACGCGCCTCACAATACTTTCATTCCTCCATGCGGAGTCACGCGGCGCTAATAGTGGGGAGCGCCAACGCTGATCCACGCCCACGCGACCGCAGTGATTGGGCGCGCCGCTGCTATCCCCTCTCCTAACCATGCGCGCGCTCCTTACAGCACTGCACTACTCCCACGCACTCTCAATTCTCTCATTCTTCCATACGCTGGCGCTCGGTGCTAATAGTGGGGAGCGCTCACGCTAGGCCGTGCCCATGCGACCGCAGCGGTGGGGCGCGCTGATGCTATCCCCTCTTCAAACTGCGCGCGCACCGGACGGCGCATCGCTTACCTCACGCCACGACGAGATATCGAAGAACAAAGGCTTCTCGAGTTCTTTCCAGTCATAACAGGTACATCCGGTGCTGATTATCGGGTGTCATACTTGTTGGTCAAATAATACCGCCATGTGCGGTGTTGATAACATGAATTTAATTCCAACCGTAGACACAACTCAAACATCCGGTGCTGATATCACATTCATTCGTTCCATTCTATTAATACATATATATATACAGGGTGAGGCATATAAAGTGTTACAGAGCAATAGCACCCAAACTACTGATTATATAGAAAAATGTTTCAGGCAAAAGTTTCAGTGTTCGAGAAGGCCGTCATACTGGACCACTCTATTTTTTTATCGGTGGAGGCGCTGAAGCTACGTCAAGGTCAACTCGATTTTTTTAAATGGAACTATGTATTTTTTTTTCGACTACATTATTACCGACTCTAAGACGAATTCAGCGACCTACGACACAAGGTTGTAGGTCGCTGAAATCGCTCAAGGCACTCTAGTCACGCAAAGTATGAAAATAGTCGAAAATTCGAAACATCGGAATAATCACTTTCAAAGGATCCACTAACCTTGGGCTGAGGTACCTACAGAAGATGCTCGAAATGATGACCGTCGACTTGTAAGCACTTGTTAACTCGCTGATGAAATGACTGTCTAACTTCGGCCAACATTTGTGGTGTAATTTCCGTACATACTCGGCGTATTCTACGTTTCATGTCCTCACGTGTGGTAGGTGCTACCGCCATTACACGTTCTTGGACAAATCCCCATAAAAAATAATCTAGTGATGTAAGATCTGGCGAACGCGGTGGCCAAGCTACAGGGCCGCCTCGTCCTATCCATTTTTCACCAAAAATCTCGTTCATCACTTGTCTTGAACACCGAGCATAATGGGGTGGTGCCCCGTCGTGTTGCATCCACATGTTCATGCGAACATGCAAAGGCACGTCTTCTAATAATTCAGGCAATTCGTTTTTCAAAAAGTTTGCGTAAATTTGCCTAGTCAAGTGACCTTCAAAAAAATATGGACCAATGACGTGGTCACCGACAATGCCGCACCAACAATTAACGGACCACGGATGTTGAAATGGCACAGTTCTCATCCATCGAGGATTCTCATTTGCCCAATAATGCATGTTATGCCTATTCACATTTCCCGTATTTGTGAAGTTAGATTCGTCAGAAAAAAGCACGTGACTCAAAAATGAGCCATCCATTCGCATTTTTCTACGGATCCAATCACAAAAATTCACGCGAGTTAGGAAATCATTGCCGTACAATTCCTGATGTAAAGACAAACGATACGGATGGAAATTGTGTTGATGTAGTATCCTTAACTCAGATCGCTGACTAATTCCACTCTCTCTTCCCATTTGCCTGCTGCTCGCATGTGGATTTAGTGTAGTAAAAGCTACGATAGCAGCCGCATTATTTTCATTCACAATCGGTCGACGTCTCACTCGCGTTTGTTTCACTGTACCGAAGCGACAAAGACGGTCAGCTAATCGTTTGAAAGCCATGTGGGATTTTATTTGCCTATCCGGATAACGAGCCGCATACAAGTCTCGGGCGTTTCGGTAATTTTTATGGCATTCTCCCAGCACCATCAACATGTCAAAAAATTCTTGAAAATCGTTCATTATCGCAATCCGATGTACTCACATTAGAAGGTAACGCGTGACTAACTGATATGTCAACAGAAAATGCGTACTTGTTGCCGATAAGAAACGTTGGTATCGCAAGAAATGAAAACAGAGAATTAACAAGTGTTTACAAATTAACGGTCATCATTGCGAACATCTTGTGTAGGTATACCGAGACCAATCCTTTGGAAGTGTTTATTCCGATATGTTTCGAATTTTCAACTATTTTCATACTTTGCGTACGTAGAATGACTTTGTGTCGTAGGTCGCTGAATTCGTCTTAAAGTCGGTAATAATGTAGTCGAAAAAAAAATACATAGTTCCATTTTAAAAAATCAAGTTGACCTTGACGTAGCTTCAGCGCCTCCACCGATAAAAAAATAGGGTGGTCCAGTATGACGGCCTTCTCGAACACTGAAACTTTTGCCTGAAACATTTTTCTATATAATCAATAGTTTGGGTGCTATTGCTCTGTAACACTTTATATGCCTCACCCTGTATAGACATATACTTATGGTTATATGGAATTATTGAATTTATTGCTAATATATAGCAAAAGTTGAATATACTTATATTTTATGATTAATAGGTCCCCTTTGTTATAATAATACCCTTGTTATAATGAATATTCCAGTAAATACGTTTTTATGATACATATAACATTTAAAAGTATTGGAATAATGTTTTTAACAATATTGGCCTTAAGAATAATGATCGTTTAATGGAATCTTTATAAATGATTGTTTATTGTTCAGTTAATTCGATTGGGATTTGGTATTAGTATATTTAATATAAGTTAAACCAAATCATTTCCTTGGTATTACATTTATTCACTAAATCGTTTATAACTCGTAAAATATGCATTTTAGGGCATGAAAGGTTCTAGGACTTTATAAGTCCTAAATAGTCTACCGCATCTATTGGTGTACTTAGATTCCATATAAATTCATTATTCTAGGATCTATGAGACATATAACATACGAATATACTATAGGTTTTCGTATAGTTACAATATCTGATTAATATTTAGTAAATAGACAAATGAAGCCAAACGGAATCATGTATAAATGTTATTTGTTAATTAATTAATATATTTAGTAGTGAAATAAACCGTAAATGTTATTCAAAGTCACCCAGAACACGTCTATGCCCGTCGACACCGAAATACAGCCGCGGATCTACGTTTGTTCACAAAATCGGCTATAACTCGTTAACGGTGCGTCCTAGAGCATAAAAGGTTCTAGGACTTTATAATCCTTAACTAGTTTTCTGCTTTTATTCCAGTAATCAGATTCCATGTAACTTCATTACTTTCTGAGATATCGTGTTCCAAAGTCGTGCCTTCGGTTCGCCACATGACGCATACGTCCATAGCCCATACTCTGTCCTTTTCTCTCTCATTCCTTCATACCACTTTTCACTCTTCACTTTACTCTGCTCTTAATATTCACTTTGCACTTCTCGTAGCACTTGGTGAAGCTGCATACTGATGACGTCATGACCTGATGATGAGATGACGTCACTGATCGAGGAGCCAGGTGAGTTGAAGATGTTGAATAAGTGGGCGAAAAAATTGGACCCATGATGTCACAGCGTACGGGTGTCAATATTCTTTATTTCATGCAACTACACACTTGCAATACAATAAAACAGGTATCGTGGTGCTGCAGTGATTGATACATCGATGCTTAGCGATATCGAGAGATCGAGGATTCCCGGCGTTTCTGAGAGTTTGGCTTGGTGTACGGGTGTGAAAATTGTTTATTTCACGCAACTACACACTCTCAATACGATAAAACGGGTATCGTGGTGCTGCAGCGATTGATACGTCGATGCTTAGCGATATCGAGAGATCGAGGATTCCCGGCGTTTTTGAGAGTTTGGCTGGGCGTACGCATGTCAAAATTCTTTATTTCATGCAACTACACACTTACAATACGATAAAACGAGTATCGTGGTGCTGCAGCGATTGATACATCGATGCTTAGCGATATCGAGAGATCGAGGATTCCCGGCGTTTCTAGGAGTTTGACTGGGTGTACGCATGTCAAAATCCTCTATTTTATGCAAATACACACTTACAATACGATAAAACGGGTATCGTGGTGCTGCAGCGATTGATACATCGATGCTTAGCGATATCGAGAGATCGAGGTTTCCCGGCGTTTCTGAGAGTTTGGCTAGGCGTACGGGTGTCAATATTCTTTATTTCATGCAACTACACACTTGCAATACGATCAAACGGGTATCGTGGTGCTGCAGCGATTGATACCTCGAAGCTTTGCGGAATCAAAAGATCGAAGATTCCCGCCGTTTCTGAGACTTTGGCTGGCTGTACGGGTGTCAAAATCCTTCATTCTATGTAAATACACGCTCTCAATACGATAAAACTGGTATCGCAGTTCTGCAGCGATTGATACGTCGATGCTTAGCGACATCGAGAGATCGAGGATTCCCGGCGTTTCTGACAGTTTGGCTGGGCGTACGGGTATCAAAATTCTCTACTTCATGCAACTACACACTCTCAATACGATAAAACTGGCGACGTGGTGCTGCAGCGATTGATACGTCGATGCTTAGCGAAATCGAGAGATCGAGGATTCCCGCCGTTTCTGAGGGTTTGGCTGGCTGTACGGGTGTCGAAATCCTTCATTCTATGTAACTACACACTCTCAATACGATAAAACTGGTATCGTGGTGCTGCAGCGATTGATCTGTCGATGCTTAGCGATATCGAGAGATCGAGGATTCCCGGCGTTTCTGAGAGTTTGGCTGGGTGTACGGGTGTGAAAATTGTTTATTTCATGCAACTACACACTCTCAATACGATAAAACGGGTATCGTGGTGCTGCAGCGATTGATACGTCGATGCTTAGCGACATCGAGAGATGGAGGATTCCCGGCGTTTTTGAGAATTTGGCTGGGCGTACGCATGTCAAAATTGTTTATTTCATGCAACTACACACTCTCAATACGATAAAACTGGTATCGCAGTTCTGCAGCGATTGATACGTCGATGCTTAGCGACATCGAGAGATCGAGGATTCCCGGCGTTTCTGAGAGTTTGACTGGGTGTACGCATGTCAAAATTCTTTATTTCATGCAACTACACACTTGCAATACGATAAAACGGGTATCGTGGTGCTGCAGCGATTGATACATCGATGCTTAGCGAAATCGAGAGATCGAGGGTTCCCGCCGTTTCTGAGGGTTTGGCTGGCTGTACGGGTGTCGAAATCCTTTATTCTATGTAACTACATACTCTCAATACGATAAAACTGGTATCGTGGTGCTGCAACGATTGATCCGTCGATGCTTAGCGATATCGAGAGATCGAGGATTCCGGCGTTTCTAAGAGTTTGGCTGGGCGTACGCATGTCAAAATTCTTTATTTCATGCAACTACACACTTACAATACGATTAAACGGGTATCGTGGTGCTGCAGCGATTGATACATCGATGCTTAGCGATATCGAGAGATCGAGGATTCCCGGCGTTTCTGAGAGTTTGGCTGGGTGTACGGGTGTGAAAATTGTTTATTTCATGCGACTACACACTCTCAATACGATAAAACGGGTATCGTGGTGCTGCAGCGATTGATACGTCGATTCTTAGCGACATCGAGAGATCGGAGATTCCCGGCGTTTTTGAGAATTTGGCTGGGCGTACGCATGTCAAAATTCTTTATTTCATGCAACTACACACTTACAATACGATAAAACGGGTATCGTCGTGCTGCAGCGATTGGTACATCGATGCTAAGCGATATCGAGAGATCGAGGATTCCCGGCGTTTCTAGGAGTTTGACTGGATGTACGCATGTCAAAATCCTTTATTTCATGCAAATACACACTTACACTACGATAAAACGGGTATCGTGGTGCTGCAGCGATTGATACATCGATGCTTAGCGATATCGAGAGATCGAGGATTCCCGGCGTTTCTGAGAGTTTGGCTAGGCGTACGGGTGTCAATATTCTTTATTTCATGCAACTACACACTTGCAATACGATAAAACGGGTATCGTGGTGCAGCGATTGATACGTCGAAGCTTTGCGGAATCAAAAGATCGAGGATTCCCGCCGTTTCTGAAACTTTGGCTGGCTGTACGGGTGTCAAAATCCTTCATTCTATGTAAATACACGCTCTCAATACGATAAAACTGGTATCGCAGTTCTGCAGCGATTGATACGTCGTTGCTTAGCGACATCGTGAGATCGAGGATTCCCGGCGTTTCTGAGAGTTTGGCTGGGCGTACGGGTATCAAAATTCTCTACTTCATGCAACTACACACTCTCAATACGATAAAACTGGCATCGTGGTTCTGCAGCGATTGATACGTCGATGCTTAGCGAAATCGAGAGATCGAGGATTCCCGCCGTTTCTGAGGGTTTGGCTGGCTGTACGGGTGTCGAAATTCTTCATTCTATGTAACTACACACTCTCAATACGATAAAACTGGTATCGTGGTGCTGCAGCGATTGATCTGTCGATGCTTAGCGATATCGAGAGATCGAGGACTCCCGGCGTATCTAAGAGTTTGACTGGGTGTACGCATGTCAAAATTCTTTATTTCATGCAACTACACACTTTCAATACGATAAAACGGTTATCGTGGTGCTGCAGCGATTGATACATCGATGCTTAGCGATATCGAGAGATCGAGGATTCCCGGCGTTTCTGAGAGTTTGGCTGGGTGTACGGGTGTGAAAATTGTTTATTTCATGCGACTACACACTCTCAATACGATAAAACGGGTATCGTGGTGCTGCAGCGATTGATACGTCGATTCTTAGCGACATCGAGAGATCGGAGATTCCCGGCGTTTTTGAGAATTTGGCTGGGCGTACGCATGTCAAAATTCTTTATTTCATGCAACTACACACTTACAATACGATAAAACGGGTATCGTCGTGCTGCAGCGATTGGTACATCGATGCTAAGCGATATCGAGAGATCGAGGATTCCCGGCGTTTCTAGGAGTTTGACTGGATGTACGCATGTCAAAATCCTTTATTTCATGCAAATACACACTTACACTACGATAAAACGGGTATCGTGGTGCTGCAGCGATTGATACATCGATGCTTAGCGATATCGAGAGATCGAGGATTCCCGGCGTTTCTGAGAGTTTGGCTAGGCGTACGGGTGTCAATATTCTTTATTTCATGCAACTACACACTTGCAATACGATAAAACGGGTATCGTGGTGCAGCGATTGATACGTCGAAGCTTTGCGGAATCAAAAGATCGAGGATTCCCGCCGTTTCTGAGACTTTGGCTGGCTGTACGGGTGTCAAAATCCTTCATTCTATGTAAATACACGCTCTCAATACGATAAAACTGGTATCGCAGTTCTGCAGCGATTGATACGTCGTTGCTTAGCGACATCGTGAGATCGAGGATTCCCGGCGTTTCTGAGAGTTTGGCTGGGCGTACGGGTATCAAAATTCTCTACTTCATGCAACTACACACTCTCAATACGATAAAACTGGCATCGTGGTGCTGCAGCGATTGATACGTCGATGCTTAGCGAAATCGAGAGATCGAGGATTCCCGCCGTTTCTGAGGGTTTGGCTGGCTGTACGGGTGTCGAAATTCTTCATTCTATGTAACTACACACTCTCAATACGATAAAACTGGTATCGTGGTGCTGCAGCGATTGATCTGTCGATGCTTAGCGATATCGAGAGATCGAGGACTCCCGGCGTATCTAAGAGTTTGACTGGGTGTACGCATGTCAAAATTCTTTATTTCATGCAACTACACACTTTCAATACGATAAAACGGTTATCGTGGTGCTGCAGCGATTGATACATCGATGCTTAGCGATATCGAGAGATCGAGGATTCCCGGCGTTTCTGAGAGTTTGGCTGGGTGTACGGGTGTGAAAATTGTTTATTTCATGCAACTACACACTTGCAATACGATATAACGGGTATCGTGGTGCTGCAGCGATTGATACGTCGATTCTTAGCGACATCGAGAGATCGGAGATTCCCGGCGTTTTTGAGAATTTGGCTGGGCGTACGCATGTCAAAATTCTTTATTTCATGCAACTACACACTTACAATACGATAAAACGGGTATCGTCGTGCTGCAGCGATTGGTACATCGATGCTAAGCGATATCGAGAGATCGAGGATTCCCGGCGTTTCTAGGAGTTTGACTGGATGTACGCATGTCAAAATCCTTTATTTCATGCAAATACACACTTACACTACGATAAAACGGGTATCGTGGTGCTGCAGCGATTGATACATCGATGCTTAGCGATATCGAGAGATCGAGGATTCCCGGCGTTTCTGAGAGTTTGGCTAGGCGTACGGGTGTCAATATTCTTTATTTCATGCAACTACACACTTGCAATACGATAAAACGGGTATCGTGGTGCAGCGATTGATACGTCGAAGCTTTGCGGAATCAAAAGATCGAGGATTCCCGCCGTTTCTGAGACTTTGGCTGGCTGTACGGGTGTCAAAATCCTTCATTCTATGTAAATACACGCTCTCAATACGATAAAACTGGTATCGCAGTTCTGCAGCGATTGATACGTCGTTGCTTAGCGACATCGTGAGATCGAGGATTCCCGGCGTTTCTGAGAGTTTGGCTGGGCGTACGGGTATCAAAATTCTCTACTTCATGCAACTACACACTCTCAATACGATAAAACTGGTATCGTGGTGCTGCAGCGATTGATCTGTCGATGCTTAGCGATATCGAGAGATCGAGGACTCCCGGCGTATCTAAGAGTTTGACTGGGTGTACGCATGTCAAAATTCTTTATTTCATGCAACTACACACTTTCAATACGATAAAACGGTTATCGTGGTGCTGCAGCGATTGATACATCGATGCTTAGCGATATCGAGAGATCGAGGATTCCCGGCGTTTCTGAGAGTTTGGCTGGGTGTACGGGTGTGAAAATTGTTTATTTCATGCAACTACACACTTGCAATACGATATAACGGGTATCGTGGTGCTGCAGCGATTGATACATCGATGCTTAGCGATATCGAGAGATCGAGGATTCCCGGCGTTTCTAAGAGTTTGACTGGGTGTACGCATGTCAAAATTCTTTATTTCATGCAACTACACACTTGCAATACGATAAAACGGGTATCGTGGTGCTGCAGCGATTGATACATCGATGCTTAGCGAAATCGAGAGATCGAGGGTTCCCGCCGTTTCTGAGGGTTTGGCTGGCTGTACGGGTGTCGAAATCCTTTATTCTATGTAACTACATACTCTCAATACGATAAAACTGGTATCGTGGTGCTGCAACGATTGATCCGTCGATGCTTAGCGATATCGAGAGATCGAGGATTCCGGCGTTTCTAAGAGTTTGGCTGGGCGTACGCATGTCAAAATTCTTTATTTCATGCAACTACACACTTACAATACGATTAAACGGGTATCGTGGTGCTGCAGCGATTGATACATCGATGCTTAGCGATATCGAGAGATCGAGGATTCCCGGCGTTTCTGAGAGTTTGGCTGGGTGTACGGGTGTGAAAATTGTTTATTTCATGCGACTACACACTCTCAATACGATAAAACGGGTATCGTGGTGCTGCAGCGATTGATACGTCGATTCTTAGCGACATCGAGAGATCGGAGATTCCCGGCGTTTTTGAGAATTTGGCTGGGCGTACGCATGTCAAAATTCTTTATTTCATGCAACTACACACTTACAATACGATAAAACGGGTATCGTCGTGCTGCAGCGATTGGTACATCGATGCTAAGCGATATCGAGAGATCGAGGATTCCCGGCGTTTCTAGGAGTTTGACTGGATGTACGCATGTCAAAATCCTTTATTTCATGCAAATACACACTTACACTACGATAAAACGGGTATCGTGGTGCTGCAGCGATTGATACATCGATGCTTAGCGATATCGAGAGATCGAGGATTACCGGCGTTTCTGAGAGTTTGGCTAGGCGTACGGGTGTCAATATTCTTTATTTCATGCAACTACACACTTGCAATACGATAAAACGGGTATCGTGGTGCAGCGATTGATACGTCGAAGCTTTGCGGAATCAAAAGATCGAGGATTCCCGCCGTTTCTGAGACTTTGGCTGGCTGTACGGGTGTCAAAATCCTTCATTCTATGTAAATACACGCTCTCAATACGATAAAACTGGTATCGCAGTTCTGCAGCGATTGATACGTCGTTGCTTAGCGACATCGTGAGATCGAGGATTCCCGGCGTTTCTGAGAGTTTGGCTGGGCGTACGGGTATCAAAATTCTCTACTTCATGCAACTACACACTCTCAATACGATAAAACTGGCATCGTGGTGCTGCAGCGATTGATACGTCGATGCTTAGCGAAATCGAGAGATCGAGGATTCCCGCCGTTTCTGAGGGTTTGGCTGGCTGTACGGGTGTCGAAATTCTTCATTCTATGTAACTACACACTCTCAATACGATAAAACTGGTATCGTGGTGCTGCAGCGATTGATCTGTCGATGCTTAGCGATATCGAGAGATCGAGGATTCCCGGCGTTTCTAAGAGTTTGACTGGGTGTACGCATGTCAAAATTCTTTATTTCATGCAACTACACACTTGCAATACGATAAAACGGTTATCGTGGTGCTGCAGCGATTGATACATCGATGCTTAGCGATATCGAGAGATCGAGGATTCCCGGCGTTTCTGAGAGTTCCGCTGGGTGTACGGGTGTGAAAATTGTTTATTTCATGCAACTACACACTTGCAATGCGATAAAACGGGTATCGTGGTGCTGCAGCGATTGATACATCGATGCTTAGCGATATCGAGAGATCGAGGATTCCCGGCGTTTCTGAGAGTTTGGCTTGGTGTACGGGTGTGAAAATTGTTTATTTCATGCAACTACACACTCTCAATACGATAAAACGGGTATCGTGGTGCTGCAGCGATTGATACGTCGATGCTTAGCGACATCGAGAGATCGAGGATTCCCGGCGTTTTTGAGAGTTTGGCTCGGCGTACGCATGTCAAAATTCTTTATTTCATGCAACTACACACTTACAATACGATAAAACGGGTATCGTGGTGCTGCAGCGATTGATACATCGATGCTTAGCGATATCGAGAGATCGAGGATTCCCGGCGTTTCTAAGAGTTTGACTGGGTGTACGCATGTCAAAATTCTTTATTTCATGCAACTACACACTTGCAATACGATAAAACGGGTATCGTGGTGCTGCAGCGATTGATACATCGATGCTTAGCGATATCGAGCGATCGAGGATTCCCGCCGTTTCTGAGGGTTTGGCTGGGTGTACGGGTGTCGAAATCCTTCATTCTATGTAACTACACACACTCAATATGATAAAACTGGTATCGTGGTGCTGCAGCGATTGATCCGTCGATGCTTAGCGATATCGAGAGATCGAGGATTCCCGGCATTTCTAGGAGTTTGACTGGGTGTACGCATGTCAAAATCCTTTATTTCATGCAAATACACACTTACAATACGATAAAACGCGTATCGTGGTGCTGCAGCGATTGATACATCGAAGCTTTGCGGAATAAAAAGATCGAAGATTCCCGCCGTTTCTGAGACTTTGGCTGGCTGTACGGGTGTCAAAATCCTTCATTCTATGTAAATACACGCTCTCAATACGATAAAACTGGAATCGCAGTTCTGCAGCGATTGATACGTCGATGCTTAGCGACATCGAGAGATCGAGGATTCCCGGCGTTTCTGAGAGTTTGGTTGGGCGTACGGGTATCAAAATTCTCTACTTCATGCAACTACACACTCTCAATACGATAAAACTGGCATCGTGGTGCTGCAGCGATTGATACGTCGATGCTTAGCGAAATCGAGAGATCGAGGATTCCCGCCGTTTCTGAGGGTTTGGCTGGCTGTACGGGTGTCGAAATCCTTCATTCTATGTAACGACACACTCTCAATACGATAAAACTGGTATCGTGGTGCTGCAGCGATTGATCCGTCGATGCTTAGCGATATCGAGAGATCGAGGATTCCCGGCGTTTCTAAGAGTTTGACTGGGTGTACGCATGTCAAAATTCTTTATTTCATGCAACTACACACTTGCAATACGATAAAACGGGTATCGTGGTGCTGCAGCGATTGATACATCGATGCTTAGCGATATCGAGCGATCGAGGATTCCCGCCGTTTCTGAGGGTTTGGCTGGCTGTACGGGTGTCGAAATCCTTCATTCTATGTAACTACACACACTCAATACGATAAAACTGGTATCGTGGTGCTGCAGCGATTGATCCGTCGATGCTTAGCGATATCGAGAGATCGAGGATTCCCGGCGTTTCTAGGAGTTTGACTGGGTGTACGCATGTCAAAATCCTTTATTTCATGCAAATAAACACTTACAATACGATAAAACGCGTATCGTGGTGCTGCAGCGATTGATACATCGATGCTTAGCGATATCGAGAGATCGAGTATTCCCGGCGTTTCTGAGAGTTTGGCTAGGCGTACGGGTGTCAATATTCTTTATTTCATGCAACTACACACTTGCAATACAATAAAACAGGTATCGTGGTGCTGCAGCGATTGATACATCGATGCTTAGCGATATCGAGAGATCGAGGATTCCCGGCGTTTCTGAGAGTTTGGCTTGGTGTACGGGTGTGAAAATTGTTTATTTCATGCAACTACACACTCTCAATACGATAAAACGGGTATCGTGGTGCTGCAGCGATTGATACGTCGATGCTTAGCGACATCGAGAGATCGAGGATTCCCAGCGTTTTTGAGAGTTTGGCTGGGCGTACGCATGTCAAAATTCTTTATTTCATGCAACTACACACTTACAATACGATAAAACGGGTATCGTGGTGCTGCAGCGATTGGTACATCGATGCTTAGCGATATCGAGAGATCGAGGATTCCCGGCGTTTCTAGAAGTTATACTGGGTGTACGCATGTCAAAATCCTCTATTTTATGCAAATACACACTTACAATACGATAAAACGGGTATCGTGGTGCTGCAGCGATTGACACATCGATGCTTAGCGATATCGAGAGATCGAGGTTTCCCGGCGTTTCTGAGAGTTTGGCTAGGCGTACGGGTGTCAATATTCTTTATTTCATGCAACTACACACTTGCAATACGATAAAACGGGTATCGTGGTGCTGCAGCGATTGATACGTCGATGCTTAGCGACATCGAGAGATCGAGGATTCCCAGCGTTTTTGAGAGTTTGGCTGGGCGTACGCATGTCAAAATTCTTTATGTCATGCAACTACACACTTACAATACGATAAAACGGGTAACGTGGTGCTGCAGCGATTGATACATCGATGCTTAGCGATAACGAGAGATCGAGGTTTCCCGGCGTTTCTGAGAGTTTGGCTAGGCGTACGGGTGTCAATATTCTCTATTTCATGCAACTACACACTTGCAATACGATAAAACGGGTATCGTGGTGCTGCAGCGATTGATACCTCGAAGCTTTGCGGAATCAAAAGATCGAAGATTCCCGCCGTTTCTGAGACTTTGGCTGGCTGTACGGGTGTCAAAATCCTTCATTCTATGTAAATACACGTTCTCAATACGATAAAACTGGTATCGCAGTTCTGCAGCGATTGATACGTCGATGCTTAGCGACATCGAGAGATCGAGGATTCCCGGCGTTTCTGAGAGTTTGGCTGGGCGTACGGGTATCAAAATTCTCTACTTCATGCAACTACACACTCTCAATACGATAAAACTGGCATCGTGGTGCTGCAGCGATTGATACGTCGATGCTTAGCGAAATCGAGAGATCGAGGATTCCCGCCGTTTCTGAGGGTTTGGCTGGCTGTACGGGTGTCGAAATCCTTCATTCTATCTAACTACACACTCTCAATACGATAAAACTGGTATCGTGGTGCTGCAGCGATTGATCTGTCGATGCTTAGCGATATCGAGAGATCGAGGATTCCCGTCGTTTCTAAGAGTTTGACTGGGTGTACGCATGTCAAAATTCTTTATTTCATGCAACTACACACTTGCAATACGATAAAACGGTTATCGTGGTGCTGCAGCGATTGACACATCGATGCTTAGCGATATCGAGAGATCGAGGATTCCCGGCGTTTCTGAGAGTTTGGCTGGGTGTACGGGTGTGAAAATTGTTTATTTCATGCAACTACACACTTGCAATACGATAAAACGGGTATCGTGGTGCTGCAGCGATTGATACATCGATGCTTAGCGATATCGAGAGATCGAGGATTCCCGGCGTTTCTGATAGTTTGGCTTGGTGTACGGGTGTGAAAATTGTTTATTTCATGCAACTACACACTCTCAATACGATAAAACGGGTATCGTGGTGCTGCAGCGATTGATACGTCGATGCTTAGCGACATCGAGAGATCGAGGATTCCCGGCGTTTTTGAGAGTTTGACTGGGTGTACGCATGTCAAAATTCTTTATTTCATGCAACTACACACTTGCAATACGATAAAACGGGTATCGTGGTGCTGCAGCGATTGATACATCGATGCTTAGCGATATCGAGCGATCGAGGATTCCCGCCGTTTCTGAGGGTTTGGCTGGCTGTACGGGTGTCGAAATCCTTCATTCTATGTAACTACACACACTCAATATGATAAAACTGGTATCGTGGTGCTGCAGCGATTGATCCGTCGATGCTTAGCGATATCGAGAGATCGAGGATTCCCGCCGTTTCTGAGGGTTTGGCTGGCTGTACGGGTGTCGAAATCCTTCATTCTATGTAACTACACACTCTCAATACGATAAAACTGGTATCGTGGTGCTGCAGCGATTGATCTGTCGATGCTTAGCGATATCGAGAGATCGAGGATTCCCGGCGTTTCTAAGAGTTTGACTGGGTGTACGCATGTCAAAATTCTTTATTTCATGCAACTACACACTTGCAATACGATAAAACGGTTATCGTGGTGCTGCAGCGATTGACACATCGATGCTTAGCGATATCGAGAGATCGAGTATTCCCGGCGTTTCTGAGAGTTTGGCTAGGCGTACGGGTGTCAATATTCTTTATTTCATGCAACTACACACTTGCAATACAATAAAACAGGTATCGTGGTGCTGCAGCGATTGATACATCGATGCTTAGCGATATCGAGAGATCGAGGATTCCCGGCGTTTCTGAGAGTTTGGCTTGGTGTACGGGTGTGAAAATTGTTTATTTCATGCAACTACACACTCTCAATACGATAAAACGGGTATCGTGGTGCTGCAGCGATTGATACGTCGATGCTTAGCGACATCGAGAGATCGAGGATTCCCAACGTTTTTGAGAGTTTGGCTGGGCGTACGCATGTCAAAATTCTTTATTTCATGCAACTACACACTTACAATACGATAAAACGGGTATCGTGGTGCTGCAGCGATTGATACGTAGATGCTTAGCGAAATCGAGAGATCGAGGATTCCCGCCGTTTCTGAGGGTTTGGCTGGCTGTACGGGTGTCGAAATCCTTCATTCTATGTAACTACACACTCTCAATACGATAAAACTGGTATCGTGGTGCTGCAGCGATTGATCTGTCGATGCTTAGCGATATCGAGAGATCGAGGATTCCCGGCGTTTCTAAGAGTTTGACTGGGTGTACGCATGTCAAAATTCTTTATTTCATGTAACTACACACTTGCAATACGATAAAACGGTTATCGTGGTGCTGCAGCGATTGACACATCGATGCTTAGCGATATCGAGAGATCGAGGATTCCCGGCGTTTCTGAGAGTTTGGCTGGGTGTACGGGTGTGAAAATTGTTTATTTCATGCAACTACACACTTGCAATACGATAAAACGGGTATCGTTGTGCTGCAGCGATTGATACATCGATGCTTAGCGATATCGAGAGATCGAGGATTCCCGGCGTTTCTAAGAGTTTGACTGGGTGTACGCATGTCAAAATTCTTTATTTCATGCAACTACACACTTGCAATACGATAAAATGGTTATCGTGGTGCTGCAGCGATTGACACATCGATGCTTAGCGATATCGAGAGATCGAGTATTCCCGGCGTTTCTGAGAGTTTGGCTAGGCGTACGGGTGTCAATATTCTTTATTTCATGCAACTACACACTTGCAATACAATAAAACAGGTATCGTGGTGCTGCAGCGATTGATACATCGATGCTTAGCGATATCGAGAGATCGAGGATTCCCGGCGTTTCTGAGAGTTTGGCTTGGTGTACGGGTGTGAAAATTGTTTATTTCATGCAACTACACACTCTCAATACGATAAAACGGGTATCGTGGTGCTGCAGCGATTGATACGTCGATGCTTAGCGACATCGAGAGATCGAGGATTCCCAACGTTTTTGAGAGTTTGGCTGGGCGTACGCATGTCAAAATTCTTTATTTCATGCAACTACACACTTACAATACGATAAAACGGGTATCGTGGTGCTGCAGCGATTGATACGTAGATGCTTAGCGAAATCGAGAGATCGAGGATTCCCGCCGTTTCTGAGGGTTTGGCTGGCTGTACGGGTGTCGAAATCCTTCATTCTATGTAACTACACACTCTCAATACGATAAAACTGGTATCGTGGTGCTGCAGCGATTGATCTGTCGATGCTTAGCGATATCGAGAGATCGAGGATTCCCGGCGTTTCTAAGAGTTTGACTGGGTGTACGCATGTCAAAATTCTTTATTTCATGTAACTACACACTTGCAATACGATAAAACGGTTATCGTGGTGCTGCAGCGATTGACACATCGATGCTTAGCGATATCGAGAGATCGAGGATTCCCGGCGTTTCTGAGAGTTTGGCTGGGTGTACGGGTGTGAAAATTGTTTATTTCATGCAACTACACACTTGCAATACGATAAAACGGGTATCGTTGTGCTGCAGCGATTGATACATCGATGCTTAGCGATATCGAGAGATCGAGGATTCCCGGCGTTTCTGATAGTTTGGCTTGGTGTACGGGTGTGAAAATTGTTTATTTCATGCAACTACACACTCTCAATACGATAAAACGGGTATCGCAGTTCTGCAGCGATTGATACGTCGATGCTTAGCGACATCGAGAGATCGAGGATTCCCGGCGTTTCTGAGAGTTTGGCTGGGCGTACGGGTATCAAAATTCTCTATTTCATGCAACTACACACTCTCAATACGATAAAACTGGTATCGTGGTGCTGCAGCGATTGATACGTCGATGCTTAGCGAAATCGAGAGATCGAGGATTCCCGGCGTTTCTGAGAGTTTGGCTGGGTGTACGGGTGTGAAATTTGTTTATTTCATGCAACTACACACTCTCAATACGATAAAACGGGTATCGTGGTGCTGCAGCGATTGATACGTCGATGCTTAGCGACATCGAGAGATCGAGGATTCCCGGCGTTTCTGAGAGTTTGACTGAGCGTACGCATGTCAAAATTCTTTATTTCATGCAACTACACACTAACAATACGATAAAACGGGTATCGTGGTGCTGCAGCGATTGATACATCGATGCTTAGCGATATCGAGAGATCGAGGATTCCCGGCGTTTCTAGGAGTTTGACTTCGTGTACGCATGTCAAAATCCTTTATTTCATGCAAATACACACTTACAATACGATAAAACGGGTAACGTGTTCTGCAGCGATTGATACATCGATGCTTAGCGATATCGAGAGATCGAGGTTTCCCGGCGTTTCTGAGAGTTTGGCTAGGCGTACGGGTGTCAATATTCTTTATTTCATGCAACTACACACTTGCAATACGATAAAACGGGTATCGTGGTGCTGCAGCGATTGATACCTCGAAGCTTTGCGGAATCAAAAGATCGAAGATTCCCGCCGTTTCTGAGACTTTGACTGGCTGTACGGGTGTCAAAATCCTTCATTCTATGTAAATACACGCTCTCAATACGATAAAACTGGTATCGCAATTCTGCAGCGATTGATACGTCGATTCTTAGCGACATCGAGAGATCGAGGATTCCCGGCGTTTCTGAGAGTTTGGCTGGGCGTACGGGTATCAAAATTCTCTACTTCATGCAACTACACACTCTCAATACGATAAAACTGGCATCGTGGTGCTGCAGCGATTGATACGTCGATGCTTAGCGAAATCGAGAGATCGAGGATTCCCGCCGTTTCTGAGGGTTTGGCTGGCTATACGGGTGTCGAAATCCTTCATTCTATGTAACGACACACTCTCAATACGATAAAACTGGTATCGTGGTGCTGCAGCGATTGATCCGTCGATGCTTAGCGATATCGAGAGATCGAGGATTCCCGGCGTTTCTAAGAGTTTGACTGGGTGTACGCATGTCAAAATTCTTTATTTCATGCAACTACACACTTGCAATACGATAAAACGGGTATCGTGGTGCTGCAGCGATTGATACATCGATGCTTAGCGATATCGAGCGATCGAGGATTCCCGCCGTTTCTGAGGGTTTGGCTGGCTGTACGGGTGTCGAAATCCTTCATTCTATGTAACTACACACACTCAATACGATAAAACTGGTATCGTGGTGCTGCAGCGATTGATCCGTCGATGCTTAGCGATATCGAGAGATCGAGGATTCCCGGCGTTTCTAGGAGTTTGACTGGGTGTACGTATGTCAAAATCCTTTATTTCATGCAAATAAACACTTACAATACGATAAAACGCGTATCGTGGTGCTGCAGCGATTGATACATCGATGCTTAGCGATATCGAGAGATCGAGTATTCCCGGCGTTTCTGAGCGTTTGGCTGGGCGTACGGGTATCAAAATTCTCTATTTCATGCAACTTCACACTCTCAATACGATAAAACTGGTATCGCAGTTCTGCAGCGATTGAAACGTCGATGCTTAGCGACATCGAAAGATCGAGGATTCCCGGCGTTCCTGAGAGTTTGGCTGGGTGTACGGGTGTGAAAATTGTTTATTTCATGCAACTACACACTCTCAATACGATGAAACGGGTATCGTGGTGCTGCAGCGATTGATACGTCGATGCTTAGCGACATCGAGAGATCGAGGATTCCCGGCGTTTCTGAGAGTTTGACTGGGCGTACGCATGTCAAAATTCGTTATTTCATGCAACTACACACTTACAATACGATAAAACGGGTATCGTGGTGCTGCAGCGATTGATACATCGATGCTTAGCGATATCGAGAGATCGAGGATTCCCGGCGTTTCTAGGAGTTTGACTTCGTGTACGCATGTCAAAATCCTTTATTTCATGCAAATACACACTTACAATACGATAAAACGGGTAACGTGGTGCTGCAGCGATTGATACATCGATGCTTAGCGATAACGAGAGATCGAGGTTTCCCGGCATTTCTGAGAGTTTGGCTAGGCGTACGGGTGTCAATATTCTTTATCCCCTCCGCGGGACTGCCACCTTGCTGTGGTGGAGGGGCTTGCGTGTCCTCGTGATCTACCAAGCTATACCAGCCGGGGTTTCGGCCCCTGACAGGGTTACCCATGCTGGATTGGTTGGTAGTGAAGGACCAGACTAAGAGCAGTCCACCGAGGAGTAAACCTCGTTAAAAGAATCCGGAATCTTCTGATGTAACCAACCGTGTCCATAAGATGGATGGCTCCCCGAAAGAGAGTCTCAAACGGTGGCCTCCAGATACCAGGCGACCTCTGGTTGTACTTCGCCTTCCCGTAGCAAGCAGGCTCTGCTACGGGAGACCACCTTTCCTAGCAATTTCGTGGGAACAAAATGAATAAACCAAATCAACAAAACCAAACAACCGAGACATCTGGCTCGACTAACCCAGATAAGCAACTAAATCGTAAATCCAAGTACTGGAAACCGGTCGATCAGACCTCTTCATGTGTAGAGAACGCAGTGCCTCGCTTCATGATCATCAAGCCTGTGACAGGGGATTTCGTAAAAACAAGTCCCTTTCTTATTGAAGCTCAAGTTCGCAATCAAATCGGCATTGTCAACTCAGTGCGAAAGATCCGTGAGGGTCTACTCGTCGAAACAAGCAGTGCACACCAAGCGACCAAGATGCTAGGCATAACTCGTTTTGCTGATGTCAACGTAGAAGTGGTAGCACATGGCAACCTGAACACCTCCAAAGGCGTAATAAGCTGTCGAGATCTGATTCACTGCTCAGTCGAGGAAATTCAAAGCGGTTTGTCTGGTCAAGGAGTGATCGATGTAAAGCGTATACCTGAATTCCGAGAAGGAAAACGACAAGATGGTCCGATGATCATTCTCACTTTCAATAGTCCAACCTTACCGCAGAAAATCAAAGCCGGCTTCCACTCCTTACCTGTCAGAGAATACATTCCTCCGCCGATGAGGTGTTTTAACTGTCAAAGGTTCAATCACCCATCTTCACGCTGTAATAATGAAAAAAGATGTCACTGTGGGGCACAACCTCACGAAGGGACATGTGTCGGCACACCGATCTGTGTTAATTGTAACCTAGAACACTTTGCTAGTTCCAAGAAGTGCCCAAAATATCAAAAAGAGTCCGCAATTCAGCGCATGAAAACTGTTGAGAAAATCAGCTACATGGAAGCAAAAAGAAGATGTGAAGAACAAACTCCACAACTGTCTCGTTCTTATGCGCAAGCTACGGAAGCCTCAAATGCTCATAACGCTTCGAACATCTCCGACCTCGCCAAACTCCTTATCCCGGAGTTATTACGCCTTCTCGAGCAACATCTAAAGGGTAAATTTACTAACGAGGAAGTACGGCCGCAAGACACAGAATCAACTCCAATGCAATTACGGAACTTACAAAGTACCTCAACTACTCCACAAACAACATCACTATCCCCAGCATTGAAAAATCCGATCCCGACCTCTGTGCTTCAACAATCCTCAAAGAAAACCAAGAAATCGGCAAAGAAACCCGTTGATGATAAGGAATTACCGACAGCTAACTTTGATACTTCAAAAGTTTCAGAGTGGTTCAAGAAAAACGAGGCAAAACAGACCGACAAGAACCGAAATCGTGATAACCTTAAACGTAGTAGTCGCCAATCTTCAGTACCTTCGTCGGTGATCTCGGTTGGTGATGACGATTGTAGCAAGAGCGGAAGCTCGGTCGAAAGCAAACCTCCTCGGAAAAAAACTCAGAAAGACCTCTTAAGAGACTCAATGTCACAAGACGAAGATGAAGCTATCTTCGATCCCGCATAAAAAGCACGGATCCTTCCATAAACAAGTAAGATTTGAAATGTAAGTCGTTCTGACGACGTCCGTAATATTTTTCTTTAAACAATCCACCCCTTAATATGCGATTTAATTTTATTCAATGGAACTGTAATGGCATCCTTAAACATTTACCAGAATTACAACTATTAGTCGCTCAATTACGACCTACAGTACTCGCTATTCAAGAAACCAGACTTAAACCACACGACAATTTCCTTTTTCGCAACTTCGACGTTTTTAGGAAAGACTGTACAGATGGGCGTAATGCTCATGGAGGAGTAGCTCTTCTTATACATAAACAATTACTTTCGATCCATGTCCCACTTCATACATGTCTTCAAGCAACGGCTGTACGACTACCAACCTGTCAGAATGCGACAGTTTGCTGCATCTATCTACCCGACGGCTCATGTCAGCTCGAAGACTTGATCGAATTGTACAAGCAACTACCTAGTCCTTGTGTCATCGTGGGTGATTTTAATGCGCATAACGAATTATGGGGATCAAGCCGAACAGACACGCGTGGGCGGGTTATTGAAAGATTTCTGGATGAAACAGAGATGATCCTTCTTAATGATGGACGGCAGACTCACCTGACAATCAGTAGTGGAATCTCTTCGTGTCTTGATCTGGCTTTGTGCTCACCAACCTTGGCAACTGTGTTATTTTGGAACCCACTCCCGGATCTATTCGGCAGCGATCATTACCCGATTCGTATTTTTGATAACACTGAAACTCGTAAGCAAATGTTCAAGCCCCGATGGAAAATAGAAAACGCGGACTGGTCAAAATACCATGAATCTATGGTGACTCCAGAACTACCCGAAGATGTTAATGAGGCAGTGGCAGCCATAAGCGACAACATATTAGCCGCCGCCACAGCAGCCGTACAAAAATCATCTGGCCGAGGCAGGTCATACATTGTGCCGTGGTGGAATAAAGATATTGCCAAAATAGTGAATGCAAAAAAGAGAGCACTGAAAAACTTCTTACGCAACCCTACTACAGACAACAAAATTATATTCAAAAGGCTGCGAGCACAAAGCAGGAGAATGATCCGAGCAGGGAAGGCTAGCTCATGGGAAAATTACGCATCAAAAATAAATAGATCTACACCCATCACTAAGGTCTGGCAAAAAGTCCGTGCTATCTGTGGGAAACCACTACCAATGATCGGGCCTATAATGGGAAGGGACGGTAATTTTACGGAAGAACCCCAAAAAATAGCCGAAATATTCGCTGACTATTACGAGAATGCAAGCTCTACATCCAACTATGATATGGAGTTCCAAATTAAGAAACACTCATTGGAAGTACCGCTAGACTTCGGTACATCAAACTGCGAAGTTTACAATATGCCGATAACCATGGAAGAATTTGACCATGCACTAATGAATATGAAGCCTGACCCATCGCCGGGACCAGATAACATTCCTACGATAATGATAAGCAAGGCACCAGTTCAAATAAAAACAGCAATCCTCAAAGTTTTCAATGAAATATGGCATAGAGGTCAATATCCTCACCAGTGGCGTGAAGCCATTATTATCCCGATCCCAAAAGAAGGCAAAGACCGCACCGACCCTAAAAGTTATCGACCAATATCCCTCACATGCTGCATGAGTAAATTAATGGAAAAAATTGTCAACAATAGATTGATTTGGTGGCTTGAAACTCGAAAACTTATATCTCGCGATCAATGTGGGTTTAGAAAGTACCATTCGACCATGGATCAACTCGTCAATCTAGAGAACGCCATACAAAACAGTTTTGAAGAGAAGAAACATCTTGTAGCAGTATTTTTTGATATAGAAAAGGCGTTCGACTTAACATGGAAATATGGAATACTCGAAAAACTCCATAAGTGGGGACTTAAAGGAAATCTCCCGATATTCATTTCAAGTTTTCTCAAGGAACGATTTTTTCGAGTGAGAGTCAGTGAGATGGAATCGGGAAGACACGTGTTAGAAAATGGAGTGCCCCAGGGGTCGACACTAAGTGTAACCCTGTTTATATGTGCAATAAATGATATCACGATTGGACTGAATAATGAGATA
>OX382183.1:4699272-4929766 GCA_947507545.1 Clistopyga incitator
TTTGATCCGTCTATCGTGTTATTCTCAAGACAATGAAAATTTAAGCCTCATTTTTTTAACAGCTTACATTCAACAATTTATTTTTATATTTTCATTTCCGGCAGTAGATGCATGGTCAATGTGTGACTTTGGTACCCTTTTCCTTTTTTTTTCTCTTCAGGAATATTTTTGCCCGAATAGGGCGTGCCGCTTTGCAGAATTTCATATTCAAACTACAAGTTTTGGTCGCATTACTGTAGAGTTAACAAATAAGTTGTACTTCTATAAAATGTTTAACTCTGAAATCTTTTTACAAAATACGAAACTGGTATTGATTTTTTAAATACCGGTTGTTCCTTTACGACCTACCCCTTAAGGCAATCTCTTACGAACCCTCTGTCGGTAACAAGGAAGGGTAGTAGTCATGCCGAGGGTGGATGGTTAGGAATCCCCAAATTTACCACCGCGTTCTTCACCGAGATGGCGCTGGAATGCTTATTTCTCTTCTCCCCTATATAAGACCCTTAATGCGATGAGCACTTAAGATTTGTGCTCGCTTTTTTCTACATCTTACATTTATCAACGTAAGCTAAAAGTGTATTTTTCGCTTTCAGTGGTACTTTTTTCCCTTTCCTTTCATTAATATTCTTCGCGATTATTAAGGGTGCAACATATTGCAAAGTTTTTTTTTGAAACTACAATATTTCCATGCTAACATCATAATACCTTTCTCAAATAATTTATACTGCTATATATTGTTTACTTCCGAAATTATTACACAAAAGGAGAAATTACTATCATTTGTTTTATACTCATTGTCTTTTTTTGCTTATTTGAACCTTAAATTTTCATTACGCTTTTTTAATGGTGGTAATCAAAATTTAAATGTAGTGTATGAACCCCTCGAGTTTAACAGTATTTTTTGCGGCCATGACTTGGATAGGTGACCGCTCGACTCCTGAGCGAAAAATAGTTTTTTTTTTTTCTAATTTCTAATATATTCTCGTACAATAGAAAATCAGTAAAAATAAAGTCTAATGTTTAGCCATAGTTTCCGCAGTTTGCTCATGGAAATCCGGTGCATTAATGCATTAGAAGCAGGAATAAGGGAGAAGGGATAGTAAAAACCGATAGACGTACCTACAAATATGTGATATGAAAAAGTATATTTTTCGTTTTTTACAATTGATGCCGAATTTTTTAAAGTTGGTATACATTTTAATAATACCAAATAATCAAACGAAAAAAAAAGAATATCATCATGAAAAATTCATCAAGTTTTTTGTATTCCAAGCTGGTAGAATACCAAAAGTGGAATCCCGGTGCGGGTTTATAAAAAAATAATTAAATCTATTCTGAATACAGCGTCGGGTGTGCTATATATAAATATGAATATTTTAACGCTTGACGGAACTTATTTTCGTTTTTGCCCCGGAAATGGACGTCCACTGTCCAAGAGCTCCTCCCCGTAGATTCAGCTCGAGGAAGGATCTGTAAAAATAGTATCACAAGTATTACCTCATAAATTCAAAAGAAAGAAACGTTTCCTATGTAATACTGAAAGGTTTTAGATAAATATACCTTTCAGGTTCAGTGAAAGCTCCGATGGTTCAAACCAATGACTGCCCATAGATTTTTGTCGGCCTCCGATTTTTCATTAATCCGATACGAATCGCTGAACTTTCGTTTGCTGGTTACGATTGTTACAATGGTCGAATAATATCAGCCAATTCCGCTTTTTATAAACGCTTTTAACAATCTGTCCATCCGGTCGACGTCGTGCTTATTTTGAAATATGAAACTTTATTTGTATGTCAATCATTGCCAGTTACGAGAATCCATTTTTGTTGTTTTTTACTGTCTGTTTCGATTTGATAGGCATATTAAAAAAAGTAATATTTACGCTTGGATAAATTATTGCGTGTTACACACCTGGCAGGGAGTATAATCTTTGTGCGCAATGCAAGGGGGTTGATGGGGTGATATCAAGAGGGAGAACAGCTCGGCTATGAAGGACGGATGACCTCCTAGGAGGCAGTGAGCTTGGACAACACTATTTTACGCTAGATTCGCTCATGCGGAAGAGCATATTATCCTGTGCTCATGCACCGAGCTCTTGACTTGTGACACTCGTTTTTGTATTTTCTCGTTACTTCCCACAGCTAAGAAATTAAATGGTAGAGATTTTTTTACACCGAAACACATGCCTGAAAAAATTGTGTCTCAACAAAGTGATGTGCCAAAAAGTTATTCTAATTGCCTATGATAAAATTAATTTGGATCATTAAACATTTTACAAAAAAATTATTATTTCATTAGGTAATTCATTTAAAAAACAATGAAGTTACAGCATCTTAACATTGTTGTTGCAATTTTAAGCTTTTTGAAAGTCGTAACTTGTACTTAAAAAGTCAATACAGAATACAACAAAATTGTAGACTGTAAGCAGGCGGAGTAATTATTCCAAATTATGGAGCCAAAGTCAAAGGATTGAGTTTCTTTTAGATGTTAAAATGGACAGGCTCACCTGCGCGAATTGTGGGTCGAATAAAAGAATCGCAAAGGTTATTAAAACCTCGGAAATGTTCACTGTAGCCTGTGAAAAAGAAGAGAGCGCTAATAATTGCGAAAAAATGTGACGAGATAATTTTGAACAATCATTCCATAACTTTAACAACAAAAAAAAAACATATATCATTAACGCTATTTTGCCGTTTTAATTGAAATTTTAATATTTTAGTTAGTTTCTGAATGGCGAGAATAATAATTCTGAATTAAACATTGTCGAGTAAAATAATGACTAAATAATGATGAACAATTATTTTGAAAAGCAAATAAAACCATCGTACTTATTATTCCCCTTTAATTATAATTGTCGATATAACGACAATTAATGTACTGACAGAATAGAAAATGTCGAGAAAAAATTATGACATAATAATAATTATTAATTATTCCGAAACGTGGACAAATTAATTGTATCTATTATTCCCCTTCAATTATAATTGTTGGTATAACCACAATTAATATATTGAAAGAATAGAAATTACGAGAAAAATCATAACATAATAATAATGAATAATTATTGCGAAAAGTGGACAAAATAATAGTACCTAATATTCCGTTTCAATTATTATTTTCCACAATTTATGTATAGAGACGATAATCATTCTGAATTAGGCAATGAATATCGAACGATCAGAAAACTTTATGCCCCTGTTGGGTTTCAAAATGAAATAGGTAACGCTGGCCGGTAGAGAAGCTGGCTAGCGGAAACCCTCTGGCAAGCCTCAAATGTGGCTGTGCCTATATAGAGATGAGGCGCTGAGGAGGGTGTGCGTGAGAGGAGGGGTTACTCCGGCGTGGGTCACATACACGCTAGAACATATTTGCGTTTGTCGCGCTATAGTCACGTGGCACGAGCGATAATTGCACATCGACTGCTTTGGCCACTCGCGTTTCTTCGAGTTTACTCGGTAACAAGAGTCACATTATTGCTTCCCCTCACCGAAACGCTATAACGTGGCGCGAGCTCAAACTGTATGCACATACAAACACTATACTGAATGTAGACACCACCGAAACGCCGCTTCTATTTACTCGAAAAATTGCGTCGATTATTCGGTCAACAAAATTTATATTGGTTATGTGACGCGCGAAATTTTGACTTTGAAAATCTAGTCGATTATTTGACTAATATAAAATGTATAACTTTTATGAGACGTACAAAATTTCTACTTTGGAAATCGACTCTATGATTTGATGAACGAAATTTATAACGTCTATGTGACGTGCTAAATTTTTACTTTGAATATCGAGTCAATTATCCGATTATCAAAATTGATTACCTTTATACGATGCTCGTAATTTTCACATGGAAAATCGAGTCAATTATTTGATTAGGAGAATTTATAGCCTTAATGAGAAGCGATAATTGCAAATCGATTGGTTTGGCCACTCGCGTTTCTTCGAGTTTACTCGGTAACTACAGTCACATTATTGCTTCCACTCACCGAAAGGCTGTAACATAGAGCGAGCTCAACATGTATGCACATAGAAACACAATACTCAATGTAGACACTACCGAAACGCCGCTCCTATTCACAAGAAAAATCGATTCGATTATTTGCTCAATAAAATTTGTAACGTTTATGTGACCCGCGAAATTTTTTCTCCGAAAATCGAGTCGATTATCTGTTTATCAAAATTGATGACCTTTCCACGATGCCCATAATTTTCACATGGAAAGTCGAGTCGATTATATGATCAGGAAAATTTATAACGTCCAGGAGAAGCGCATAATTTTCGCTCGAAAAAACGAGTCGATTATTTGTTGGTTAAAATTTATAGGCTTTATAAAAAGCTCGTAATTTGAGCATTAAATTACACACCAGTAACTATTCGCCGACGGTCGACAAAAATGTTTTGCAGAGACAAACATGTATTCATAAAAAAAAAAGAGTTATTGACGGTGGAATAGATGAATCGACGAAGCGCGTGCTCTATCGCACATTTTCCTACCCGTAAATCACCACTAATTTATGTCGAGTTTGTATGGACGCTTTGTGGACGCGATACTGAAGATTTGTGTGGCGTAGTGCTGAGTAATCAATGTTCTAACCACCCCAACGTTTTCAAACTCGCTCTATTTGTTTATTAATTTTCACGGATAATTTGCCCCAGGTATGCACACACAGGCCATTTACGTCCAGGGCAATATGCACATAATTATTGCCATGCATGTGGTATAAAATGTAACCGGGAAAATCAAAAGAATTGTACTTTCGGATCACATGTGAAGTACATAAAAAGGGAAGGTATTATTGTACCAAAGATATGTTCTGAAATTATGGTAGAAATGGTTTAAGGGGTCCAGATTTTTCGATATGATAATGACTTATTCAATAGGACACATATCAAAATAAAATTTGGGTTCTGCGATCTATAGACGAATTGTAGTTTTTGCATTAAGGTGCAATCCAAAATCACGGCTATTTCTGATATTCTGAAATATATGATATATGAAAATAAAATGAGACAAGTATATTTTTGGACCCCAAACTAATTCGAAAACAAAACAAAAATAAAAAATAACAATATGGATGGATGTTCAATGTTCCGATATACGTAAAATTGCGATGAAGGGCAGATCGACAGAAGGGCTCGAATTTTCAGACTCATTTTTAACCAATATAAAATTTCGGTGAAAATCACTTTTTCAAACTAATTTGAAGCAACGACGTAAATTTCAACCTTGCATGTTGCTTCCTCATTATTTTCAACTTTTTGTAAAGCCTCATCTTTAAGGCAGTCAAAACTGACGAACATACTTCGTCACCGAGGTGGATTTGTAGAAAAGTGAAAAACAACGAGCAGGTAAAATGCGAAAATTACATCCCTCTGGCGGTATAACATTCCACTCAATAATTTTTAGCCGTTTCATAACTTCTTTTAACGAATTACCGATTTTGTGTTTGACTTTACACGGGGCATAGTTAACATACGTAACAATGTCTAGGCTCTTATTTAACGAGCCACTTGAAACGACAGAAAAAACCTCGGGATTCAACTGAGCTACGAGTTTGAAGAGGATGAAGTAACTCTTCCGATGTGGCAAACGTACCAGAGAACGAGCCGGCTTCTGGGACGCCTAATTACCAGAGTTTCGCGAATTGAGGAAATCGTTTAATTAAGATAGTGCAGCCCGGAAGTAGGCATGCTCATGTCGATTCTCCATCAGCTAATCTACCTAAAACATTGCCTAATGAATCTTATAATTTAGATATTCTTGACTCCGCTCAATTAATCAAAGCCCATTTTAGTGAATGAAACACATAATTTTGTGTTATGCAAGCATTTCTCACTAATTTACCCTATAATCTATTTTTGGTATATGAATTTTTATCTTGTAACTCTGTAGAACATTGGATAAATTATTCGAAGGACTTTTCACAATTTAAAATTCCACGATTGAATTTTTTATCGATGACTTTTGTCAATAATTTCATATATTAACTAAAGGGCAAATAAATAAAAAATGCTCGCGGATAATAAAATACATTAATCATATTTCGATTTGAATATTGATTATAGCAATGTGAAATAAAAGTCCAGCATTTATTGCTAAATGTTATAGCCTCTTCCTTGAAGATTTAGTTCGACAGACTATACAAAACCACGTGTGTCAATAGTCAAAAACTGAATCCCGGCCTATACACATGTTTTTCCATTAAAATATGAATGGAAACATGATCTTTTTTTCCCTGTGCACAATAAGAAGCAGTGAAAAGTCTAACAGCGATGCACCTTATTATTTTAGCAGCGGATGTTGGGTAGAAAAATTGCGATAAAATGTAATGTACCGCGTTGATGCATAATTCAAAATGTTTTTCCTTTCTCTCCTTGAGCAACCATTTCCAGCGCGTGTTATCTCTGCATTATCGGTATTCTTATATTTACTCAATGATGAGTGGTGTATAGTGCAAGGAAAGATAATGCTTCTCGGTTGACCCTACTAAAAGAAAGAAAAAACAAACGTCTCCATAAAGTCTTGATATCGACGATCTTCATGACCTGAAGTGGGTCGACCTTATAAAAAGCTAAGCGGAAAATAGAATGCGGGAATGATGGAGCAAAAAACAACACATTACCGGCGCAGACGAGAGCCAATGATCATTAATTCGATAGCAATGATTCTGGGCGTCGATTTTTTTGTTATCTCGTTCAAAATGCTACACTGACATTTTGAAAACTGCGGGGTTATACATTAATATGTTTAGCTTTTTATATCGGATTAAATTTTTTTTATTTCAAAAACGAAAATATGATTATTTTATTGAATTAAAATTAATTCACATTAATCCACCTCTTTATATCCGTGTGCGATAAAGTATTTTACCTTAATTCCAAAAATAATAGAATGACAGAAGCCCGCAACCGCTCGAAACCATTCCAGCGATTAATTAATGATTCATAAGAACTAAATTATTATTCGAAGTATTTCCATAGAATGAATATTGAAATCCACTTCAGATCTTGAGCTTCTCGTTCTCGCTCAATATCATCTCGACCCAATAATGCGCTTGAAATAAATCAATATGTAAGAGTAAATTAAGAGAAGTGAATAGAAATAGAATATAAATGAATCTCGTCCACAGTGTAATTCATTTCCACTAGTCTGCAAAGTAGAGTTTTCGCATTGGCTTCTAGAGCTTTTTTGTTTTCACAATTTTACGTATATGAGGAAGTACGTTGATCGATTTGGCCTCGTGGACCATTTCAGTGTGCCAAGATGAAAATATCGAGACATCTTATTCCCATTAACTCAAAGCTTTAACTATGCGGAGGGAAAAAAACGTCCTACGACCTCGAGTGCACGAGTGTTGCCTGGAGCTAATTCCATAAGTCTCACGACAAAGGGCTAAATGCACGACCTCCACGGTAGTCATTATACAAGAGATCAGCCTTCAAACGTCGATTATTGGGGTTATTAAAAAAAAAATACCGTATACCTGGGTACATTGCGGGTTGTTCAGTAGGTGACAGCTCGGGCCATTTCACAGAGGCTCACCTCGACAGCCTCGATATACACAGCGTTAGCTATTACCCACGGCTCGTAACGGGAAAAATGCTTTCCGCTTATGCTCTCCCCTCGCTGCCACCTTTATTGTTACGAGCTACATCAACGGAGAGCCATTGAGGTTCGTCATATATCGTACCATTTGTAGCATACATGCAGTGGCTCAACAAGTACCCCTAAATATTTCTCTCTTACCTCAGCACCGGATGACATCACAGAAATATTTAACGCCATTTCACCGTAGCCAATAAATGCATATCGAAATGATCGATTTGGTTTTTTGTTCCAAAGTAAAAGGTAGGATAAACGAGGGTTTGAAAGTGTAAGAGAGGTTGCAAAATGAGGGGTCACGTGCAGCCGAGGATGGCGTGATCTAAATGGCCCTAGCTGCAGTGGCAACGACCACGCCAAGCACACGACTCGTTCTTTTTCTAACGAGCACCGACCATCATGCACGCGTACTTCCATTTGCCCAGTCGGTCCCCCATTACAAGGGGTTATGTAGATGCATCTGTGTACACACAGTGTGTAGGGTACAGTGAGTACGTATATCTACGATCGAGCCACCGGGTCGTAGGCTATTCGCTAATGCACGTGTGGATTTCGCGGAAGAGAAGCAACCCACTACCCTCCACCCTTCATTTCTCTCTGAACTGATCCTTCGGTTCTGGTCTTCAGCAGTTTCGGGTGTGCTACATGGGTTCGTTAGTGGAAAATGGCCATGTAGCGAAAGGGAAAACGTTAAGGGGACCGAGGCACCTGAAAAACGTGATTACAGAAATTCTGTACCCTTTTTTTGAATTATTCTACATTTACACTTAAGATACATGCCAAGCCCTTGATTCTGCAGTTTTGGAACGATATTCAGTGCACCGAAATGGCGTGAGGTAAAAAGTAAAATTTTTAAGTATTAGCTTTCAGATCAAAGTAGTGAGGAAATTTTAATGTTAGATGCAAATTAAAGCAAATAAGTAAGAAATTAAATCGCCTTTGAAATGGCGTAGATTTTATCGAGATCACTTGAAAATTGGCCTTTAATCGCGCGGGTAAATGCAAATATCGGTTTTTCTGTGATTCCGAGACGCTATGCGACGATGAAAATTTTGCGCCACGCCTCATGCCGAGCAAAAAAGCAGCAGTTGACCTGGAAAAAGGTCTCGAATCCGTCTCAATCGGATAATCCCCCAAGAAGTTAACCACCCAGAAAGCCGAAATGGATTTTCGGGGGATTCAAAAGTAACTTGATTGATTCGATTGAAATTTGTGGTAACGTTATTTTTTTTCTGGTGCTCTTTGATCTCAGGAAAATATTGTGGTGACAGTATGCCCCGTGGATTAAATCCAAATGCATTCGGATCGGGACATATTTATACAAGGACATTCTTCCCGTTGGTGGGTGCAGTTAGAGAGCTGCAAACTCCTGGACATTGTCGTGGGAATTCTATTTAACCGAGCTGTGGTCAATTGTCAGACAATGGCTCAGCAATTCACAATGTTCAAAAACAAAATGCCATGCAGAGTGGGGAATTATTGTACGACAATGCAAATCTATGAAAAACCATAAAAAGGCTTACAGAACCGACCAAAAGCCGATACGTAAAAAGCCCTTTTCTTGATTTTTCGCGTGCGATCGAAATAAATCAAGGCTTGACACGACTGCTGAATTTTTCAAAATCGGCCTGTGCTCGGTATTAAGCACTGTCCAGCGCTGTTCCGTTCTCTCCCACTTTTCCGTTGACCACTTTTGTTCTTTCTCTATGGCACACGGGGCTTCGTTGGCATAAGCTTCTGTATTGGGCGGGGATATATTCGACGTACGGTCGGCTACGTGTGGCCCGGAATGGCGAAGGTTGCGAGCCGCACGTGGGGTGGATAGGAGGCCATAACGAAAATCCTCCAGGCTTAGGGGTGACCCGAAGGCTCGGCATCGCGCCGAGAATCCCGAGACTCTGCCACAGCCACGAAGCACTCCAGACCTATTAAAAGCCTCAGTTCCGAAGCTACCGCGAAGCATCGACCGTCCAATTATACGACTTTCTGATAATTTAACCGCATGCACGCGACCCACCACCAACTCCAATTTTCTACAGATAAGACCTGTGCACTCAAAAGGACGTCTCGACGCAGGGTGTCGTATGCGTGCCTTCCAAAACCTCCTGCAACACCCCTGCTTTATGCCAAGGTTAATATTCCCTTTAATAAAGGGTTACGAAGCTTCCGCGTTTAACTGTAACCACACGAACGACCGTCTCACACGGAATTTATTTACTGCTCTAGTCCTTGGCCATTTTTTACGCCACTAATTTGTTTCATAAAAATATAAATGGTCTTTCATATTGGCGAAGGACACTTTCATTTCTTTAAAAAACATTGTTACCCAAATTTTTGTGTCAGGTCACTTGCAATGATCTCAAAGCAAAGTGGCTCAGAAAAGTGTACAGGTGTGAGTTCCATTTGTACTCGATAAAAATTAGATTCGGTATTTATTTTGTCATGTTAGGCTGGGGTTTCAAATCGTGAAATCACCGTGGCAATAAATCGATCGAGTAAAAAAATTTGATAACGTGTTTCAACGACGAAGTTAAATAAAAAACACGCTCCTTTGGTAATTTATAGTGTAGGGTGGTAATCCCAGAGCCCCGTTGGTAATTTGAAAACGCGACACTTCTTCTCGACCTACAATCGCCTCAATCTACGCAGTCGATATTGATTACGCTGAGAATATGCCGTCATCAAAGGCCGAGATATGCCTGATACTTATACAACGACTTGCCTCAACTCTTGCTATTTTCTTTTGATGTCAGTCGATCGTCGAGGTTATCGGGCGACAGGGGAGGCCAGAGGCGACTATCATCATGCGTTGGACGGCGCGCGACTCCACCATCGGACTCTCTTGGCTCTCCACCCTCGAAGCTTTCATCAAGCATTGCTTTAACACGAGATACTCTCGTGCACTCACACTGCAGCTCTGCGGTCGAGAAAAAAAATACTCGAGCAAGCTCGTAACGTCATTAACCTGGTTGCACTAGCGGTCTGTCTTGGATTGTTTGCCAAGTGCGCTTTCCTGGATTACAAATTTACGAGAAAGTGTTTTAGTACGTTTATCGAGCGGCGCTGTATCCCCACCATATTTAATAGTGTCAGCGAGCTAATATTCCCCCCCCCCCTTTCAATTTTTAATGGATCCAAAAAACAAAGAGAGTGGGTTTTTCTGTCCATTGCATTTTCAGGCACTTATTAATGACGGCGAACGGAAGCGCAGGTGCTTTTTTATTAATTTCCTCCTGCCGACGATCTACTTTCGTTCCGGTTTTTATGCCCGATACTTTAACAATATACGACTCGAAATGGTCTTTAAGAGGCATGCACTTGTAGGACAGAATGATTTGGAATTCGTAGGAAATGGTACAGGAATGATGATGACTACAAGTATAAATTTATGTCAACTTTATGATTGTTCACAACTTTAAAAATTATTTGTCTGTGATATTTTTCAAATTAGATTTTAGGGCGAATATTTCCAATATATTTTTTATAAAAAACTCTCCAAGATCGGTGACCATAGTTATTTTTTCGTTGACCTGCAATACAATCGATATTTTACTGAATACAAATTTTTTATGAACGTTTATTTTATTCGAGTGACATAACTTCGCTTAACAAAATCTTCGCTGTGCTGAATCACTTATTGTCACTGTCCGCTGTAATTCGGTCTCACACCAGAGTATAATGACTTTTTTATTATTTCGCCGTTCAAAAAGGAACTTTATACCGTTCTCGTTCTTTATTTTTCAGGATTTCAATACCAAAAATATGTTTTATATACAGAAAACGTCCACCAAGTTTCACAGCCTTTTTAAATAGTGATTGTATTGCCGGGCGCATCAAACTGACAGAACGACAGAAGTCATTTGATGCTCTATTGGATTCCAGAGTGCTTACAATATTTATTTGCATTAGAATGTGTAAGTCGATTTCCAAAAATCAATAGTATAAACGTTTTTGCCGATGCTAGATATTTGTAGTGCAGGTCGTTCGGCTGCAGTTAATTTCGTATAGATTATCGACAGTTTTAGATGAATACGATCGATACTTTATTCATATATTTTCTCCCGTAGAGTGTATTGTACCAAAAAAGGATTTTGAGTTGCTGTAAAATTTAAATAACCCCAAATACTCGATAAAATCTGAAAAATTGATATTAACAAAAGCAGAATCCACAATGGTGACATTTGCGACATTGAGAACTTTATTGTAACAAAAACAAAAATGGTAAAGCTTATTACGTTGATGTTAAATCTCGGTCGGGGCGTTTTTTTACGACCTCAGATATTTGCAGCCCGGACCATTCGTCGCAATAAGTACTATCCCTCAGCGAAAGGGGCACTAAAAGTCCCGTTTCACCTACAGACATCATCTTATCATACGCAAGTCTATCGTCCGACCAACGGTACATCATCCCATTTGTAGATGTACAGCGTAGTATGCATAGTGTATGTAACATGGACGAGTACGGAATAGCAGACTGTTGGTTCCCCTCTCTGCTTCGGCGTTATATTTTGTCCTCTGAACGCGTGACGTCATCACTGAAATACGTGACATGCGTCGGGAATCGCAAGCCTCTTTGCGCTCTCTGCAACCAAATAAAAAATGGTATTCAGTTCAAGGGATATCTCGAATCCTCCAAAAACGCTTCTTTGCCACATTCATTTTTGACACCGCGTAATCTCCATATTCCAGAGCCCTACGCTTACAGTTTTGCAAAAAAAAAAAAACACGTGTTCATTTATAATAAACGGATTTACCGAGGTTTTAGGGCATCGCAATTGAAAGGCTTTTTACGTCACATGAAAATCCGAAGGATCAGCCGTTTTTGTGTGAATAATAAAAAGTGTCCACCAGCTACAAAGCCCACTACTTTGATTTACTGATTTCTATTCCATTTTTACACCACGCGCCCTATATTCACCATCGTATATTACAGAGCAGTTTCGAAAATATATACGTGCGTCATAAATACAACTAAAAAAGAAAAATTAACGTTGTCAAGATTTGAAATTTGTAGGGACATATAAACCTCGAATAGTAGCGGAGTTTCGGTGAGAGTAACGAAGATACGTCAGCAACTACGAATGTAGCTATTTTATCTTTTTAGAGGGGACGCGAAACAGGTGGACACAGACACAGAGAAAAAGAGAAAGAGAGAGTAATAGCAGTATAATGTTTGGGATGGGAAACGAATGGATTTCAATATCCAAAGCGGCACCGCGATTTGCCCGTGGACTTGTTAAGCCATACAGATTGTAGCCCTTCGACTACAGTGAGTAAATCATAGTGTGTCATTGACTCGGGTCGCAGGGCAGTTTGTATTTCACGCTAGTGGACCGAGAGAGGGAAAGAGAGCGAGGGAGAGAGAGAGAGAGAGAAAGAGGAGAACCCGGCACCCGAGGACCCAGCTGCCACGACGTTCTTGGATCGCACCCTCTGGATTACCGATATTTTGATAAATGCCAGCCGCTGGTCGAGCCACTCGCGGCCACTCAATTCCCGTTCCTCGTGGGCATTGGTGCGACGCTTCCACATCGACACAGAGGGACGCCACACAAAGAGCCGGTAAAATGCTCACCCTCTAGCGTTTCGCCGGCCGCAGTTGTGTGCAGATATCCGGATCTGGTAGAGCCGAAAAACTTTTCAACAGCTAGACCGAGTCAACTCGTACCATCTTAAATCAACCGCTCTGGGGTGAATAAAATTGACGCGCGTTAATAGACCCTGTTCAACTTCTCTATCCGAGGATCAGGGAGAAAAGTTTTTCCTGCCTGCTCCTCTCTGCCTTTCTTACATTATTTATTATCGTTTCCTCGACCTATTTTCGTCTCGTTCCCATCGCGGCTGTTGCCGCAACCCCTACAGACGTTTTTTTTTTATCAGCCTGAAGTGTCGAACAACTCCGCCTCCCATTCGACTGACGAAGGTTACCAGGGGAATAGGATACGGTTGGATAGTGGCGATGATATCTGGGATCGTGTGTTTCGCAGATGAAACTAATATTCCAACGATTTTACTTCGGAGAACTGTGTCGCGAAATCGTCGAATCGTACACTCCGTCGATACATCATTATCCGGCCATTTGCTCGCCTATATTCATCTCAAACATACGGAACCATTGTTACCGGAAATTGTAGTTGAAAAACAAAATTCCCTGCGTGTTGGTCAAATAATCGTGGCAACGCCTCCCCGTGTCAGGAGACTCAGTGTGACATGTCAACTAATGGATTGTGACACGTATTGATCGTTGCCTTTTCGCTCAAATTAGTTGGGTATTAAGTGAGCCGTAACATGATCACGCAGGGCGAGCATACACTAATCGAGGGTCTATCCGCTCAAAGCCATCGAGATGTTTGACTGTCGCGACGAACAGGATCAACACAGGCCACGCTGACTGGTTGACTGGCCGTTGGGCTGCTACTAACGTCGACCGTTATATCCTTCCCAGGACAACAACGTGGCCTCGTTGTACACGGCAAACATGTAATACTGCGTGGCTGGGGTGGTCGTTTCCCAATGGATTACGCACAATGAGAAGTCGAATTTCAGTTACCATGAAAATAACTTAATCTCTGCGGGTTGTGATTTCTTGCATCATTACTGCCGGATCAATGAAACCACATTCAATGTTGCCGTATATGCATCCGTGGTCAATAGCGAGCGAGGGCTTTTGACGAGGTTGAACTATGTCATGTTGGGTTACGGATTAAACCATTTTTCGGATGCCACGAAACTCTTGGTGAAACGTCAAAGGAATCTGTATATAAAAGAATGCAAAAGAAGCTGAAGATTCCAATAAAAATCAGGTGAGCGTTGGGCTGACAGTAACGGTGGTCGTTTATTTGCAAGACAACAATATAGTCTTTTTCAACAAGGTAAACGTATAATACTGTGACGCCGCTCAGGGCTTGTCTTTTCCGAACGGATTAGGGACTAAATCTATGCGGTTGTGATTTCTGGCAGCTGCATCGTCGTCGCCGGATCGATAAATCAACACTCACTGTTATGTTATGTGTATTAGTGCTTGATAACAAGCGATGGCTTTTGGCGAGGTTGAGCTCTGTCTATATCGGGTCACAGTCAAAAGCCTTTCCCCGGATGCCAACCAAGTCTCAGTGAAACGTCAAAGAAAGGTATAATGTATGTAAAAGAGTAGGAACAAAAATGTTAGTTTCCGATGGCACTGAGTTGGAAAGTAGTGACGTTGTTGTATCCTTTGCAAAACAAAAACGTGGACCAATTCTACAAGGTAAACACGACGTAGTACTGCGATGCTGCTCACTGGTTGTCCCTTCCGAACGAATTAGCCACAATCAGAACTCCAATTTCGGTTATCTCCACAAGGCCATGAAAATACGTGAATCTGTGCGGCTTGTGATTTCTGGGAGTTGCATAGTCGTCGCCGGATCGATGAGTCAACCCCTCACTGTTATCTTATGTGTATCGGTGGTTGATAGCGAGCGAGGGCCTTTGGCGAGGATGAACTCTGTCTGTATCGGGTCACAGACGAAACCCTTTCTCGGATGCCACGCATGTCTCGGTGAAACGTCAAAGTAATGTATGCGCGTCTCTGCAAACACAGTCGTGAGCGCCGTCAGTGAAGACGGTTTCTCCGGGCGTCAACCGAGCAGGCAAGCCATATCTCGCTCTCGCTGGTGGAAGTAGAGCCGAAACTGTTCACTTACACCCGAAATTCACTTCCCAGTCTGGATCCTTGTAGATATACACCGTAGTACGGTGGGGTCGTTTTCGGTTTCTCCCTCGCTCTCTCGTTGCTCGGTTCGTGGTATCATCACTACACTCGGTCTACCGATCCTGGGACGCGCCTCCCGTGCTCTAATACTTGAGCCGAAGCTTGGTTTGCCTTACGCCAGATGCCAGAGCCGCTTGAGTACGAGGCAACGTGACGTTTGTATTGCCGTGGCTGCAAATCTAACTGGAAATTATTCTTAGCTCCCATTACCCCGTGCTAAACACACCGTCCTGCCGGATCCATGCACGCACTGCATCCACTCGCTCGAGTTGTCATACATCTGACGATACCAGCGCTAGGGTTTCATTGAGCTCCCTCTCTCTCTCGCTCTCTCGTGAATTCGCGATAATTATCACGAATTCTCCGGAATCTTGTTGTTTTCCTATGTAACAACATGATCCCATACGATCCATTGTTAATTAACGTATCCACATAGCAGCCTCTTTTGGGGCCAAATTCGAATTACATTCCTGTTCCGATGAAGCGATTCAATAAGCTCGAATCCTCTCAATAGACTCGGGTATCGAACCCTGTTTTGCAGGATGATAACATGATATGCAACGTATTCTGCATTTTCATTATAGCTACTTCGTTACGTCATCCGATTGGAACGTAGAACGTGTAGCCGATTACGCATTTCGATCATTGACTACATACCCGTGGTACTAAAATGTTTGAATGTGATTCTCGTAGACATATTAACCGAACATACATGATAAATCACAATAGAGACTTTAATTCAGACGTAGGTATCGGAGAGGCTGAGAAACCAATAAATTATTTCAACTCACGATGTCAAGGAGAGAACACGAGTTGTATTTTGCATCGAGTTGGTGTAGTGCTAAACTTGTTTGACAGTTACTATCAAGGGATGGAAGATGAGTGAAACAAGTCAAGTGAAGTTGTTAATTGACATTGAGGGCCGTCGTGGTTAGTGGCAATGAGGAGGGCTACACTCGGTTCTACGTTATACACATCAGTGATGGACCTCGTGACGGATGGACTCGACAAAACTACAGCCGTCGACCGATACTCGAGGCCCGTGAGCTCTTGGAATAATTCAGTCTGACTAATTTCGTCGGTTAGCGCTTTGCGGCGCTGCCATGAGAATGTGTACCACAATCTACGGGAGCCAAGACACTTCGGTATTTCTCAGTTAAAGGGATTTTGAGATAGATTAAGCGTCGCGGTGGCCTCGTCGTAGTCACCTCCCGCGGTCTTCCCTCTTTCCTCCCATGAGTCTACACGACTTTGCGAACGTCACCAAGGATAATTAATAACGGGAGCACGACTTGAATCGATCGTTCTCCACTTCCGGCCTCACCGCTGTCGCTCCCCATCTATGTCTGAAATAGTTTAGTGCTCTACATAAGAAACAGCCGTGCACACACACACACACACACACACACACACACACATTTGCAGAAGTATCGCAACCCACCGAGTCAACGACCAATCGGTAGTGTCATGTTGGAATAGCGCGCGATTCATTTTCTCTTACCTCACTGTAAGATACAGGCTCAAGATACGTTATTCCCACTAACAAGCATCACGTTCAACTGCCTAACAATATATTATCGAAAGGACGAAAGCCCTTGCACTCCAGGACCGTGAGTTATTTTCAATGTACTTTCTGTTATTAATGCATGAGACAGTCGTCTTGATTTAAACGATACTAGACTAGAAATACGGTCACGTATTTGTGAACGGCGATCGGTCGCTTCAAGTGAAAATGTTCTATCTAAGCAGACTCCGCATCCAGGTCGAGTCAACGTTTTATTTTCCGCCGTCCGTCCAAATACGTCATGAACTTTTGACCCACCTCGAACGGCAGCTTTGGGTCGATTGATAAATTGGTTTTTCATAAACCGGTACGAGTGTGAAAACTTAATATCGATCGTGGGTATATATGCGGAGTTCTGATGTCAATCAGCGTTGAATTAGAAATGGGCACATTGAAGAGATTGATTTTGCGTCATGTCCTACTGAACTACTGGGTATGAATGTCCTACGAGTATGCAGTTTTCCTTTGTCCAGGTGCTTGAGAGCGTAAAGCGTCATTGAAACGTTTTTCCGGGCAAGTATTTCGTCGGCTATTGGAATGTTGCTGATAATGTGGATGGTGGGTACAGGCGATGGGTAGTTGGAAATATAACCCTCGTAAGTCTCTGGTGCAATGCCGTGACAGCGAAGCGAGAGCGCAGGCTTCGTCCAACCAATATACGCCAGGCCAGTTTATTAGACGCACCCCACTGGGGACTTTATTAGCCACTAGCCGTTTAATAGGTGGTGCGCGTCGCGACCCTAACACCTCTTCGCTCTCCCCTCAGCCACCCAAACATATAAAGGTACACGCACACTTCTCTCACGGCTTACCACAGACTATGTTCCCCTAGTAACCGCAACTAACCACATGGCAGTTGGCTTCTTTCCCCCATCTTCTCTACTGGGTTCCCTCATCCGAGCGCTATGCCTTTAAGAGACTTCGGTGTTTGCAATATTATGAGGATTCTCCGCTTATACATATTTCATCTACTGGTAGTAGCTACTAGGAGATTATTCTGAGTTTCATAATTTTCCACGTCAATGTGACACATACTTTAAAACCTCGTCCAACGGTTAACTCAATTGCCGTATTATCTGATTCATCACGAAGGTTTCCTGCAGGTGGTTAAAAATGTAACCGTCGATACCCAATCTAAAACCAATATCGACATTCGCGATATGTGTTTCTCAAAGATGATTAAGATTATTGCGGTAGGCCACGAGGTCACGTGGTTGATTTGCCGAGGTTCCGAGCAACCTCCGGCATACATCCGGTGAGCTCATTCAGGCGTTCATCGGTGCTTCCGGATTCCCCGGAGATTTATCAATAATTGATTCATCGGGCGAAAATAGTTGATGCACCGTTGCTCGTTGGTTCGGTGACTAGCGCCTCTCGATCGTTGAAAAATATCTGATAGTCCCGGGGAGGATATTGTCGCCCGCCCTGCGGAGATGGTTTGATCGAAGGTATCCTTCCCCGTGCGTGCTCTATTTACTTCCAGTCGATTGTCGCATCCACCGGCCACTCAACCTCGCTCAGCTAGCTTATACCTGGCTATTACAATCGATCGATAATTTACCGTTGATTGGACATACTTATCGACCATAGTAGAGCGGTCTCTTATCGTCGATAGCCTGCCCTTTCCACTATCTTTATCCCACTTAGTGGAGGGATCTCCTTGAGGAGGATTAGGTAACTCTTGCGTCCTCTATAGCAGCCTCTGCATTACATTTCCCCATGGACCTCGATGCTCTTCTGTTATAGCCTTGCGTCTTGATGTTCGTCCGTGAGTGAACGAGTCAACGGGTGCGTGCCCATGTGTGCTTGCGTGTTTATGGTCTGTCCCATCCCCGAGTTGCTCTTCTTCGACGGCATTACACAGGATAGTATGTATTAGGTAGTGAACCCGAGTGCTTCACCCCATAGCCTATCCAGCACTCTAGTTTACCTCCGTACCCACCAACAACCTACATATGTACGTACCTTGTACCGAGGAGATAGGTTAGAACCGGTGGTAAAGGTAGGCGAATACGAGGCCAACTTCATCACTGAGTCATGATGCTTTTATCCATAGAACCGTGTCACCCTTATATCTTAAGGTGGGGTGAACCTTCCCGCAACTGACAGGAAAGCTTGTCTGCATGCCTAATACCACTTCTTCGGTCCTGGAGCCTGTTGCCACGCTCGACCCTCCGAGAAGCACCGAATTATAGGATGCGGTTTAGTAGTAGTGCTACCAGGGTATCTCATCTTCTTCGTCCACCTTGAAAGATGCTTAGACACCTGTATTTGCGCCTGTTCTCAACTTGTTCGTACGTCGAAAATAGACGAGATACTCAGTAGTCCAATCGATATTCGATCATTCGGCATCGAATAATTTGTGGATATGATACCAACAGTGCCTCTTCAAGTTGACTCCCTTTTTATTGCCGCACTCAACTTCAGCGAAGTTAAAGGCTCTCCGGAGAATTTGACTACGACGGGCTCTGTCCCAGGGAATATCCAGCGTGAGCTCGGGAGAAGCGTTCGTGAATTTTTAACTAGCCTCTACCGGAACGGAGTAGTCGAATTACGGAGTGGAGATCCCGTCGCGAATTAACTTAAAATTGGTGAAGCCGATCCACGGGCTTGCATTACTCCCATCCTTCGCGGTTCCTTTTACCCTACATAACTCGATTCTCATTACGCTTAATCAGGCCTACTACTGCCTCCTGATCCTTGCCTATCTCCCTTTTGCTTTCCTCTTCCCGTTCCACGACAATTTCCCACTTCCACCCTATCCCGTCTCGCTATTCCCGCCCGCCGATAAACTACTTGCGCGAGTTGCCACTGGCTTCAGCGGATGTTCCTTACTGCTATCGCACCATCTCCGCTCTGAGTACCTCAAATTGATTCATGACTGTGTAACCTTCAGCTCGATATGTGGCCTGGTTGAGAGATCCGGCATCTTACCGAGATCCGAGCTCCCTGAAGAGCCTCTCAAATTAAAAGATCGATCGAGTTCGAAATGGTTTTCTCCTGTTCTCACGGACTTTTCGTCCCGAGAGTCTTCCATCTGACTCCGACGCGAATGGAAGCTGAGCCCGAGTAGTCCCTGCCTCACGCGCGCACCCCATTTCACCCTATTAAAATACACGCTTGGTCTTTAAGCCATTTCCGCAACCCCTCTAAGCATCGTTGACGTACTGCACCTGCCATTTCGGCCTAATCTCCTGCCGACATTTCCTGAGACTTGGGCCTTTGGTAATTTCGTGATTGCTCGAATGTCCTCAAGCTACTGGTAGCGATTTATCCAGACTGTGCGTTCAATACTGACGACGATCTCACTGGAACGATTAAATGACCGAATCCTTCAGAGGTAACACCATTCACATAGAGAGTCGAGGCGTTCGCTAGGATGGCAGAAACTGTGTGCACGGCTTGGATTTCGCGTCGTCTTGCACAACCATTCGAAACCCTCTATGCGTTAACGCAGGCAAGTCGTAATTGCCTGTTTAGGACATACTGTGAGCTCAGTATCGTCGAAGCAGGATCTTTGATCTCTATTGGACAGCGGTGGGTTCCTGTAGTATAGTGAGGTTGGCCAAAGGGATTCGTAGATAGCCCGGTCGCTAGTCAAATACAACATCTGCATCGCGCACACGCGCTGCACCAACGGTACACAGAGTGTGTGGGAAGCGTTGTCAATCCGTAGCATCTCCTGCCACTTGGATCAATCGATACTTCGGGGTCGCTATTATCGATCGCGTGACGTTGTGACAAGCAATTATCAAGCGGTACGTGCCAACTACGCCAAGTTGTTTCGATGCTGCGCCCGAGAGGCAATTTTTTCTTCTTTACTCTTTTGTATACGAAAAGGTATATACGCGGACGAAGGAGGAAAATTACGGAGAGACTTGCCACGACCGACGCCACCACGAACCCCGTGATTTTGCAGCTCCCTTTTACATCCTATACGCCGAGGCCGCTCCAACCGCGCCAGCAGCTTTATGGCACCTGTGCCATAAAATGGATACAAAGAGCTGCTATATTACTCGGGATATAAGGTATAAAGGTAGCGAGCTGCCAGAACCATGGAGACGTGAATCTGCATATGGAACGCTCCCATTAACTTTCTTCCTCGCGCTTCATTTAATATCACATACAATGCGCGGCAATAGAGCTAACGTAAATAGATGACGCAGTGCGGGCAGGGCCATGGCTTCTTCGCACCGTTGGCACGGATAGATCATTGTTGAACTTCTGCACCTTGCACGTTTTCACCGCAACTCCTCAATCGCACTCGGAACTCTGTACAATTTATCGGTTGTATTACAGCGTTAGTTTCATAAGGAAACCAACACATATTGCGTCTCTTAATATATTTGTACGGAAGCGCTAAATCATCATTTACTCTTTTCATCGTTAACTCTCTTTACTTTTGGCCCTGGGTTGATATGTACTTTCGTACAACATACGCGAACTGTGTTTATCGGCGGTCCTACTTTTTTCTGTCTCGCAGGACCAAGCTGTTTTTTCATGCACCAAGTCTACTTGAAGACCAGTGGGTGCGAAATCAAACGAGGCTTTCTAGCAATGTGGCTATTGGTTTTCTCAATCTACGAGCAAACTGTGAATATCACTGAAACAATCGACAGGCAATGTTGACCGTTACATTGTTGGCTGCTTTTGGTTGCGAATATGTTGTCAACTCATATCGTAGTAGAAATCTGAGGCCTTACGTCAGATGAGACCTAATTTGTGCCTGTTTTAACGCTCAAAATTTCTACTCGGTGAATACCAGAATTATTTTTGTTACGCAAGATTTTTCTTCAAGATTTCATTGGACGTTGAGTGCACGAATGGAAACGAACAGAGGAGCGAAAAATCAGCAACTTCACAGAGTAAACGATGAGCAAACGCTTAGGAGGACCAAAGTGGAGAGGACGGAGATGTGCAACCATTTTCGAGTCGTTTCTTATTTCGTATTTTTCCTAGTGTGTTTCCCACGTGTCTGGTATCATTTGAACGCGGATTTTCAAGGAAACTGTGAACACGAAAGAGCTGAAAATGAGGGAGACGTAACGGGACGCTAAATGAGTCATAGGTCGTTGTGTCGAGGTACAAAAATGAGAAGCGGGTGCACTCGCACACAGTTTGCTTACTTTCGGTGGCTGAACTTGTACTCCTTCCACGATTATACTGCAAATATTTAATCGCACTCAATATTACAACTTTTGCAGAATGTGCTTATCGTTGTTGGTGCTTTTTCACAGACCGTGAACCTAAATTGGCTTTTCTTGTACCAAGTTTGCCTTGAGACCAACTGAACGAAAAACAACCGAAATTTTTGTATCACATTGGCGGTCACTGCCAGTTAAAAACGTGCTGCCAATACTTAAATATCAACGTTTGTTTCGTTACGTATCACTTTTCCTTAGAATTTCATTAGACGTCGACTACAGAAGTAGAAATAAACGGTGGACGTGAAAAATCAGCGAGTGCACAGAGTGAGGAATGAGCAGTCGCACATAAGTACCAAAGTGGAAAGGGCTGAGTTCTTTCCGAGTCTTTTTTATTTCGCTTTTCCCTAGTGTGTAGCTCATGTGATCACGAAGAAGCCAAAAAATGGGGAGAATGTGCTATCTTCGTACCTATTGTTTTCTACCTTGAAGAATCAAAATTGTCTCCGCTTATGATAATCACTGAAATGACCATGGAAACATTTACATTACCATGTACTTTCATTTGAGAACCTGCCACCAATTCTTGAACACCAACGTTTCTTCGTCGCGTATCACTTTTCCTCAGGATTTCATTAGACGTCGAGTACAGAGGTAGAAATGAACGGTAAAAGTGAAAAATCAGCGAGTGCACAGAGTGAAGTACGAGCAGTCGCATAAGTACGAAAGTGGAAAGGACTGAGATGTGCAGCTCTTCCCGAGTCGTTTCTTATTTCGCTTTTTCCGAGTGTGTACCTCATGTGTGTGACTCCATTAGAATCCGGATTTTCAAGGAAACTGTGATCACGAAGGAGCTGGAGATTCTCCAACCACATGCACTTTTGCAACTCTTGCAAAATGGGCTATCATCGTTTGTGCTTTTTTTCTACCTTGCAGAATCAAAATTGTCTCCTTTTATGACAATCACTGAAATATTCAATTGGTCATGGAAACAGTCGATTTAGCGATTACTTTTATTTAACAACCTGCTGCCAATTCTTAAACACCAACATTTTTTCGTATCTTATCACTTTTCCTTAGGATTCGATTAGACGTCGAGTACGAAATGAACGATGAAAGTGAAAAATCAGGCAGTGCACGGCGACATGGGCGGTAGCATATAAGTACCAAAGTGGAAAGGGCTGAGATGTGCTGTCCTTTTCGAGTCGTTTCTTATTTCGCTTTCTCCGTGTGTGTATCTCATGTGTGTGCCTCCATTAAAACCCGGATTTTCAAGAAAACTGTGAGCACCGAAGAAGCTGAAAAGTGGGTAGACGTAACGGGACGCGAAAGGAGTCATAGGCCGTTGTGCTGAGGCACAAGAATGGGGAGGGGGTGTACGTACACCCAGATAGGTTAGTTTCAGTGGTAACGTTACCTGCCGCAGACTTCTCGTTTCTTCGTAACTCGCGGCGACAGGACTGAGAAAAATTGGATCACGGCCACGCTTGTGGCTGCTATGAGCCGTGGTGAAGAAGGTGCAAAGGATCTTCCCCCGACGCCGCAGCACCGAGCCCGAGCCCTTACGTTCTAGAGCTTTTTCGTCAGCGCTCCTCGCACCTTCTGGAAATACCTTTTATCCCCTCTCGCTCCGTCTCTCTTTCTTCCTCGACTCTACCAACGCTACACTCTCTAATATCGTATGATTTAGTGTTCCGGATGCAACGCCTTCAAACTCCTGCGCCCCGTATGAAAGAGGCGGTGCGCGGTCTCGGGCCAATGTAGCAGCGCGAAATTAAACTTCCTCAGGGTTCCTCGCTTCTTCATACTCTTTCTCTGCTTTCCTCTTAGCCTCGGCTTTTCCCTCTCTCCTCATCTGCCGCTCCACGACACGTGCTACTACTTCCTTGTCGAATCAAGTGTAACAGAGTCGTCGCAACTCAAACGACGTAAGCTTATATTCTGAACTTTCATTCACTGTGAAGAAAGAAACCACTTCAAGGTGAATGAGTCAATTTTATTTATCTATAAGGAAGTCGACGTTTATACGAAATTGGCGAAATCAAGAAAGCCATTTATCATCATTAATGCGGCCTCAATAAAAAGTGGGATCTCAATTTAGTGCTTCAAAACAGGGATTTGTACTCCTTGAAATCTTGTAGCCACGTCACAATGACGAAACATTTTTGGATACGAGCAAATCGCGCATTCCATGGAATTCGTCTTTCCTCAAAAACTCTTGAACATTTTTCTCTCTGTTAGTGCTTGAATGTTGAAAATTTAAGATTTATTAATTAAAGTTATTAAAATTTGCGAAATGAGCTGATATTCGGTGCCCACTTTCTAATAAGGCTTTGAATTTTAGTTGATCCATGGTTTGTTGAGAAGTATTTTCTCAAAAATAATTTACTAAAATTGATTAATTTTTTTTTAAACTGAAAAAACTTAAGTGTTTTTTGTTTTAGTAGAAGAAGTTTGGGGGGATCCCGTTAAAATTTTTTTGTTGAAACCGGTATAATTTTTTACTTTAAACAAAAACAATGTTTGTTTCAAGGATATTTTTATTCTCAATGTTAGCTCACTATGTAGCGGATTGAAGATGAGAATTAAATACTGCTTGAGTTCCGTAGCTACAAAATAGACCAAATATGTCTTCTCGAAATATCTGACCTGGAAATAGAAGGGAGAATGGAAGACCATCGTGAAATATTGTCAATATGTTTTCACTGCGACCATTACGCTGAAAAATTTAGCATTGCCCCCTATAAACAGAACCATAGAGCCATCTAAATCGCTTGAGTCTTGCACAGCCGGCCGCATATATTTTCCCTCTTCTGCACTCGATGCGCCTTCGTAATTTCATATACGAACGATTAAAGTGACATCCCGGTATCCATAAATAACAATCTTACCAAAACTAACGTCAATACTTTACATTATTTATTTTACTCAATTTAGTTGAACAAAAGAAAAATCGAATCAAATAAATTCCGCTCATCAAAAAAATTGTTAAATATAATTAAATTAAATCGATAATTTTATTACCTTAATCTTGAAGCCAGGAAAAGTAATCTATATTTATTCCTGTTGTCATTTTGCTTGAATGACGATACTTAGATACTATATATTTAATAGCTGACCCGGCAAACGTCGTTTTACCATATAAATTATTTCCATTGAATACGAAACGTCTTCGTTCTCATCCCCACTCTGTGCTGTTTACGCGGTGAGAAGAAGAACACCGGAATATCGCTATTAAGAAATAGGGGTTGATGGCAGAGCGGTGAAAATGTAGGGTTGTATGTATTTTTCAATCCCGTTTAATCATTTAAAAAATTGAAATAAAAACGTGGTCCAAAAAATAAAAATAAATTTTTCAAGGTGGACCACCCTTATCACTTAGGGGTATGAAAAATAGTTTACGTTCTATTCTCAGACCTACTGAATATACACACAAAATTTCATAATAATCTGTCAAGCCGTTTCTGAGGAGTTTTGTCGCAAACACTGACACGAGAATTTTATATATTGGATCTACCTGCTGAATTAGCAATGAATGGTGAGTCTGAAAAACGCCGGTAAGTCGAGGGTTGGCCATGAAGTTGTAGGTAGCTGAATCCACTTGCATATATACCTATAAATATATATATGTATATATATCTGGGAGTAGGGTGCCGGGGAGCGATGTTCCACCTTCCGAGGGATGCTCCTCTTTCGTTCGCTAAATATAGTACCGTCGGGAAGGCGAGGGTGCCCGAGCTCCGAGTATATTTATCGAGTCTTTTATATTACAAGTGAGTGCGCCGAGCATGGCCGGCATGCGACCTCGTGCCCTACCATCCCTAAATCACGACCCTTCGCGAGCTCCGTTATTAACTATTTACATGTTTGCTGAGAAACATAATATATAGAAGATATCCAATCCGCCTCACCACCCGAAGAGCAACTGTCGGCGGGGATACACTACATCTTCTTCAAGTACAATTTGTCTCGGTATCGCGAAGGAGTAGGATGAAATAATTAAGGCCCAGTCGGTATAGACAATATGAATGGGAAAAGTTGTGTCGGGTACGTGTATCAGTCTTCATTTCGGTAAAAGCACGAGTCTTAAGACATATTGCAAACAAGACAAGGTGAATAAGATGTTTTACGGGTTGGGAAAAAAAAGAGCCAAATTGAATCGAAGCACATGAAAAATAATAGTCGCAGTGGTATTGGTCAATGTATATCAGACTTCTTTTAAATTTAATTAATTTTATGTAAAATAGAAAATCACGCGAAAGGGTGAACTGTAAAAAAAACATCAAATTGGATGAGATTTTTAACGACTTGCGAAAAAAGAACCAAATAGAATAAGGGAACACTAAAAATTATAGTGGCAGTGGTGTTGGTCAATGCATGTCAGACCTTTTTAAAAAGTTCCATATTTTAATTTTTTTTTTCATCGGATTACTCATTCATTGCTCATTTTTAACTAGTGCACATATTGATAAATTAAAGGTAACAATATTTTTAAAAAAATTATGATTTTGCGGAAAATCAGTGGTTTCGGAAAATAGCATATCATGGAAATTGTGGGTGAGATATAAAATTTGTGAATTTTAGATCTTCGTGTATTTAGCATTCGGACTTTGAATCGTGCCTCAAAAATAGGAATCATCTCCAGATTTACATAATAATATTGAACATGTGCATAGTTTGCGATTTTTTCTCAGACTAACAGTTTCCTGCTCGAAGTTTGAACTCCGCGGTACTTTACACAGACTGGAAGTTGTTGTAATAATATGAGAGGAACAAATTACCATATGAGTCTGTAGATGATTCCTAGTTTCTTTTTCGTTACGGATGCACGGAGAAAAATGGTAATGAAGTTTGTTATGACAGAAAATTTGTGTAGCCGCCATTGAAAGTTTTTAGCTCTCTACGCAATTTTTTATTTGCTACAGCGAAAATCATGCCGTCACTTAGTGGAATTTTCTTTTTCCACGTATTATTTCAATAAATTTTTTAATCATCCACTGTCCATCTCCTTAAAGTTCTCAATCGCTAATTGAAGCAATTCTTTTACTGGGAATGTATGTGTGATGACCTTCAATTTTCGGCCCGAACGATCATTTTTATAGTGCCTTTAACAAAAAAAGACTATTCCTATTCGTGGCAAATAATTATTTGCCCTGGGTAAGCAAAAAAAAAGTGGTCGGTAATCAGTGGGATGAAGCCACGGATATTAATCTATTAATCTTGAAATTACCGGTACTAATTGCGTGGCGAGGCCAAGCAATTTTGCGCATCAGAAGTTTCAGAATGATTGATCAAATTGTTTCATGAAAACAGCCATAAAAAAATGCTTGAAGGCGGTGTTTAAGAAAGAAGGAGAATTGTAACGAAAAGTCACGGTTTCAAAAAATGTTACAAACTTGTTTCGGAATTTTAACATAATTTTCCAAATGCCATTTGAATGACATTTGATTTATTATACGAATCAATTTTCAAATTATTAAAACTCAAATTGTATCAATCTTTTTATTAGCAATTTATGTATTGCGCCTTTTATTATTCGTCCGAACGACCATTTTAATAGTAACAGTGAAAAAAAAAATGCGTTACTTCCCATTTTACGTTGTAATCTGTATTCATTCAAAAAAATGGTTCTTCCTTGTGTAAGCAAAAAAAAAAATAGCCGGTAAACAATGAAATGGAGCACCAGGCATCCAGTGAAATTACCTACATTAATCAGGTGGCGAGGCCGAGCAATCTTACACATTGCAAGTTTCAGAATGATTGATCGAACTGTTTCATGAAAGCCGCCTTAACCAAATGCTTGAAAGCGCTATTTTCAAAATGAAGGAAAATTGTAAAGAAAAATCATATTTTCAGAAATAGTTACAAATTTGTCTTACAAGTTTTACATACCCTTTTAAACCCATTAAAAAATAAATTTGAAAAAATGTTAGACTCTTTTTATAGTAGCATTAACCCTTCGCGTACGGGTAATGTGTAAGCTCGTCATACGAATCCTCTTTATCCGGGCGGTGATACGTAAACGCGTCATTATGCGGTGCGGTTTTATGGTCGCCATAACTAAAACAGTTTTCAACATTTAAAAAATTAATTCTACTCGAAGTACGACACCAAGACTTTAACTCGTGCCGCAGACCATTTCTCTTCTACGAATATATTGAAAGTTAAGGTTTACAAAAAAAAAATGAAAATCACGCTTTTAGTAATGTACAAATCGATAATAAAGGAACTGGTGGACGGGAAAATTGCGTACTTATTAATTAATTGCACAACATACTATGCCTGATAATGAGCTTTATCTCGTATTTTTTTGATGTCGGGTTTAAAAGCTGCTGTTTTTCCAATGTTTTAAGGCGCGAATGCCCCGTGCTCAAAACCTTGAAAAAAATGTGTTACTTCTCATTTTACGTAATAATCCGCATTCATTGAAAAGAATGATTAGTTCCTGTGTAAGTAAAGCAAAAAGAAATGGTCGGTAAACAATGGGATAGAGCAACAGGCATCAGTCCTGAAATTACCGACATTAATCGGGTGGCGAGGGCAAGCGATCTGGCCGTCACGTCGCGGCCCCGTCTTTTGGGGCGCGCGCGAGCGGAGGAAAGCCGCAGGATATAGGGGGCGCCAGAGTGAATGAATTCGAGCCGCGATACGTCGTTAATTCGGACAACGATACCTCCATGAAATATCGGCGTAGCTTCCGCCACAGCCATATACCTTCAGGGCCCCTCTAAGTAGCTTTTTCTCATTCTCCACGAAACGAACCGCTGTGTTATTGACCATTTGGCTTCTACGCCCACCAAACCGAGACTAGTCAAAAGATTTTCTCGCCCGTGCTGACTAAATTTCGTCATCGCCCGCCGCGAAAAGTTTGCTACTTTGAATTACGAGGCGAGGACAATACTTTTCCGGCCCTTCATATTCCCTGCTTGCAACTTATATTTAATTACTGTCGGTAATATATTAGATTTAAAGACTTTGCTCTGAAATATCGCAACATTAAGAAAACCTCGGGACGAGTATATATGCGACGGAGCCGGGCGTCGCCGCGACGACTACCACCCTCGCCCTCCCTCTCCTTCTCCTTCCACCCTCGTTCACCAACCGCACCCATTGAAACTCCAACGAACCCAGCGACCTCAGCGTCGGCATCCGTTCACCAACCATTCAGGCAAATGATTTAGATGCTCACCATTCATGAATTTTTCTTATGGCTACCAGGCAAATACAAGTGGTTTGACTACTTGAAAGTTGAAAGCGAAAGGTCCACTTGTCAAACGTGCACCTCAAAGGCCATGTCCAGAATTGCAGATTTTTCTCCCAGTCAAACTGTGCGACGAGCTTTTACATGTAATGCCACGGCAATATTCTTTTTATGTCCGACTCCAAGCTGATCAACTTTTCCACTACTTGAAATTCTATTTTGTGAGTATTTATTAATTCTATGAGCGACTAATTAATATTTATTTGGACTTTCCAGTCGACGACTTTTGCGAAGCTTTCAGTCGGACTGCGAGGGCTTATTTCACATCGGTCTGTTGCATTTATCTCGCGTTACTATTAATTATTAAAATTATATTCGAACAGCTTTAAACACCCATTTACAGATTTAAGACTCATGAAAAGCTCAGACGCCAAATGGGTTTTGAATATTACACTTTTTTTTACTTTTTCCATAATTAATTTGGTGATAATAAACATCGTCGCAAATTTCACGAGCTGGACATCTGTCATCTTCTGGTTTTTTCACAGCTTTTCAAAAGTTCACTCATCATTTTATTATCGCTTCAAGATATCATTACGAAATCATCTTAGAAGACGAATTTTAATGCAATTTTGATTTCTCAGAGTATTCGGGATTTAATTTCATAATATTTGAAGCAGACATAAATACCATTGTAATTTTTTTATCAACATTGTAAGAATTGCTATATTTCCAGTAAATTTTGAAATTAAATTCGGCGAATCTGTGGGTTCAAATATCATTTTCGCAACTCTGATACATAATTTCTTGGTATTAGTTCAAAAAAATGAGAGTCCATCCGTTCATAAACAAAACGACGTAGGGGAGACCGGGGCAAATTGAAACACTTTTGACTGCGAGATTTTTAATAAACATTTCGCTCAATAATTCGCGAATATTCATACTGAGGTTGTGCTCTGATTGGTTATGATGTAAATCATTTTCAGACACCAGATAATACATTTTTCTACAATCATAAATTATTGTTTCCATCAGAATACAACATTTTTCCTGATTCTGGAGAGCTATTAAGTAATAGAATGAGCTTTAAAACCACGAAATTCATTTTTCCAATGTAACTTTTTAAAATTCCTTCGAAACCTTTCGAACATTTATTATGAACTGTAGTTTCGGTGGAAGAGTGATTTACATGAAACATTCGAATTTTAACTCGAGCGCTTCACCTTATCGCGTGTTCCAACTAGCCCCGGCCTCACCTTTTCCCGTCAAACGTTATGTTTGCAGGTTTTTTTTTTCTTCCCAGCAGCAGTAGCATGTGTATTGTCATGGCGTATCAAACCGACGCGAATTGTACGAGCACTTCTCTCGCGTTACATATTTATATGGCCGAATAGTCCGCTCCACGATAATGACGCGTGTCCATTGTACAAGTTTGTATTGTGCTTTTATTACGGTACTGACCCGGGCCGCATTCTATTCACCATCAGTTTCGACCCCGTTTTTATTTTTAAAGAATTTCGCTCGCGATTCTAGATACTTGCAAAGTGAATGTTGCGCATTCAAGCAATTTGTTATACATTTATATTCGGCTATTTATAATATGAAATGAGAGAAACATTCGATGGAGGCAATAAGAGTTTCACGACATTACCCGCAGCCTTGTTAAGTTTACGAATACTCGTTTTCATTGTTACACTTTATTAATATTCCCATATTTTATTCACTACTCTATTCAATTCATTTTGCAGCCAGAAATATCATTATTGTAATCACTGGCCACGTCGTTCTAATGAAATCGTCGATAGCCGATAATCTCATTATTTTCAGGTCGGTAAATTCCCGAAAAATCCTTTGTTAGCTCAAATATATTCTCGGCACTGCATTGAGAAAAATCCATTTTTTGCAGACTAGAGAATTTTCTTCTCCCTTATGTTGAAATATACTATTTTGAAACGAAATGTCTTCTCAAGCATGAAAAAGATGTTTTCTATTCTCAAAATTTCTCACGTTCAATTAATCAGACATAACTTTTTTATAGCCTTTCGACCATCGCAAATTTGCAATATTTTACATCAGCCTGCATTGTAACGTCAGAGTGAGGATTCGGTGTCTGTCGTTGCGACGAAAAAAGAGCTCCTGGCGATTCTTACGTTTTTTATAAATATTTCAGTGTATATGTAGACGAAGTGGGGTGACCATGGTTTGGGCCGTGGAGCGTTTCCCGCCGGAGAATACAAGTCTTCCTCGGCCCTTTTCAGCGTACGCAATGGTTTTGATGGTCCCGGACGAGAACGAAGCGAGGAAACGAGAGAGCAGCGGTCTTTTCATCGTTGGCTCACCACGAATGTGTTTACCAGGGATGCAACTTGACTAGGACGTTGCAGGGAGTTTTCCACCACCATTGGCGCCACAACCAGTCGCAAGCCCTTCTATGCACAATGTATCTTTGTCATTTAAGCGGTAGCATCACGTCTTCTCATCGACGCTCCGCGCCTCGTTCCTCCAGCTCGGCTATTCTCCCAAGGCTGTGGACGCCGCACAAAAGTCAGACTGCAATGGAATATTTTTTTTCTCTCCTTCCTTCCATTCACAAACTTCTCCTCGGCGAAGTCACTGAACCGTCGCAACCGCCAATGGGAAAATAAAATTCTCCGGGTCTTTCACAGTTTTTGCCAACAATTTCCTTGACGTCTTGTTTGCCCTCAATTGCTCATCTCCAAGTCCAAATTATAATCCCATTTGATAAGCATCAAGAATAGCTGCCGGTTTACCGTCGCTCGTCGTGGCTTTTGTGGCGACTACTATACATTTGAAAATTTCAATTAGCCAACGTTACTCCTCGTGAAACGCGTTCTAGCGTTCTCAAAGTTGCTCGGGCAAAAGAAACAGCTTCGCTGTGGGCCAATTTGTGGTAAATGGCATATAATAGACAAACGAGGCTGACGAAGGCATTAGTGTTTCGGATGTTGGGCACAATATCACGGCAGTATTGTCGATCGTCGAGCGAGCGATGTCGCGGTTGTAACCGATGAATGGATGTCATTTCGTTCATTCCCGATAATACGAATGAAGGTATGAGCGAGAAAAATCGGATGCTGAAGTCTGAAATCGCTTAAATGGAAGAAGAGCGCGGTAGGAAGTGAATTGACAGTAAAACTTGGCTGCAAAGCTTTTCAGCAATAACGATAGTGCTTTGGTGGGTTTTTGTCGGTTTCCGTTTCACTGATTCGAAGCGTCATGCGGTGAATAAGTACGGACATCTTCCGCGTCGTTGTTTTCTATGTTTCCAACCTTCTCGGCTGTGAGTGAAAATTTAATTGCGATGATTTTGTCCCGTCGTTATTCCTGCCTACGATCCGTGTTTAAAGTGTGTAAAGAAGAAAAATAGGGAGGGCGAAAGAAAGAGTGTGGAAAATCAGGTGGCGACCCGACGGGAAAGCCTTTCGGGGCTTTCTCTCTTTCTCACCCCTTTCTATCTGGATTGGCGGCTCTACCTCGCACGCGACCTCGCTGTCGAGGTCCCGTGAAATTCTTTCAAGCTAAAAAGAGACTTCGGCTTCGGAGCTTGCGGTCGTAGACCCTGCATCACGATGTACGATCCAAGAATTAATGGACGTGCGGAGACGCGCACGAGTCAGCGAATTCCACTTTGAACCCGCAACGGGCGATCAAGCGACAAGGGACAAGCGACACAGCATCCAACTTGTCGCGGTAAAACCTCCTCTCTCCACCTGCTCTTCATGTTGCTGTCTCATTTTTTGTCCTTAAAAATCAACAAATTGTGTTGGAACTTTTGTTGCTATACTTTTTGGATACGTGAAATGAAACAAGGTATCATTTGGGATGCTTTGTTTTTCTGGATAATGCAAAATGGTATTCAAGCATTTGAAACGACCCAGTTATCAAAAAAAAGCTTGATTGTATTTTTCATTCTTGATATTACTACTTGAAAAAAAAAAACCTTGATATTCTATTTTTTTTAAATTCATTTTGCTTTCTCATTTCGTGAAAAAATGTTTTTTTTCCTGAGATTTTCACGTCGAAGAATCGAAATGGTTCGAATCGTCGAGAAAAGTGGTATAGAAAACCAATTCTTTATGTGTATGTGTGTGTGGGTAAGTGGATTTTCTTGTAAATATGATAACCGTCGTAATTTAAGATGCATCTTTGTCGAATTTCACATCGGGAAAAATTTGAATACATCCTCGCAAATTGCTTCCTCATTATTTTTTGATTTTTACAAAGCCCATTCTATGCGGAAGCCAAAATCGATCGCCATACTTCCTGAGAGAAGTAGCTTTGTAAATAGCTGAAAATAATGAGGAAGTTATTTGCAAGGTTTTCCTTCTTTCCCCTTATTATCCGGATATAAAAAAAAAAAATCATATTTCCTCTTCAGATAACATGGCCTTTTAAAGCTGACCAATAAATCTAGAAATCATGTACATTAAATAGTATTATAATTGCCAATATGAAATATTTCCGGTGGATGAAAAAATCTCCTTGAACGAGGACGATGAGTGATACATTCTGATAATTTGAAATTCGTTTTCCACCTAAGTGCAAATACTTTTTTCATGGTGTTCAGATTACATCACTGGACCAAATTGGATCGACAAGGTTCATTGCTTTTTGTAAGAAGACCCTGTCCGTTATAAGGATAGGAACTTCGATTCGAAAATTCTTTCTATAATGTACTCACTTTTCAAGTGAAGTTCTCGTTGCGTAGTAACTTTTTATACTCAATTTTCTTCAAACTTACGTGACACATCTTTCAATGGAAATTTCTATACTCTGATCGGTCCACAAAGCAAGCCTTTCTACTAAGAAAATTGGTCTTTTCAAAATCAATTTTGTTCAGCGGTGCAACTTTATCTCGATAGATAAAAAAAATTCAACAATGACAAAGCCAAAAAAAATTTATATGTCATGCACTTCGACAGTAATATTTTTTTAATCGACTCAAAAAACATCATCTATGGACTTGTAGCACCATCTAATTTTCTTTCATTAAATAGATTTTTTTTAATCATTTGAAAGTATACATTATTTAATTTATATTGCAAATTTCCGAAGCTCAATTGTGCTCCTTTTCCGCTCTATTTTTTGCCCGATTTTCTTGGTACAAATTGTTAGAAATTTCACAAAGCGAAATCATCGGGTAGAAGTTTTAGCCCGTCGGCAAGTTGATTCGCCAAACTTTTAATTAATACGGACAATAATGGTAACAATGGGGGCATGGTAGTGTAAAGAATATCGTGACAATGGAGAACCGACGGTGGGGAATATAGCAGCAGTGGCCAAAGAAGTGGAGGCGAGAATTGTTGTCAGTCCTTGTTGTTAAGAGTGTCGCTCCGTCGGGATAAAGATTGCTGGGTATAGTCGATTTGCGCCGAGAATTGCAGAGTAAAAGAGGTGCGAGAGATGTAAGCGTGAAAGCTCAAATAGTAAAGGACTCTGAGATGCTGCGAGCAAGGAAAATTCGTCTGTCTTCTATTATTTCCTGTTTACCTCTTTTATACTTCACTAATAGCCGCCGTATTTATTTGTTGTCTTGTCAGGTACCAACACTCTATAATTGTTAACACCTAAAAACGTTTTTATAAATTTCTCATTATCACACCATTAATTTATCGCCATTTCCTTTAACCAACTTAGCAGAAGCTTTTGTTGCAGAAATAAAAATGGCCATTTATGTATGTCTTTGTGGTGAAACGTTGTCATTGGACCGGTTAACAAAAAATGACATCTACCCGAAAAATCGTTAATATTAATTGATTGATTTTATAATTTTTTTCCATATTTGTCCCTGATCCCATCTAATCCGATTTATAAATTTTTATGTTATCTTACCTACTCATTAAACACTCAATATTTTCTCGAGTCCCATTTCAAGTTCGCAGTGCCGTAAAAAATTATAATTAATGAACGCAACATTTGAATGAAACATTTTCATAAGTAAAGCGTTTTGTCTAAAGCGCCTCCAATAAAAATGTATTAATCATCACACTACATTTTTTAACACAAATTGAGACTAAAACTACCAATAATTTATGTCATATAAAAAATGTTACTTATGAAACTGTTTTTTTTTTTTTCCAAATTGCATTAATCAAAAGGCATTTCGTATACTAAATAACAAGCATCGCTGCAATTCCAACCCCTGATTTTATTCTACTTATTTCGATCCACTTCAATGAGATTACGTTGAATTTCATTTTTTTATTTTCGATCCCCTAAACAATAACAATCTCCTGAACAAAGCTTGCAAGCATTTTGCAGAAACGACAATAAATCTTGGGGGAAAAAAAGAAGAGCTGGATAACTCGATTCAAAAGTTTTTCTTACAAATAAAAAAACAAGTGACTGGTGTCCAGTGAGTAAAGGAAATAAAATTTAAGGCCATGTGTGCGCTCCGAGTATAAAACGCTCGAAACTTTTTGGGTTACGAGAATTTGTGTAATACTTGAGTTGCGAGATGCGAGATGTTCGCCGATAAAACGGGGGGCGCTGTGAATGAGCATGGACATGCATTCAAGTCGCGTCTAACTCCTTCCTGCCTCTCTTTGCTTACTCCTTCGCATTCTCGGTGCCGCAAAAGCTTCGCTCACGCCAAACTCTTGCGTCGTCTGCCTGGTCTCTGACAATTAGATTGCGAGCGCTACTCTCGGCGAGTTACAGATTTTTCCTTCTTTTCCTTGAATTTATAACGTACCTTTGAAGTCTCGGGGCTTCGTCTGGCGTCTCGCTCCGTCGCTCGCTCTCTGCAAAAGGCTCCTTAGCGCAGCTACACTTAACAGTATCTCCGGTTTGCTGCCTCCTTTCTCATCGCGGATACCAAGACGTTTTTTTTTCTTCATCTGCATTACTTACGACAAATAAATAATATTTGCCAGCGCCAATTAAAATGTTTGAGACCAGTCGCGCCCAGATTACATTACGGCAAGTTTTTTTTTCGGCTGCCTTAATTCCCTCGTTAAAAAAGGTTTAGCCATGCTCTGTGGATACTTTCATGTTGTCAATGTAGATTCTACTCCCGGAGATAACACACGATATAATGATGCTTGAGAATTCGAGCTGACGAAAAGCTCTTTGATGTGCAAAGCATTGTAAACATCATATTACTTTTGAAGTCACACTCTTTATTGATTTTTTCCTCTTCCTTGGAGCTTTGTGTTCGTCGAATTTCTTTGTTTCGAGATCTCCACTTTAGGACCTTCGAAATTCTTCGAAATATCGAGAAAAGTGGTTTTTGAAAAAATGTGCGAGTGCGATAGCGAAAAAATGTTGAATTTTTTTAAATTTCATTATCTCCTGCAAAATATGAACAAGCGAGCCTAAGTTTTTTTAAGTATGCGGAATAATATTCATATCGTCCCACTAAAGGCGATTGGGTTCCGATTATGTAAATAATTAAATATTATGTTACTATTCGAGATCTCCACTTTAGGACGTTCGAAATTCTTCAAAATATCAAGAAAAGTGGTTTTCGAAAACATGTGGGAGTGCGATAGCGAATTGCGATCGGTTTAAGCGTTCTGATCATGTAAGTAATTAAATATTATGTCAATATTGCTTGACAAATAAAATTTCAGTGAAGTTCAGTGTCTCCCATTTATTAAAAACATGCAAAGCAGAAGTTTCCATATTGCTTTCCCATTATTTTTGAATTTTTACAACGCTTCCTCCATGAGTCAAAATCGATGGAAATACTTCCTCATACATGTAGATCTGTATGAAGCTAAAATGTAAAAATCTTCTCCTTCGGCCTTTCCGCCAAAAAAATGTATGGTCGATGCTTTTTCTGTGACGCGGCAAATATTGATCGGTGCAAATTCAATTACCGAATAAATTAACATCCATATTCATTTCTAACGTAATGGTACAGTTGCAATTGCGAATATCCACAGACTACATTATTTTTTCTGAGTTACTAATAAAAATCGCTACCGAAAATCAATTGACCCCAAATTGTCTGCCGAATAAATAAACAACCAGAGTTAATTAAAAAGTAATTACGAATTCACGTTAATTTTTGTTACCAATCTACAAACCACATTCTTTTTTGTCAAGCCACTGATGTAAGACAATTTTACGCAAATAATGTGTTTTTTTTCTGTGGTCAAACAAGATAAATTAATTCAAAAAATTATCAATGGAATAAATGAACAGCGAGAGTCAGTTGAAAAGTAACGAGACAGTTTCGACTGTGAATGTGCGAAGCATATTCCTTTTGCCGAGTCACTCACGATATCTCTCAAAATCACCTGGTGCTTTGCGAGGGAAAATCAAGTGACCCAAAATTATCTGCCGAATAAATAAATAAATAGAGTTCATTAAAAAATAATTACAAATTCACGCCAATTTTTGTTGCCAATCTACAAACCACATTCTTTTTTGTCAAGCCACTGATGTAAGGAAATTTTACACAAATAATGTGTTTTTTTTTTCTGTGATCAAACAAGATAAATTAATTCAAAATTATCAATGGAATAAATGAACAGCGACAGCCAGTTGAAAAGTAACGAGACAGTTTCGACTGTGAATGTGCGAAGCATATTCCTTTTGCCGAGTCACACACGATATCTCTCGAAATCACCTAGTGCTTTGCGAGGCTATAGCTATATATACGCGAAATGGCTGGAAACCCTCGATTTTTAACTACCTTCGTGATCGAAGGCATTAAGGTCGGCGCTCTCGCTGTGAGTCTTGGGGGTAGTTGAGTGGATCGCGCGAGGCGATATATCTACAAGCTCTAGCGAGTTAGCCCATGACCAAAGTCAATATGTCGCCTGTTCCGAGCGATTTCTTCAAGGCGAGTCGCGGTAGCGAAACGCCACACGGACTTCCGAGAGTTCAGCTGGCAGGATTAATTATCCCTCGAAGAGAACAATCAGCTGACTCTTGGTGTTGGTTAAGCTTCGGGTTATTCGAATGTTAGTCGCGCTCCCGGCTTTTCAACAATTACTGGAAAATTCCTTTCCCCGAGAGTCCATTTAACTGCACGTCGTGTACCAGTCACGTGTACATAAAGCCTGAATTCCAAGCTTCTGGGAATGAAGAAGAAGCGGCTACGGAAGCAACGAAAGAAGAAGAAGGGCTTTTGCCGCGTTCGCAGGGGAGCGACCCCCTCCCCTATCTTTAACCCAGCTACACTGGCCTTCTTGTATTTGCACTGGTGTAATTTTCCGCCGGCTTGTCCCGGCAAATGTTTATTCATAAGTTGGACGAATGCACCCCGACGGCAAATTTTCCGGCGACCATCGAGCGACTCGCACACCACCCAACGCATATTATATTTATTTTTTGCTCTCGACTGTCCGGCTATTAACTCTTTACCGTCCACGTTTTTCTTGTAATCGAGTTCACCAATTCCGGTGACGAATTTCCCGGAGGTAAGGAATTTTGCAAATATTCTTTTCTCCTTGGTCAATAAACCGCGAAATAAAGGTTTAATTTATTTCGAAATATTCTCTTGCTTTCGATGAAACGTTGCATCTGAATTGTAAAGTGAACATTGCATTGATTAAAAAAAACACACACACAGTTTTCGTGATTCAACACAGCGATAAGGTGAAATTTGACGTTTTGGAGCAAAATCGTAAGCTTAATAACGTTCAGTCTAATTGACAACGACAGCTATTTCGATAATTGTATTCATCCCCTTTTAAATAATTCTCGGTTTTAAATCAGTGTGATGTCAAAATTGTGGAAAATAAAAATAAATGAAAAAGATTAATCCTACTTATAAATGCAATGAATAAATTTCTTGACGGAAAATAAAAAACGGACGCTCTATTCTTGGTGATGTAATGACGTCTCGACGTTTACAATAAATAAAAGAATAAGTAACGAAATTTCAAGACACACTACTATCTTTTTGATTATATAATCTATTTTACGTTTCGCTCGAGTCGAGAGAAAATGAGATAGGATATGAGGGCGTGAAAATCGGTCGCGCGCAAAAGCGAGAAAAAGTAGCGGTGAGACCCAACGAAGAATTTATCATTGTCGTAGAGTCTGCAGCGGCAGTTGGTTCGCCCGAGCGCCGACCGCGATATTAAATTAAGTTACCTGCATCTTGGAATTTTTCCTCATTACACGCACTGTAAAAATGTTTATTATGAAAATTAATATACTTTTGTCCGAAGTTTTTATGGATAGGCATCCATAAAACTTCCAACATAGTTGCGTCATGGATTTTTTAATGCTTCAAGCTTAATTTCGAGAGCAAAAAGTTCTTGAATTTCATTTTTGGAAATATTTTCGCAACAAAATAAAATTTGTTTATTCTTTTGTTTTTAAATGAAATGTCACCTGCCCAAAGCATGAATTTGAACCAAAACAAAAGAATAACATTTCGTTGATCCCTTGCGCGATAAGTTGAATTTAAATCGGCTTACAAGCTTATAAGGTTTTCAATTTTTTAAATCATTATTCAAATGAAAACAATCCGTAAACGGCTAACTCTCATCTTGATTTAAATGAAAACATATTGTAGATAATTTATACTTAATTCAGAGAGCCGAGTTCGAAATTTAATTGGCGAGTCGAACGCGCTTATATTTTCCACCCGACAGGGAGAAGCGCTTCGGCGTGGTACAAAATATAATATCAAATTAATTAATTTAATTGAATTTATTTATCACCGTTGAAAAATACATGTATTTAAAAATCATCGAAGTTTTTTGTCATTATGGAAAATTAATTTTCAAATAATTTTTATTACACTCGTAAGAGATAATTTTTAATAAATTTATTCATTATTTAGTTATAAAAGAACATCGACAAAAAGTAAGCTCGCCTGCAACAGTATAAATCAGTTTCACAAATTTTATATACCAGCGTGATTAAAAATGGATAAACGGTACATTAATCGCGTTGAAAAATGCAGATTAATATGTTCTTTAATATTACCGTATATGGTTTATTAAAATAAATATTGCTGATTTATTCATAAAAACTTCCGATAAATGTATATTAATTTTCGGAACATTTTCAACAGTTCCAAAGCGAACAATCCATTCCGAACTTTGCCACCGTCCGCTTCTTCTTTTTTCGCTACTTCCACTTCCCTTATACCGAAAGCCAAGTAAGTTTCGGCTGTGCAGAAATTACGAAATAATACCGCATGGCCGTAACCACGGAGAATAGTGTTACAGCCGTGGTAATTGCATCCAGAGCTTGCAATACAATCGTGCAAAATGAAACAGCTTTTAAAGGTCCGTTATGCCTTCTGCATCTCCCTCCCTTTTTCCTCCTTTACCTTCGCTATTTTTATCATTACAATCTTGCCATTCCGCGCCCGTTTTCTCTTCCGCATCGTCTTCTGCGCTTTCTTTTCTCTCGACATTTTTTCTCTTCAGCGTATCACTTAAGTACAAGTCGCCAGCTGACTTCACGGTTTTTTTTACTTAAATTCTTGCGATTACTTTTCTGAAGTAAAGCTTCATAAATAACCCTGTATACTGTTAAAACGAATAAAAGAGAATAAACTGGAAAACCGGCGGTTAAAGCAGCATCAATTATACCAAAATAGGAAATCGTGCAAAATCATGACAGGACTTACCATTCGGGAAGGAATTTTCGTTTCCTTGTACTCCAAGCGCCGAAATTCCCGTCGGTTATCACACGTTTCAATCATTAAAAAGGCAGATAAAACATTTAACGTCTGCACTGTAAATTTTGTTTTAATGAAAGTCAATATACTGTATCCAAAGTTTTTTTGCAGATACATCGTATTTTTAATTTAATCCACAGTACTGTGAAATTTTACGTATGCATTATAAAACATTACGAAAGTCGAGTTTCCAAAATGTTATACAAAATAGCTACTACTAATTTTAATAGTGACTGCTATAAATAAATAAAACTAATGATAATCTAGTATATTGGCAACGTCAATATTTCTTTAAAGGGTTATTATAAAAATATTTTAATTCCCATCCTACGCTCACATAAAACTGAATTTAATACGCGGTATCAGCAAAAATCTTCAGCATAAAAATATCAAAAATATTATGGAAATTGCAAACTTATAACTCTAGCCATTCTGCACTCGGATTCAAAAGTTTCATTAAAACGTCGTCGTGGCGCGTCGGTTAACTGCTCAAGTCAAGTGTGTCCGTTCGCCCGGTTCCAAAAGCCGCGACCGCTGCTCGCGTGTTCGCCACGTTGGCTCGGCCCGTTCAGCCCTCAAAAGCGAGAGCTGCTCGCGGACAAACATCAGACGAGTAACTGCGATACGTCGAGCGAGGAAGCTCACCCCCGGAACCGACCGCGAACCGCCGTTCGGCCCCCGGGTATTTATACGCATGCGTTGGATATTTGAGCGCCGAAACGAACGTCTGTACCTCCCCCTCACCCTCCACCTACGACCTACGATGCTCTTTCTCTCTTTCTCTCTCTCCACATTGCTCTCATCCCTTGACCGGTTTACAAAAATGAAAATAAACTTGCAATCGAATAACCGAATTTCGCACCGCATCGTTCGATATATCGAAATGGGAAGGAAAAAATAAAAAATAAAATCGGTGCCTTAATAAATGTTTAATATTCAAAGAAAATCCTTAGGATAATGAGAGCCACCGGAATATGGTTCAGATTTCATTGCTGAGTAGAGTGCCGAAAATATATAATAGATTCGATAGTCGTGCGGAGATAGAAAATAAAAAGGGGCTGTTAAGAGAAGCGTAGAGTGGCGAGCGCCTGCGCTAACCGGCTGAAAGCGTGGGGGTGCATGGGGGTGAGTCAGTCAGGCCGGAGCGCGCGCTCAGAAAAGTACCCTCACGCGACGGGCAGGTTACCGCCGGCACGACGCGCGGCGGCACAGCGGGGCTCGCTCTATATATTTTAATCCGTCTTTCTTGTGCCCGTCGCGTAACCTCTTTCGCTGGGAGAGAGTCATCGTCAGTCAAGTTCACCCCGCTCTCCCGATTAATCCACTCGCACGAGACGCGCCAAGTTTCTCGAGTCGAACACGAGTTTAAATTTTCCGCAAGTATCTCTCCCATTCGGCGCGGCGTGTAAAAGTGTCGGGAATTTGTGGTGACATCTCGAGCCTCATAATTCACCGAGTAGTTCCCGTCTCTTCGGGCACCGAGTGTTTCCAGAAAGTTGCTATGAAGCGCTTCTCTCGGAGGGAGAACCTTTCGTAACAAGGAGATGCGCCTGCGGTGGACAAGTCGGTGACTCTTGACGAAGTTTCGAGCTCCGAGCGACTTCGGGCTCGGCGGGAGTCGCGAAAACGGTGAATTTCGAGTGGGGACATCAGCAATGGAATTATGATGCGAGGCAAAACGGTTGTTTGCTTGGAATTGGCTTATCAACGACGAGTCGAATAAACATGGTTTAGCTCTGTGCGTATCTGTGTGTACGGGCGAACCGCGGCTTTGACGTTTTTGTAAATAAATTAGCAGTCGTTTTACCCAGTTGAAATTTCGACCGATAAACGCACCGATTGATTATTCCGCTAATCACCGGTGACGGAAAAAGTTTTAACGATAAAACGATACGCGACCGAATTGGGAATTCGTTGCAACTATCAGTGCAACGTAATTTGCCGATTGTAGAGAAAGTTCGGAAAACCCTGATATCGCACGTACTCGTGGCCTGGACGTTCGCAGATTTTTTTTTTCGGTAAATCACGTAACAATCGTAGCGAAATAAAAAGCGACTCGATACATTCGACGTGTCGCTGTTGAAAGACACGAAGAGATTGAGGGAAAGGAGAAAAGCCGAAAGTAATATTTGATCCCGAAGTTACATGCTTTCCAGATCCTCACGGACATCACACGGGCAATTATCCGGAACAGCTTCCACCTGTCGATGCAGCACTTTACACTCCTCGATATATCTCCAGTCGAGTTAAAAATGAAATGTTCTTGATTGAAAAACTTTTTCCGGTGCTTTTGTTCGAAATTCACCAGTCCCTGGATTACGTACTCAATTGAGGAGGAGCTCGGACAAAAAGTGACTTTGACGCGGTTAATCAGCGCATGAATATTGCGGGCTTGAAATTCACCGGTGAGACTCACGACTGCCGGTCGATTGCAGAGCCAATGAATTATTCGGTACACACGGGCAGCAGTCCAAGATAGCGTCTCGTCCGTCCAGAGTTCGGAGCTGGCCTCTGCGAGAGCTCTTCCCGATATATCGTGAAAATATGGAATGGTCGTGGAATCATAGAAAGAAAGTTGAATCATTGGTCGCGAGATTCGTGCGGAATTTGCAATCGATGAAAGTGCGGCTTTGCTGATGAGAAACTATCCCGTAATATTGATAACGATATAAATCACTGAGCCTTACGTTGAGCTGACGTTAGGAACGATTAATCGCACAAACGTATGTGTGCATGTGGATGTGTGGGTGCGTGCTTGTGGCTTTTGGCTATTGCTCAACGAAAAGGAATTATTAAAATATTCATCAACTAAGTGGACAATTATTGTACACATTTCTCCGGAACATAATCATTTTGTGATACATCGATGTGTATGGCACTTTGACTTTTCGCGTGAATCAACAGGATCAGGTGTCAGCGGAAGGCGAAGAAGCGGAAGAAGCGGAAGAAGATTATCTTCGTTGCGGATAGTGTTGAATTGCTTTCTGACTGGGGTGATTTTTGTTTGTTTGTCTCGTAGGTGTCGAGGAGTCACGAGAAGCTGGCAAATTGGTGTTGATTGTGCAGTGAGGGGGCGACGAGGACAGACAGGAGGCAGAAGGAAAGGGTGGTCAATATGACTCCCATCTTTCTCGTCCTGTTGGTGGCGATCGACACGATTATCGCGCAGAGTCATAGTGGTGAGTAAACGACTAGAGAATAAATAAGAAAAACAAAAAAAAAAACGACCGAAGCGGCAATAGTGTTATTGCGGGGAAACGCGCTCGCTGCTTGGGTATCAGCGAGCTACGAAACCCTCTTCGCATCTACAAAGTGCGGACCAAACATCGTGCCTGTTTGTGGTGAAACTTGGAGAGAGACTCGTCGACCAGGCGAACATTCTCCACCGGAATGGACTCGTGTTCGGAGTGTTTATTCAAGGACGCTCCACTCCAACTATTTCAACTGGCGGGATCCTAGAGACTCGATTGGTCACGCACTCAGCTTCGCGGTCTGTACGACGTACGTTCGTCCGGTTCAAATGTCTCTATGCCGCAACGAAAGTAGTTTAAATAACCGGGACGCCAAATCTAGTTTGCGTATTACTCGTCGAGAATTACGACTTACTTAACGAATATCGGGTATTAGTCGGCGAACATCGCGATTTACTTGGCTAACATCGTTTGGATATCGGGCATTAATCTGGAATTATCGGCCGTCATTTTTTTCGAGCAGTTGAGATGACCGGAAGGTAAATCTTGTTTGCGTATTACTTGTCGAACGTTGTGATTTACCTTTGGAATATCGGGTTAGCTGACATCGCGATTTAATCGGCTAACATCGTTTGGATATCGGGCATTGATTTAGGATTATCAGCTGTCATTTTTCTTCGAGCAGTTAAGATGACCGTGACATAAATCTTGTTTGCCTATTATTTGTCGAACGTCGTGATTTACCTTCGAAATATTGGGTAGGCTAACATCGCGATTTACCCGGCTAAAATCGTTTGGATATCAGGCATTGATTTGGAATTATCAGCTGTAATTTTTCTTCGAGCAGTTAAGATGACCGTAACATGAATCTTGTTTGCCTATTACTTGTCGAACGTTGTGATTTACCTTTGGAATATCGGGTTAGCTGACATCGCGATTTAATCGGCTAACGTCGTTTGGATATCGGGCATTGATTTGGAATTATCAGCTGTAAATTTTCTTCGAGCAGTTAAGATGACCGTGACATAAATCTTGTTTGCCTATTATTTGTCAAACGTCGTGATTTACCTTCGAAATATTGGGTAGGCTAACATCGCGATTTACCGGGCTAAAATCGATTGGATATCAGGCATTGATTTGGAATTATCAGCTGTAATTTTTCTTCGAGCAGTTAACATTACCGTGACATTGAATCTTTTTCGCGAATCACTTATATAAAACATCTCGTCTTACTTCGCGAACATCATAAATGTCTTGTGAACGTCGCGTATTACTCTGTAATTTTCACTTGTCATTTATCTTCAACTCCACATACGTCTCCTGAATATCACATATCATTCTACAATGATCGCGGGTTATTTTTCGTCAAGGTCACGTCCGATTCTTCAACATCACTGTTTGTTTCGTAAACAACGCGCGGAAGTTATGGAACATCGCGTATTACGACACAAACATCCCTCATCCGGAACTATTTAATTTTCTTTATCCCATTGCCTGGTCATCTCGAGCTCGACATGAAAAGCAGTCCATAATTTCTTCATCCACCTCGAAACACACGTGAAAGGAAGAAAAGCAAAAGTCACGTATTCGCGAACATATCACGTTTCATAAAGCTCGGCAGGAGAGTCCGGACGACGCTAGAGATTTAGAGCTTTGTCCTGCACCGCGCGGCCGAGTCATTCTTTCTTGTTGTTGCTGGTGTTGGACCGTGTTCTTTTAGCTCGTCGGGGCAAACTTTTTCTTTTCGAATCTTCCCAGACTTTCCCACCTTTCACCGTGTACAGCGCGAGCTTTCATTGTTGGATGTTACGGAAAAGTAAAGTCGCGCACCATTATCCGATCGATGACGTTGAGAATAAGATGATAATTGAGAAAAATTGAGAGATTTGGAGGCAAACGATGACTCGGCAAATGGGGTTATTAACTCGGGTTGTCGAAGTGGCCGGAAAATCGCTCCCTTAACGCTATGGGTGGCTTTTATCAGATGCCTTTTCAATACGCTTTAACGCCTCGGGGGCTTGACATCAATGGACAAAGCTTCGCCATTGGTTAACCAAAATACACCGCGTGCCACGGTGAATAATACGCGACGGGTTATATCGCCGGCTAACGAAGAGAATGGCAGCTACACTGCGAAAAATATGTTTAAGCGAATGAAAAATGGATTTTGTTATCGACCCCAGGCACAAAGCGCGTTTAACGTTTTTTTTTGTGTGAAAAAAAAAAAAAGAGTACATTGATCGCATCACGTATTTGCTAAAAATTCGAATACATCAATTTGCGGATATGGATATGGAGGTTCATATAAATATTTTTGTTTTTATGTTCGAAAATCGAAATCCCACAGTTTCAAATTTTACTAATTCCGTTATTTTAAACTTGGGCTGTTTATCTGTCTCTTTTATAAATATTATTTCATATTCCTAATTGGATATCGTATTGCAATGGTCATAAATGAACTTACATTTTATTGAAAATAAAAATAAAAAACCCTTTCTCATCATGTAGATAGAACAATGCTGAATAATGTGTAATGTAAAACCCAATGGTTATTCTCTATCGATGACTTTTTATGGGGGTTTTTTAAATGAATTTTTCACCAATGCAATTGGATATTGAAAAAACGAAAAAGATAAACGTATCATTGTTCTTTGATTCGAGTAGTCTGTTAATTAAAATCATTTTGAAAAATTTTATATAGCGATTTGCCGTTTTTTTTTTCACATAATCATAATATTTTATACAGATGGGACGATCTACGTCAATTCAACATGAGTCTGACCCTCGACCTTTTGGATCTACCGAGTGACTTTTTATTTTATTGCTTCGATACTAAAAGGAAAGATTTTTTTCTATTTCTATTTCTAGCTTTTCTCTTACTATTTCTCACAATTTAAAAATAAAAAGAGAGCAGCTCGTAATATAAAAATTTGACAAAAATTCTGTAAAATCTTTTACCACATTTCAACATTTTCAAGCCTAGATTCAAAGTCGGCGTACGTTCGTTTACATTTTCAAAAAAGACTTTTACCAACAAAAAAATTACCTCGACAGGTGATACCATTTTTTAATGAACTTAAAAGGACTTTGGAAAAATGGTAGAAAATGTTCAATTAACTACTGCTTCGATCTATTTGTACATTTTTTTCTATAAAACTTTTTTTCAATGACTCGAAAATTCTGAAGTGTATTTGAAAGAATTTTTTAAAATTTGTAACGAACTTTTACAAAATTTAAGAATAGAAGATCAAGCATTTTAAGAAATACAATCGGAAAAAATTCTGCTTTCCTCTTAGAGTTGGAATAACAAAACGAAAAATCACCGAACAGATCAGAAAATTTCAGGGTCAAGCCCAAATTTGTGAGAATTCGTCACGATTTTGCCTGGCATATTTTATATAATTATTTTTGCCGATAAAAAGGGTAAGACAGCGATTTTAGTTGAAATCGGTTGAGTCAACACGCTAAGTGACTACATTGATTTGTTGTCGGAGAGGAGATTCATCTTGACAAAGTGTAGTATACACTATTGACCTTCTGTAACAAGATTGACCATTATGAAGTAGCTGCCATCCGATCGTTCTCCTTCAGACGGATATTGCGGGTGGCCACAAGCGAAAGTGAAGGTGTAGTGACCAATCGAGTTGGATGGAGTTGAACGGCGTTTGCCACGTTATTAGAACGGGCAAGGCGCACAGTACGACGAGTGGTCGAGTTGCTCAGTGCCTGAATGGCTTAAATGTGGGACTACGAGTGCGACGTGGCTTCAGATTAAAAAAAAAAAAAACGACGTGTTACTGAGGACCGCATTCGAACAATTTAATATTAAACGTGTTATGATTAATATCGTTAATAAGCTCTTTAACGGACCACTATTTACATCGTCGAGTACCACGACAATATCGATAATCCCGATTGGTAAATCGGCTTAGGATGTGACAACGTTTTCCCACCGATTTTGTTGTTGTTGTTGTTGTTCCTTTTTAATACCATAAATTTTAGTTAACGTTGCGATATAATCAAACAGAATGCACAAGACCGGTATTGGAAAAGCCCACACGGTATGCTGAACAATAGTAAAGCCCTTTATTGACCCGTAATCAGCCATTACGTAGCTCTGCCCATTCGGCTCCACGCAGAGTCCCTCATAACGATGATGTATCCTCGGAATTTCAGTTAGTTAATTACGTTGCTGTGAGCGGATAATAATTCTAATTGCGCGGTTGGGAACTCGTCGTGGATTAGGGTCAGAATAATGTTGTACAGTTCGAGCCTTCACTGCTGTCCTCATATACAAGCATGTACTACATGAGTGGCACGTATGTGCCGAGCGGATACATTGTGTGCAGAAAAGCCGAGGAGCATAGATAAAACATAGAGCTAAGTTATGGACAGAAATGCCCCTAATTTTCCTTTTTAATTACATTATTTTCGGGCTGCCTCATTCCCCCTTGTTGCTTCCTCACAGATGAAGCTTTGTTTACGGGCGTTTTTGTTTTTCGCGATTTTCAGGCGAGCACACACAACATGGACCAAAACTTCGAGAAAAGTAGTTCAGAAAAAATGTGTGTGTGTGTGTGTGTGTGTGTGTGTGTGTGAATTATTTTTATTAACACGGTAGCTACCGTAATTTTTCATGTAGCTCCGCAAAATTTGGTACCCAGGTGAGCTATGATGCAACAATAATTTCGAATTTATTTAACGCGAATTCGTTGATGTATTGAAATTTTACAGGATTTAGAAAATTTTGAAAAAACTCATTTTACGCCATAACTCTCGTAAATTACGAGATATCAGGCTGAAATTTTGTACACGAATGGACCTGGATCAAATCATGATCGGTGCCAAATATGGCAGGGATGGTTAAGGTGCTTCTAATTTTATTACAATTTTAATTTTCCATATTCTATAAATACTCTAAACCCGTGTAAATTGAGAGACACTTGAAGAAATTCATAAATGCGATAGATTGAACGCTGACGTGGAAAAACACGTTTTCCTTTCGCTAGATGATGTAAAATTGTTGCAAATTAGAATCTCTTTTCATAAATTTTTAAACCAAGTCTAAACCGAGATTAAATTTCAGCCTGTTCAGTCAATAAAATGTTCATGGCATTAAAAAAAAGGGAAATTACGTGTCTTTGTCTATTTTTTAATTCGTGATAATTCAATCAGAGATTAAAATGGATGAACCCTAGGCGTCTAATTCTTTTCATCACGACCGCGTAAAATCTCTGCGAAATATGACTGCGCGATATACTATTAGAGTAACGAGATTATTCATTGGAGCCTGTATAATTGACGGTACGATTGCGCCGTCGATTTCTCGCCGGCTTTGGTTCATCTGGGGATGATTGGAAGGAGGGAGCCCCAGGGGGAGGGCGACTTCCAATGCCGTCGACGTCGCTCTCTCGCCTCTGTGAACACTGAGCGTACGTACGTACCTCCCACCTACGTCGATTCATAGCCGATGCAAATTTTTCTCGCCCTTCGCGTTCCTGTCAGCTTGCAACGTACCGCTCGGGCTCTCCACGTCACGAAGATTTCCACCGAGGCGTCTAAAGCTCCGTAAAAAAAATCACACAGGCGCGGGCTATAAGAGGATATTTTTCCTAGGTATGCGACCCTTTCCAACATTGCGAAGCTGTGCATACGAGGCATTCGCCTCACACCATGTCTTCAACCCTAACCGCGACTCCACTGATTTTGAACATGTCATCTTGTTCCTGATATTGTGGCCCGAAAGGATTTCCAAATGATTGAAAGATATTCAAAAGATTTCAAGTCGAACGAAATAGGGAACCCATTGTGAAAATACAATATATCTTTTTATACTGAAAAAGATCACATTTCGTATCTTTGAAGTTGATTTTTTAACATGACATGATAATGGGATTTGGGATTTGGGATTTCAGTCGGAAGATGAATTATTATTTATTTCATCGGAAAAAAATGTATTAAATATTAAAAGGTTTTTATTATTTGGGAAAGTGATGACGGATTTAAAAAATTGTAATTCCCATTCCGGGACGAAAAATAAAATGCCGATGTTTGGAAGTTGCTTCTCCGTTATCTGACGCATTTAGTGGAACTTCCTTTGAGACAATAATGATAATCATATTTGCTCATGATAGTGGCTTCTTCAAGTTTGTAAAATGATAAAGATACAATTCCCAAAATTCTACATTCCACGCTTTTTAGTATGACGTTACAATCGATAAAAAACATGTCAAATGAAATGAAAAGGCAAAAAACTTGAGTAACAAAAGTAAAAAGTGATCCATTATGAAATTGCTTAAAAATCATAGAATCGGTGTTAATTTTGCAGATTTGCAATGCGTTTTCGAAGTCGCTTTGTTTTTTTACAAATATCACAGGTTTAAATAAAAAGGTGAAAAAAAAATAATTCTTTTAGGTCCGAAACAATATCATTTTTTAAAATAACGAGAGAACTGCGGGTTTGACGTAAAAAAGCCCTCATGTGTGTTTGAAAAAAAAAAAAGAAATTCGCACACCATTATAGCAAAGACTTTCAGGTTGCTAGCTATAGACTGTAGCAGAGGTGCGCCGATGCTGTGCGCTCATCCGCCTCTGAACTTGAAGCCGTGCAGACCTTCGACGCGCAAGAATCGCGGATCCGCCGTCTTCATCTTCAACCCACTTTTGCTTCTTCGACGCTCCCCCACTCATATTACGAAGCAACGCAGTATTCTGCCATGTTTCCGAGTAGCGTCGCTCCCTCTCGTTGGCTTCATCTCTCATCCCATCATCCCACATCCCTCACGTTCCACCAGTCACGCTGGTTTCCCGTCGGACGGTTACGAAAAAAAAAGAAAGAAAGAAAAAAAATGATTTTTCACCGCACATGAATCCCCGCGTATGGCATGCAGCACACACCACAGGGTTTGATATCAAAGTAATCCAATTCGTATATTAGAAAAGAATAAGCGAAACGTCATAGCCCCGCTCTTCGGAAAGAAAAGCATTTTCCTCCTGCTTTTCGAAATCTTCCAGTTTTTTTACTGCTAATGACCGTGAAGCGTAATATTTTTTTAAACTTCACACGAGGAGAAAAATATTTATAAACGATTAAATAGATTTTCTTTTTGTAAATAAATTTACACAGAATAATATTTATATACAGTATAAGCAATAGCAGAATAATGATTAATATTATAAGTGCTTTTTGCAGCGAGTTTTATGCGATAATATTATCAATATTATCTTACTTATATCGAAAAATATGAAGGATATCAAATTCTGAAAGATCGCTTACCCAATGCTGAGTTTAAAAAAACGCGTCGGTAAAACAATGATTTAAATATCTGAATACATTCTAGAAAAATATATTTCAGTGTTTTGAACAAATTAATCTATTTATAAGACGAATAAAAAATTCTCTGCTGTCTCTTCTATTAGCAGGTCGATAATTTTTTCAACTTTATTCGGTGAAATTTCGTCGATACAAATTCACGGGTTTAAAATACTTACGCTGCATAATTACATGATATGCATATTTATCAGTTACGAAGGAAAAAAGTTGGTTCGTTGAAATTGAATAATACAAGAAATACCGATTCAGTCGATTCAACCAGATATCTCTTCTAGGACATAACTGTCCAGTTGAGTAACGTAAACATTGTTTAACTTATCTATGCGCGCTGTCTCTATTTTTCCGCGTGAATCTTTTTTGCATTTCGTTTTTTTGATTTCGCCCTTCGAGGCTTTACAGACTCTGGCATAGCCACATTGTAACGTAACGCAACGCATACGCGTCCCCCGGACGTTCCATGCGGTTCCACGTTATTTATCGTCGCTCTCCCCGTCCCGAGGCGATCGGATAATTTACATTCCGGGCGCGCGGGTGACGCAGAACTGTGGGCCAACCGATTTTTCAGGTGTACGCGAAGCTCCGACTGTCCAGCTTTTATCAATAATTGACAGAGCAGGCAATCTGGTCAAAGTTTTTTTATTTTTCTTCTCATTTTTTGTGTTTATGAAGGTGTAAATAAATTTCCATCGTCACTAATAGCAGGCAGCATAAAAAAAAAAGAAAAATGTGACGAAATATTAATTAAATTACCTTAATTTGCCGTCACGAGGAGTTCGGTATGCGCTCCACAGTCCATAGTGCAAAAATATGCAATAGACTCTTAGAAAAAAAAAAATCATGGATATTGACGTTCAAAAAATTCTCTCATAAAAAATGATATAATTTACTCTGGTTTGCTTCTCGGTGAAACATTTAGAAGAAACTTTATTTGACCCAATTAATTTTGCCAGATGTTTTATCGAGTTTCAATGTTTTCTTTGTCATTATTGGTGCATTTGGTTGCATTGGTTTTATCGCTGAGCTAAATTTCGTGTGTCAGACTTTATAGGGTCCATATAAATCGATTCAATTTAATTATTGGGACGGAATAGGTAATGCAAATAGGCGGTCAATATTATCGATGGTCGAGAGGGACATCATTTATTTATTGTTCTGGCTGGCCTAAATCAATAATTAATCGAGGGGCTATATAAATGATACATTTTATTCACAATTATTTGAGGTCACTCACAACTTTCCGATGCTCGAAAGTCTGTAAATGAAGTTTGAGAACTCGTTACTTGCTGCGTTTGCCCATTTTAAGAGGATGAAGAAATAAAATAAAAAATGATAATGCGCAAAAACGCTTTGATATTTGTTCAAACGAGGCAGTGCCACTGGCGAAAAGTCGCCCTTGAGTTTCCGGCTTTGCCATACTTGCCTCGTTTTTTTAAATTATTTTTCTGCATACGAAATAAATTGAATTTTCCCCTTTAGCCGCTGGACCACGTAGGAGCGACTTCCGTCACAGCTCCCGTGACTAACTGAACTCATTACTTCATCTAAAATTAATGTGTTACCGTGAATTTTTTCCGACTTTAATGCACCGTTTATTAATTTTATATTTTACTTGTGCGTTAAAATTGACACACCAGATTATGCACAAAAACTTCCATCAAAGGTATATTAATTTTCATAATGAAATTTTAACAATATTTTGACTTCCCTAAAGCAATAAATGACCTTTTCGTTACCGAAAGATGCGTCCGTTCGTCAAAATGAACTTTGCCAAAATTAACGGAAAAACATGCGGCGTAGTCGTTAGTTATTAACTATTACTGATGCAGAATTCGAGGAATTACGCTTCGAATGATAAAAAGGCCATATTATTGTAATAAGAGCAAAGCGAGGATTTCACGTGGATTTATCGCCGACGTTTTATGCGCAAGGCGAAAGAGACGTGGATACGAAAAGCGAAGAGACAAAAAACAATATGAAAAAGATGGAAATTGTTAGCTCGCGAGAATTGTCGGAATAAATCGAAAAAACGAGATGCATGAGAATCGAGTCGATGGAACGAGGAGAACAGAGCGCGACACCGAGTAGCCAACAGTTCCAGCGGCACCAACGGCATCGCATTAATATCGCGAACCTATCGACACTCGAGAGTGCAGCACGGTTACTGAGGAAGAGCCAAAATTTATGAAGCCCCAAAGTGCAATTCGGTGTTTCGACCGGCTCTGATTCTCGTCAGACATGCACTTCAACCCGAATGTCCTGATTAACGTATAGGCACGTGCAAATTTCTCACTCTGTCCTTCCCTCTCGCACACATTTGCGTTCGCCAGATCGAACCCTCGAACCGCTTTCGTAATTCTATAGCATTATGCCTGATGGTAGAAAGCTTCCTCTGTTGCCTCCATCGGCACACTGCGTGCACGAGGTCAAGCGACAAATTTGTTCGGTTATCGTGCGTGCAACACTTTGTGTACGGAAGACCGGGAATTAAAGTCAAAAAAATTGAAAATAACTATTTTTACGTCGAGGCGAAATGGCTATTGGGTATTAAATTGCAATGGTCTGTGCTATACATTCTCTGTCACTTCAGACACTTTCTTTTTCAACTGTTTTAAAACTTAGACTCTTGATATTAAACTCTTCAATTAGCTAAAATCGACATTTCGCATCTACGGAACTTGGTACCTTCAATGAAAGTGTGACCAATACTTAATGACTCTGTTGGAAAATGATATACAAAACCATTTACAAACCCATCACAATTTACTCTCGACAATAATCGAAATTTCAGTTGAATTCGAAATACATTATTTACGGGACAGAATTTTAGACGTAGAAAAGTGGAATGTACAGCTGCTAGTAATCACGAAAAGATTATGTGAAATCGTAATTAGCAGTTCACTCTTTCTGGACGTTTTCTCTAATTTCACTTTCTTCCCGAAAGGCCGTGACGATTCTTGAGACTATTTTTTCGGGAAACCCTCGATAAAATATTTTCACATGAAAAACTGATAATTAATACGAAATCTTGCAATCACATGATTATTTTTCCAAATCCATCACCACAATCACGCATCAGAACAATTGGTGGAGCAAAACATATGAGAATAAAGGGATTACGAAGTATTATCAAGATGCACTCCAAGTTTTGACCACCATGAGTGCCACTTGCGTTCATCAAAGTGTCTCGTTGAACGGCCGAATATGGTATTCAAATTGATATCATTACATATATAACCTACATACGTTAAACGTGATATTCAGGAAAAATGTTCGGTTGGCCTTTTGGTCCAACGCATCACCGTAGAGATTCGCTTATCGATAGCAATGAAAGAGGGCCTAAATTACTCGTAGAATTTAGCGGACGGTCGTGCAGTTAGTTCGGGCAGTATTCGCCGATGTTCCATCCCCTTCCATCATGGCCTGGGAGGCGAGAGAAGCGAACCCTCCTCTACTTTCCTATCTTAACAGCCCATCTACATTGTCTCGGGAACGTTACCCCACTGGCACGCCGTCCGACGAGTTTATCATGAACTTAAACAATGCGTTTCTTTTTTTTTGCGATAGAGGGCGCGCGCTTGGATGCGAGTGCACGAGTTTTCGCAGCTTCGAGTCCGTTCGTACGGATAAAGCGTGCGAGGGAGAAAAGAGAGTGAAGCGGAAACTGCATGGAAGACTCCGTAACGGCCACGTCGCCGGAAGTGCCAAGGTTAGAGGGCGATTCCCACCTCGAATGCCGATAAGAACTCGGGAAATCGCCCCGCAAGTGGCGTTTACACTACACCCAGTCTAGCGACCTAATGTACCTCGGTTCTTGTACAATGCCTAACACTGTATACCCTTCTGAACGCGCTATTATTCTCCCAGGCTGACAGCCTCTTATTGTCAGCGCGTTTGTTTTCCATACAATCATTTGGACCCGCCAACTCAGAGAGATGCCCGCGCCTTTGCTCCAAAGCACCTGTAGAAGCCGCGTTTACCACTAGAGGCGCTCGTATGTATGTTCCGTACGTGCCCGAACCTCTGAAAACTCACAAGCTCATCTTATCACCCACCGAAATCGCGTAACGTGAAAACTCCAAGTCGAACTAGAGGAGATCAGTCGATAATGGGGAGCGTAACAACCGTTACAATACAGCTACACCATAATCTTTGATTTGTGCCCGTGATCCAGAGAAGACTGTTCGAAGGATTTCAGTAGGTTTCATTTCTCGCCGTCGTTACGACGGGCACCTATTGAGTGGAGGAATTTTTTCGCCAAATTTTCTTGTCGAAGTAAGGCGAAGATACCGTGTTTCAAATGTTAATGTTATTATGACATTTTGTACCTCCGTGTAAGACTATATTTTAAGAAACTTGGAAAAAAATGGTTGCAATTCCCAATCTTTAGACATTTGGGTGTCCTGGTTGATACTTCTACAGTTTTTGGTGCCCAGCTCGATTACTTCCTAGTTTTCGGTGTCAGGGTAAAAATTTTCGTAGTTTCCCTGTCCAGATTGGTATTTCCATAATTTTCGTTCACTGAGTATACATCCCTACATCTTGCCTTTGGTCCGAAGCACCTGTAGGTGGTTGGGTTACCACTGCAGGTGATTATATGTACATTCCATACGTGCCCGAACCTCCGGAAGTTCGGAAGCTCATCTTATCTCCCACGAAAATCAACCGCGTACCGTGGAAACTTGAGTTAGGAGAGATCAGCCGATAATGGGGAGTATAATGGTCGTTACAATACAGCCACACGATAATCTTTGATTCGTCGTCTTTTAGGCGCACACCTTAGAAATTTGGATGCCGATCAACCGTATTCTTTTAATTGTTCACACTTTGTCCAATGTAAATTTTTGATCGTATAACCGCAACACTTTTTGAACACATTTCGTCCTATTTCACTTTTTTACCGTGCGACCGCGACACTTTTTGAGGTCGTTTCGTCGAAATTCACTTTTTTCCGGATTCATCCAATGCCCAACATTGTACGAGATTTTACACCTTCTACTGAGTTCGTTATTATTCTCCGAGGATGACAGCCTCTCATTGTCATCACGTTTGTTTTCCATGGATCCGTCAACCCATAGACTTGGCCATGTCTTTGGTCGAAAGCACCTGTAGAAGACTCAGTTACCACCAGAGCTACCCGTATGAATGTCCCGTACGTGTCCGAACCTCCGGAAATTCACAAGCTCATCTTATCTCCTACCGAATTCGACCGCACATCGTGAAAACTTGAATAAAGACGAAGACATTCGCTCCCACGGGGAAAATCTTGGATCCTCCTCAGGGTCCGTCCAGTCAAGCGCAAGGGGATATTCGACACAGGCCACGATAAAAATTCCCTACCCACGTACTTCCGACCCCTCTGTCCATTTACAAACGTGAGACGCTGATGGTTGATCCGGCGTAACCATCGAGTGTCTGAACCTTTTTTTTTTCACGCTCAACCATCGGGACTCCAGGCTCCTGCGTACCGTGCCCTCCACGATACGTCCACTTTACGCACTCCTTCTCTCTCCCAAGAGGATTCACGATCCCAATTAAACGGACCAGCGCGGCAGACCCTTTCCCTAACTAAATCTTCGCCAAGCCAATTGCACGTGCGGCCTCCAGTGTGCGAACCTTTCCCTAACTATGTGCTCATACGTGCGTGCCTCTACGCTTTTCGCCTTTCGATCTAGACGAAAAAAAGGTTCGGGAAAAAGGTAAAATTTGACCGCATGACCGAGTTTCGGATTCACTTTGTTAATTGCCACGCATAAATTTTCAAGCAAGTGCGCATTCAACGGATATTTTAATTTTATCAACGCGATAGTGTGTTACATTGTGTTCGTGTGATTAAGTGAATTGGCATGTCAATTTGTCTGTTTGTCGTTGGTAATTTCTTATCACGCTCAATCTATACAATGTAACATATTTATTCAAGTAATTTTCAACTTCAACCCAGTACATTTATGACATTAACTTCATTTCATCAATGAACGTAATGAGAAAGTTACGTGTCACGAAGCGTCACTTATTTATCATTTTGCGATAATGTAGAAAAATAAATTACATAATAATCATATACGTTCAGTAATATGAAAATTACCGGGAACTCGTTTTTGTCGATCTTAAATCGATTGAGATAAACCGTTGAAAGCTAGACTTTAAAAAATTAGGTAAAAATCCAACAGCCTGGAAATTTCAGAGATTCAAAGGTAATTAAAATTGTCAGGCAATCGTTTTTTTTTTTTTTCATGCTTAACTAATAAAAACGGAAACAAAAACCGTCCAAATCTGAAGTAAATTTGCATCGAAAAATTGCGAACTTAAATTTTTATGAATATTGCGAGGTAAAAAAACTTTTCAGTGGAGAGTAATTATAATTCTCATCAGAAAATTTCTTCCCCCGTTTTTATTGCCACCGCTCACATGCGGAAATAATGTAATAGCAAATTGGCTTTGCGCATCTTGTTGTGTGCAGTACGTAATTCCAAAGAAGCGAGTATTAGTAACATTAATCAATGAATGGAGAGGACATTTAATGCGCAGAGCTCAGCGGAGGCGGGTAAGGTCGTGTAGCACGAATCGCGAGGTCGGAAACCCTGGAATCGTATCTGATAATTGTCGGTCGAAACATTGGCAAGTTCTGCCCGGTAGTTATAACTGCGTTAGGCGACCAGGCTTCTCTAGATTGCCGACAATAATAACATTAATAATATGGGGGGCTTTCACCTCCGAGACGTTATATCACGATTATTAGTCGGATGTATATGGGCGTATAACCGGAGCTTGGTATATTGGCCTTAGCTGCGAGTGTGCGTGTCTGTCATTGCTCAGGCCGTACGTATTCAGCACAGACCACACGTTCATCCTGTTATTCGCGTCCGTGTTGGCATCGCTATAGTCCGTGCTGGTTACGTGTGTGTTGGTGAAAGTGTGTGGGAAATGTGGTTGCCCTCGGTGCAGGTAGGATAAGGGGTCGAAGCGCTGGCGGTGCCTGGGGCTACGGGCCAGGTACGTTTTCGTTTCGCCAAGGATTGCCTTACTCTGTGAGCCCTGGGAAGTTAAAGGAGATCAGTCGATAATGGGGAACGTAATAGTCATTACAATACAGCTACGTGATAATCTTTGATTCGTGGCCCTTTAGGCGCACGTCTTGGAATTTCGGATCCTGATTAACCACTTTGTTTTTTTACTTTCCTCGAGAACTGCTCAAACAAGTCGAGATTGTAACATGCTATAAGTTTGCTGTAATAGCTGTTTTTGTTGTAATCAATTTGTAGGAAATTAACTTTGTTTTGTAAAACAAAAGACTCAACAGACTAAGTTCTGCTATTGATCCAATCGGCTGGGACAATTGATTGCATCGAAAACTGCTCATCTCTTTAATTAGAGCGTTTTTTTAAAGTCAATGATGCCAATATCGATACGACATTTCATACCTCTGTCTCTAACTTTGTTTTAAGGAGCTTCAAAAAAATCACTCCAATTAATAATCTCTCATTTTCGGTGCCTTAATCGAAATTTCTATAGCTTTTAAAAACAGTTACAGTTTTTCATGACTTGTTCATTTGTTCCATGTTTTAGGTGTCCGGATCAATATTTTAATAGTTATTGGTGAGCACATTAATATTTCCATAATTCTCAATTCTGCAACTAAATCTCTCTACATCTTTAAATGCCGAAGTAAATTTTCAAATCCTTCAAAACTTGCGGGATTCGTAAAATATTGGTCTCGGCTTTTGCAGAATTCGGATTAAGTCCACGCGGATTTAAGATACTTCAAAGGTCTTTTACTTAAGCGCAGAGTCGCTGAGATACGGAACGTAGCTATTCGGTAATCCTTGATTCATATTCCACCGTTATACCTATCAAGTTTGCAAAGTTTCTTCGTAGATAGAATTAATCCCTTATGATTAAGTTACGTTAAGTAAAGCCAAATGATTCAGGAGATATCGCAATTTGTCAGGTCACAAGAAGGTTCGTTCAATCCGGCATTCAAGTTGCCTTCACGCATATCAGTTTGTGTACAGATTATTTTCCTTTCACACAAATTTACGACAATTGAACCCACCCCAAACAGTCCATAGATATTTTAAGATATTTTTTACGAGAGCACGATTTTTTCCATTGCCATTTGAACGACGTGAAAAAACAATCCATGGGAAAGAAACGATAACCCGAATAGTTTATGAATCTGCACGTCGATGATATCCGATGGAGATAAAGTGAGATCGAAAGTGTAGGAGACTCGTCACTGGAGCACGAAAATGTTTGCCGGTTTTACCCCAGCTCCTTGTATTCCTGTACTATCTACTATAACGGCGTTCGGTTCTCTCAGTAGTCAAGTCTCCGGAGACACCGCCTGTCCCTCCCCCTGCCCCACCCCCGACGCTCTACCCTGGTATAAATAGCATTCGCAACGGCTACCTTCCCTTATCTTTTCGTCTCGTCTCACACACGTATCCGCCCGCATTTCTTTAACCTCCCGAGGGGTCGTAGAACCGGCCTCCCCGATCACTTCCTAGCCCGTCCACCTTTTCCACTCTTTCCTACTATTTTTCCTATTTTTTTCTTCCCGCCGCCTTTGCCGCTTACCTCATCTCAGATATCCACGTTTTTTTCTCTCTTCCCGCCATTCTTCGCTCCTTTCCTTCGCTCTCTGTCTCCCATTTGTTCGCTCACGCCTCTCTATTTCCCTGATGGCATGCAGTCGAATCTCCGGCGATTTTTTTTTCCATTTCCATCGCTTTGATTTTCCTAAATCTTGAGCACTATGTCGAATTCGATAATAAATGAATAAAATAGTGGTGAGAACATCCGCGTGCACTCACGAAAATATTTCGTAAATATATTCTTAGCGGTTCGCTTTGAGGACATTTCGGGCGAATGAATTTGGTCCCGAAGGGTCTTAACACTTTTTGAGGACATTTTGCCCAAATTCATTTTTTTTCACCCCGAATGACCATAACGCTTTTCAAGAACATTTTCTCCAAATGGCTATTTCACGTTCTTCCCGAATAGCCTCTTTTTCAGGACATTTTGGGCAAATTCACTTTTTGCTCGAATAACGCTTCCCAAAAACGTTTCCACATCAATAACGTTAAGTGCAGTCAAATTACTCAAAGGGCGTATTTTCACAACGAAAAAAAAAAATGGTTATGTTAACACCATTGCATCCGAATATCCGGAATATCGAAAAACCACACTATCGAGAAAGCGGCCGTTCGCTGATGGAGCAAAAATGACGCCAGTTGCATGCAGGACTGAGATTTTTATGAGGTTACTGTTAGTAATCGGATGCAGCATTAGATTCTACAAAACTCATTTCTACACTTCTCCGTCTCAATCGGCGCTTTTCTATTTTCCTGATGGCACACAGACGAATCTCCGAGAATCTTTTATTTTATTTTGTTCAGCACTTCCGTCGCTTTGATTTTCCTCAATCTTGAGCACTATGTCGTAGCTGGTAGATTCTGCTGTTGAGAGAACCAACGGGAATTGCATTGAAAGACTATCCGATAGAATCAACAGTTATTGAAAAAGAGGGTTGTAGGAAGTGGTGCGAAGATAAAAGACGAAGACGATGGGGGAGGTGGACGCGTGTGGTGGTTGAACGACGATGGTTGGATAGGTGAGTATCTTGGCGTCTTTGTGCGACCGCGCTCTCCCTTTTACGGCGAGAAACACAATAAAAGTGGCAGTTTTACAGTGGCTCGGTTCGGTAGCTCACGTTTACAGTGTGCTGGAGAAGCAGTAGCGCCGGGTAGTATAGTGGAAGCCAGGCTTGACACGCGAAGTTGCCGTGAAGGCTGGTGCTTGTTTAGTTGTCTTGGATCGCGTGTCGAAGCTTATATCGAGGCCGCACCAGTCAGCAGTAGTTGGCGTCGAGCTAACACTCGAACCGAGAAACCACTGTACCACCATACACTTTCCTGTCTATCTGTGCCTATTCACTTTTCTATTCATCTATCCATAAGTCTCTTTAACCACTGCTCTGGGCCTTTTTGTCCTCATCAACCGGCTTCTTAGCCCGTCTCGAGGAACGAGTAATTCAAAGTCCTCGAGCCGCTTCTCGGCAGAAATTCTCTTCCCCGCTCTTTCTCCGGTGCTTTATGAGAAAACGCTCAAGAGCAAACTCTCGGGTTAACCAGACTCAGTCATCTCCTGCTATCTTTCTCTCTCTCTCTCTCTCTCTCGCTTTCTTTCTCTGTCCCACTCCCTTTTTTCGTGTCCTTACTCCCTTCCTCGTTCTCTCGTTCTCTCTGTCGGTATTTTTTCCTCCTCTATCCCGTCGTGCACTCTCACAGTGCTGTTATTATAAGGTAGACCAAGCTCGCGCTCGGTGATTCCTTTCGCCATATATTTGCTCTGTAGCGGTGTACAGTATATATACAGGATCTCTCGCCGCGGTTCTTTCACTCTTGCTCTTCCATTTTTTTAAACTAACTATGGTAAAGCTATGCGCATTTTACCATAAGTCAATTTGCGCAGAAAGCTCGCCAAAAGTTACTGTTGATGCTTCTTTTTTTTTAAACGGCCCTTTATCCTCACTAATTCTCAAACTTTCTGCGCTCTCTATACACGTCGAGATTAATCGAGCTTGAAAGGAGTTTGAATTTGTTTCCTAATTTTCATTTCTGTTTTCAACTGGGAGTCAAATTTCATAATTTCGGAATTATTCGAGTAATTCGCAAAATCGCTTTTTTTTTAATCTGTGAATCATACGGATGCAAAATCTAAATGTATTACTGCCTAAAGAGAAAAAGCCGCAATTAAGTTCGATTACTTCCTAGGAAGGAAAACGGTTCATTTTTGCCCGGCGGAAGTGATGAGGAGTATGTATTCTCCGTTGGTTAAAAGTGAGCAATCCTTACGTCCTTTTTTTGGTAAGGTCGGGAGAAAAGTGCGTGATTTTCGCCTCAGGTGATTTCTGCGCTGGCTCTGCTCAGACAATAAATTCACGGTTGGCAAAAATCACGCACTTCCCTCCCTTGTAGCATAATATACTATTAAACCGCACAAAAAAGTCCTATCATTCATCACAAATTGATTGCAATCAATTAAATTACGTATCTGCCTGCAATTGGCACAAACAGAGAGCTTTTAATTATCTCCTGGCTTTCCCAAATATTTACGAATGTAATTGAACAGCGATTCAATTCTTTTCCCGAACGATCTGCTGGTCGATGATCTCGGTCATGAAACATTCAATTTCACATCCGGATACCCATAGATATATAAAAAAACGAAAACTGATATATTTTCGAGTATTTTGGTGTCGTTTTTTTATTTTACTTGTATCTGTATGTAGATATTTAACCGGTCGGCACAGTGATTGCACCACTTTCCGCCATTTCGGTAACCTAGCTACTTTTCGCTTCTTCTGTTTGTCTCTCAATTAACTGCGACGCTAGAGGCTGAAAGAAACGCGAGGCAAATCATGTGAAATGTGAGCACGAAACGCGTTTTCCTTTTTCTCGCAGTAAAATCGATCATTTTGCACAGCTCTTCTGATATTCAATGTTGTCATAGCGAGACCACTATTTTTTTAGACCCAATGTAGTTGCCCTTTTGTTCTGTACTTCGTTAAGTCGAATAGCAGGGTTTCCGGAGCGAATCGCAATTTCGTCCTGGCGATGCAACCTTTTTTACTTAACCTCGTCGCATAAGCAGAGTTTCTCGTTGCCGGTTGCTACTGGATTAGTAATCGAGGCGCGTGTATCTTGCCGGTCCCCAGGACCCGCCTTCACTTCTTTGCTGGGCTAGTACGTTTCAACGTGTATTTATAGTTTAAATAGAAGAGAGGTAAGCGAGCTTTCCCGCAAACTTCCACGTGCGGTGTAGCGAGAACAGAACAGTTATTAATCATCGCAGAGGTCTGTAGTGCATGGCTTTCGCGGATGGCTTGTGACTCTCATTCACTCCCTGCGCCACATTCCTTTGATTAATTTTCTTTTGGGCCACCGTAGAGAAGCCGGACGTGAATCATTTTTCTATCTATGTAGTTATTCACGTCAAAGTTTTTCTCACCGATTGAACCGTTTATAAATATCACGAGTATCGTTGTCATTTTTATTGAATACCTACTTGTTAGCATATTCGCATTTACTGGTATTTTGAGATTTTATTTGCTTTTTGACTTATCAAAACCCGCAAGAATGAAACACAGTAAACGAAAATCCGTTCGCTAGTTTGGCGACAAAACTGCGCTGAGGGAAAAATTCAATTTTTTATTATTTTTTCACATTGCAAGATATGAATACTGATTTTACACAGCAATGCTGCGCAAAAAGGAAGGCTTTAGAGGGATATTAAAACAAAAATGAAAAATATAGTATCTCAAGTTTGATCTATTGAACTGAAAAGTATTAGACCGCATTATTAGTTTTCCGGGCCGGGTTCACATGTCGCTGGTTTTTGATGTTCGAGTGAAACTGTATATAGCTTTTGAAGTCCACGTCATTTTTTAAAATAGATTTCAGTGACAAACTCGCGATTTTCATATATGTATATGGATATATTTAGCTTCAGCTTTAACATTCAAGATTTTTTCTTTAAAAATAAAATAAAAATAGTTTTAAACAGTAAAAATAGTAGAATCCATTCCGGAAACCACTATTATCAACACATACGAAAATAAAGCCGCGATTATTCTCGATCTCAAAAGCTCTAAACGAATATAAGTGTGCAGTTAAAATTATGCACCGTTCGACCCGGAGCCGGAGAATTATGAAGATATTAACCTGGAAACCTAAAATTGCAATCGACCAAGACGATTAAAACTATGACTTGATCGACCAAGCCGATGACCTATTATTTTGCATAATTAATTCGATCTAACAGATCGTAATTAAAATTTCTTACTCTTCACACTTTTATTTCAACACTAGTTTAATATTTTCATTTTTGCACGAAATGACATCACACATCAAACATATTTTCTAACACGTATATTTCGGTAACTGCGTCCCTTTGAATAAATCAATAAAAAGCATCTCAATATTTCCATGCTTCAAGGTAAAAAATGGTGTCAATCTGTTTTTTTTTTTTGTCGAATAGCCACAAATAGGCAGCCAATATCGAGCGACGAATGTAAAACCGATACTGCAACGTACATCATGATCTTCTCCCTGTGTAACATTGTAGTTGCTCCAGAGTCTTCAATAGAATTAATATCAACACTCGTCAATGCTACTCGATAGCGCGGTAGGTAGCCCAAATACAGCTCAAATACAGCACCCGTGTCTGAGTACTTGAACGTAAAGTGTGTACACGGTTGGGAACAAATACACGCGGGAGGTGATGGTGGTGGTACGAGGTACGCGAGTAAGCAGATAGCTTGCTGGAAACGTATAGGCTATTTGGCAAACGGCCAAGCCAGCACGTTTGCGAGCTCGGTGGTCCGCCTTCTCCGAGCCATTTCTGCCCCCGTCTCCTCTGTTTTTCATGAAGGAATACATAGTTACACCGAGCGTGTGGAGCTTTCGAAGCTGCAAGCTCGGGCAACTATAGTTTTAACGAAAGCTGCAAACGCCCGGAGGGTCAACCTGATGATGGTGTAGTAACATACGAGTATATGCAACGATATCGGATGGAGCATCTGAAATGAGCACCCTTCAGTCCGTAACGCGTCATAATACACATGATGGGGTGGATATACCCGGCAGCACCGGGTTTTATTAACCTGGAGATTGTGGGCTCGCAATAAAACTATAGAGTCGGAATGTCAAGTGATAATAATTGAAAGGTGGTTCTCCAAACGATAGAATGTGTTGAGGCGATCGAGAGGGGAAATGTATGGTTGAGTTAGCGAGGGGTGTTTTCTCTTCTGTGCTGGCTGGGCATACTGGTCAACCTGGAGAGAATCGCCAGGCTTGGGGGAGGATACCACACACCGTTCGCCGCCCAACCCGAGTTGATTTATCGGTGGGTAGCGTGAATAAATAGAAAGGTGATCGAAAACAAAATCCCACGGAAATGGGTATAAATGGCTGGCGAGGATGGGGATCGAAACTCGCCATCCGGGCTTCCTGGAAAATAAAACAAAACGCTACAGGGAGAAAAAGGTTAAAATCACACACAAACACACACACACACACACATACGCACACGTAGCATGCACCTCGCACGGGGAAGCGTTCGACCGAGCACGGTTTCGAAATGATTGGATTCGTACGATACGTTTATCGGTCGGGGCTTCAACGACGCTTTTCAGTTAGTCGTGGACCATTAAAGTAGCGCGAGCATTTTGCCACTGACGAGTTACGCCAATGCAGTATCGAAAGAACATTCTTTTTATTCTATGTAATAAGATGGCCCAACAGCTTGCAAATCGACGACAAATGGGAAAATATTTTATGTCAGCGTTGGGAGAAAAAAAATTGGTTTTGCGCCCATCAATCGAAAGTCAGAAATACATTTCCAAGTTGCCACAATTGCGGCACTTATTAAACATTTAAAAAGAGTTGATGTAAGACAAAATACCCGCACCATCGAACAATTGATTATCTTCAATTTTGGTTGACACGAATGATAGTGATCCTATGAATATAATAATTCACTTCAACTATGCAAATTTTCAGGAACTCGAACTATCATATAAATTCGTATGTCAAATTTGTATGCTTGTAAATTCAAACCTGGAGGCGTCGGTGTCCAAAGAAAACTCAGCAAACAGCGGTCAAGGGTTTCCCGTATTCTCAATATCCTTCCAGCTCCTATTCTCAATTGTAGTAGCAAACCTGTTTAGTGTGCAATTCGCCAACGCTTATATCACCTGTCATGGAAACCAAGTGTCAGCTTCGCAAGTGGTACACAACAACTCCTTTGCCTTTGCTTGCAACATCAACCACTCGTGTATACCCGCACATTGCCATCCAACCGCGTTTGGTTAGTCAACACCGAAATACAACTCCCTCTTAGGGTAGTTAAGGTCATTTACCTTGTGTCGTCAGCCCCACCAAAGTTTAAACTTGTTGGAAAAACTTATCCTAAAAACAATGAAGGGCTGTGAAGAAACGCGTCATCGTTTTGGTAATTGAACATACACAGCAAAAGAAAAAATACAAGAAAGAACGAGGAATTATTAAAACCCATATGCACTCCATCTTGATAGGTTGAAATTATGGGGGGTCGACTGTACCTTACTGGAGTATACATAACCATCACCAAGATGAGATCGAGCCATCGTATCGCGATCCCTTGTTCCCCAGCACCATTGAAATTTCTTGCATTTACGTGCCTCCTATCGTTATATTCTATCGCCGAGGATCTAATTCAAGGGGGCGCTGTAACGGGGAGAAAAAAGATCTGTCAATGCGGTGTTACACCGAGTGTAAAAACTTTTCAGTATAATCTTGTAATCCATTGGGTGATCTATTTTTCTAATAACATCTTGTATTGTCAATGTACGATTGTAATAATGTTTTTAGAGGTCGGATTTTTTAATGAAGATCTTAGAAGACAATGCTGAAGACTCGCTTCATACTTTTTGTCGTTCCCATGCAAAACTTCCCATCGACCCATCGCTGTAAACGTGCATGCGTGCTACCCGCCCAGTGCGACTTTCGCGGCGCCGTTATTTGCAGGTTAAAGAGGGATATTCGTAGGTTAAAGCGGGTTAAAGTGTGATTATGTGCTGGTGAGGGGCAGTAGCCTCTCCTTCTGGTTTGCATTCTCCACAGTGAAGAGGCTATTCGCGGTCTAGCAAGCACCGCTTTCGGTTGAGGTTTATACCGAGATCACCATCACCAGCGTCCCACTCTCCAGCGGCATTACCGTTGTCGTCGTCGTTAGGCTTGTGATTCCTTTCCACTTGGTCCTTATATTACTTCAACGTTGGTGATCTCGGACGGACGAAAATCTTGTCGTTCGTCCTTCCCTAACGTCTGTGCATCAGTGCGAAAATGCATCTGAAGCATTACATCACGTTCAATTCGTTGAGTATACTCTCGCCATATCAATCTTTGAGCTGTGGACACGCCTGGATCGTTCAACTACGTATAATCATCAGAAACGACCGCAAGCTCGGATGCTTCAGGGAGCCGAACCAGCGAAGGTAGGCAAACTGGACTGTGCTCGCACTCTCCTGATGGCTATTCTGCTGTGCACATAGTTTTCATCAAGAGAGGAAGAGAGAACCCGAGCTCACCGAGTGAAGCTATCTCTAAAGTCGAGCCGAGTCGTTATGCCTTACTATGAAGAGGGCGCTCCTCCTTGGCAGACTATCCGCACCCACAAGGGCCAATGCATTCAACTTGCTTCTCTCTTGTCTTTCCCTTCTTCATTAATTTTTTTTTGGACAGTTGCTGGTCCTTCCATTTGCGGTGGCCACCGTATTTCATGCAGACCATCGAAAAGCGAAACAGTTTCTCCGAAGCAAAACGAAACGCCATCTCATTTATCCAAATTTTAATGACTTGTTCATTCCAGAGAAAATGGCCGTATATATTTGGGTATATTCGACGCCGAGTTAATTTTTTATCATCGTACTGTGAATTATGCGGCGAGCTCGCTCCTCATTATTCACGCTTTATCTCGAAAAGTATTAGAGCAAGGAATATACTTTTGAGGTCTCTTATCTTATTTATTTTTCAGCTGTGGGTACCCATCGAGAATGCCACAAGGGTGGTTAACAGGACCGTTGAGTGGCTCTTTCGCCACTGGCCCGTTACAGCCGAGGTGAGGGTAGGCGGGCTTTTCTACCTAGAGCAGGAAAGCGGGCAAAGGCCCCAGCCAAGGTTCTAACAGCACGCTCGCAACTCGCATCAACCAGAAGAACCCGCCTCATAAATATTCACGATGAAATCTACCCCTCGATAATAACGATCTGGCCCCCTGCCACCTCGGCCCAAAATATACGATGACTGCCGTATCCGACTGGAAAGGCTGGTGGTAGCGAGGAAGCCAAGGTACTCCTGACAATCGGTGCTCTCTCCGAGCCGACATCGCGTATCGTGTCCTGATCCTGGGCAATAAAAAATCGCCAATAGGACTGAACTCGTGAAAATGACCACATTGCCAACGCCTGACGATTTATCCCTCTCATTACCACCTTGATGGATTAAAATTTTGCGAAAACGTGTGAGACTTGGGAATGGCCAGAAAAAAAAAGACATACAATGGGGACAAAAACAACGTAGGGACGTAGTCCTGAGAGCGAATGAGAATTGCGTATAATGTATCGTCCAGGCGCGATGTTGGGTGGTGGGTCACGCTGCAAGGTGGATTGGTGTATACGAGAAACGAGACGCTGGAAAGATATAGCTGGGTGAGTACGGAGAGAGGCCAGGCCAGTGCTGTCCAGCAAGGAGTAAATTGGTAAAAATGTCTGGAGGTTGTTTGGAGGATGGCAAACACGAGCGAGCTATCCTTCGTGGCTGTCGCCTCGACCCTCTCTCTACCATGGAAGCTCCGACGGTGGCCGCCGCAAGCCACTCTCTTTCCCGTTCACTAATTCTCTCCCTTCGTCCCTCTTACTAGCCAAGCAGCCCAGCCGGCTCTCTATTGCCAGCTCGAGTTCCAACCCGAGCTCGAGCCAGAGCTCCAGCCCCAACCCCAGAACCAGCCCCAGCCCCGGGCTTCGCCGGCCCACGTAGTAGTAGCTGGGTATACCATCCACCTCTGCCTCCATCGTCGCTTTATTCCAGCTCTCGCCGAGCTACGAGCTCTTCTACTCTTCTCTACCACTGCTTCCACTCTATTTCCACCTTTCTGTCTTTCTCTCCGGTCACTACCGCCCCGTCGAACCTCCACCCTTCGCCGTGCCTTATTCCGTCGGCGCAACGGCGCTTCTCATAGAACATCACGGACCACCAAGCCACCAAGACCCAGTCGACTTGTTCCAAGCTTCACTCTTTGCTTCCAACCGCTCTCGGAACCGGACAAGAACCTCTATTCGTCCAGGAAATTGAGTGTTCCACCGCAGAATTAAGAGGACACTTCTTCAACACCGAGTGACATTCGCTCCTCACTTTCTCCCTCTAATGACTCTTCACACTACCTCTCGTTCTTCTTAACAATGGACGAATCGAGGTTTCCTTGTCGGAGTACCCTTATACAACCCCATTGCATGATTGCTGGATCATAGACACCATTGCGAGTGCACAACAGACAAGAATGAAACCACAACAACAAAGTGTTTTTGTAGTATCTCAAAGTTCCTCCAGTTACCGTCCTCTTCAACATTAAGGGCCTGGAGCTCGGCTGTCGGTGCTTTTCCACCTTTCACATTGGTGCATTCAACCCTCCATCCAATTCGGCCAACTTCGTGTTTCGTTTCCAACCTGATGCGATGTCGTTGTCTACTCAATGTCGGGGGTCAGTGACTTGGAGTTGGAATAGATCCGTATGGCGATTGTCAACATGCGGAGTATGTATTGATTCGGTGAATACGACATTGAGATGGACTGACGTTTCTAGTGCGTAGTTCGAACCCTCGTTCCTCGCCGACTCCGGCTGCATCTCGCGGGATTGTGGACATCGGTACATCCGGAACCCCGTCACCAAACCCTCCTGGGAAAATCACATCGACCTACAGACAGCTATACACTCGGTGCCTCAACTCACTAGCGGCTATCTCACCTCGTTGGTCCGATAGGCGACGTCGTCCAACTACCGACGAACCTTACATCTTGTCTCTCGTTTTTCTCCACGTCCTCTTCTTTCTTGTTTCTTCCCTGTTTTTGACCCTGATTCACACCGACGACTCGAACGATGCATCGCGGCCGCACTTTTCCACTTCCGAATGGAACGAGGGAAACTTCGTCATTGCCGTGTACGTGAAGAAAAACAATCGGAAGAAACTCGAGGCCAGGGAGTGGTACTCCAGAGTGGACGACTCCGAATAACCGAATCCGGTCACAATGCACTTTTTCGAGGACCCCGAATGCTTTCTTTTATTCTCTCACTTCTCGAGAGAACACACCGCACTACCGGAGATCCTCATTCACGTTGAGGACATGCGCGTATCTCTAAAGTGCCACTCAGCCGAATTAGGTACTCTAGACACATCTTGCCGTACTTGCCTCAGGACATCGTTACAACGTGCAAGAAGCGACAGCGTTGATTTGTCGTTCCAACACCACAATTCAACCAACTTGCCGCGTCCAAAAAATCTCAACCCAACAGATCGAGAAAAAAACGTCACGATTCTTCTCGACCTTCACAGTTTGAAGCGATCTGTACAACAGAAATGAAATTGAAGCGGAACTAAGGGGCGAGATGTTTGCGAGTTTCACAAGACAGAGGATGATTGTGCTGAATGTATCATCGGGTTTTTTAGCCCACTTGTGCTCGTCATCCCAGGTGAAGATCTAATATGTAATGTGACCCTGATCAGGCGGCCTCTAAATAGTGCTTCGGTTCTGATCTACCCCGGATCATTGCTTGTTTGCGTTGCTTGTTGGTGATCGTTTTGTTTTTCCTTTTGTAAATCCTGCAGAAAACATACACTTTTATACCGGGTAGATGGGTAAACAAAGAAGAAATACAGGTTTTACGTCAACAACGAGTTTCCAACTTGTTGTTGCGCTATCCACACGCAACCTCCGCACGTTTTATCCCCAGTTCTTTTCTTATTTATAAAACGCTGTCTCCGGAAGACCGCTATTACATCCTATTGGATCGTACCAACAGCGCCTCAGGGTCCATGGCTGCGTAAGGTCTAATTCAAGTTTCCGAGAGTGGGTAAGAGTTGCTCTTTGACCAGACTACCGAATATTCGAAGAAAAGCGGAGAGTGCTGGGAGTCTGCCAGGTAGCTATCCGCGAGGCAAAGAGGGCGAAACGATATCGAGTGATGGTGGTAGTTCAAAGCCTTCCTCGACGGCGAAGCAAAAAATCTTCTTTTCAGACAGGATGACAAAGAGAGGACACGGTCCTCTTTGACTGTCCTAGCAACAGTGAATCAATTCCACAAATATGAAGACTTACGCAAATAGGGCAAGTACAAGAGGGAGCGGGTTAGCCGAGCCGTAATTACATTTGTGGCAAATCTTTTGCTTCGTAGCAGTTAGACCGCAGAGTTAATACGAAGAGGGAGAGACGGCGAGCGGTTTGGTGGCCCCCGACAAAACATTGCGAGAGCGATGAACGAGAGAGAGAGAGGGAGAGACAAACAGCCGGAAGCTGTGGAGTTACATTTTCTTGCTGGACTACATTGGTCCGACAAAATCGAGTCGCACCGCAACCCACGGTAAATACTCGCGGCATATGTATACTGCATACTGGAGCCTGGAAATAGCATACGGCATGGCATTCCGTGCGTTATGAAGCCTAGAGCAAATTACTCGGTATTTTGCACGAAAACGATTGGCGCCTGCGTGCGGCCGGAGCCCGGCACAATCGAGGCGCGATCCGCGTACTAATTAACTCTTCGATTAGGGAATTGCGGCACCGCGACCACCGGGCATCCGGCAATAGGACTTGGGGGGCCAGTGGATTCTGACGTTGCCGCTAAAGCGCCGCGCTAAATTCTAATGGCACCGGCACTGGGCATCGGAGAATTTGGAAAATCGTTCGGTCGTCGGTAACGAGAGAGTTGCCGAATCAGCTATGAGAACTAACTGGAATATGCATGCGTGTGAATTCGTGCCTGTGTGAATAACCATTCACCGAACTCGTACGTGGAATCGATTACACTCGGCCCCGTTTTCTCCCTCTCTTTCTGCCCCCTCCCCACCCTTCTCTCTGTCAGTCGGCAAAAATTTAACTCGGAACTTTGTCTGTGAATCACGAGAGCATACGTGCCCGATCAACTGAGACATGGTAAACGCTCAGTTCGCTGAGCAGTGTCAGGGGGGGTAGACTCTGCCGGCGATAGATCGACTGCGTACCTCGATTCCGTTCAATCACGTAATACGTCGCTTGTGCTAGCTGCTCCGCTCGCACGTTTACATGTAACTTTACACGTTGAGAATTGAGTTAAAAAACAATTTGCAAGCTGCCGCTGTCGAGTAGTATTGGCGACGACGCGAAGAGTCAAGTTCTCGCTGTTTCCATGCGGTTCGCTTAATTTTACAGAGCTCATCAATTTTCCGTCGATTTTTATTACTGTTTCGTTTTATGTCCCTTAGCGATCGTAGAATCATTTCAACTACGTCCATCTCATCCTATCCCTTCGTACCGGCGGTGAGAGAGAGCGTACGAAGCTTGTAAAAATCCGTTTGAACGAGCGAGCGAGTGAGAGGAACGCCCGGTTTTCACGGTCCCAATCGCATTGGCACGGCGCGTTTTATCGTGCCGTAACTCGAAATTGCTTGTCTTCGGGCGTTATAAAATCCCTGGCAGTTGCTTCGAGGAGAAAAGAAGAAAAAAATCGATTTCATCCTGCGCGACGACCATCGACTGGATGTAAAGAAGCTGTACCTTAAACATATACATACATACATAGAGCTTCGAGTATGTACATCGGGCGATGTACGTATATGAACGTGTCAGACGTACTCATTGTAAATGGCATTTTCAACGGACGTTGGGGGGGCGTCCGCTGTATCCAATGCCTGCCAAGTAGATGTCACTGACGGCGGAAAGGGAAAGATGAAGCGAATTAGAGTAGAAGAGAAGAAAAATACATGTCGACGTGGAAGGGAATCGCACGTTGATGCAACCCGCCGCTGGCCGCCCGGACGTTGTCCACTGTACGTGGGCGCGCAGATATATATCAACGGGGCCGAGGGGACGACTGTCGCCGAGACTCCGAGTCCGGGTCTAGACGCGACGCTCGACGGATTGCGCCCACCAACTGCTCAAGGGACGCGAATACCCACAACGCACCATCCGGACGGACGAGAACCACGTGGTCACTCGAGGGGTCAAGGGAAGGCTTGCTCATTTCATGGCCCGTCAGCTCGTGCCAATCCTTTGGATCCACCATGTGATTTTTTGCCTCGAGTATTTCCGTCTGTTTAATAGGTGGCCGAACCGGACGTCGCCTCGATGCGATACGAACAACTGATCCGGTGACCCGGCAGATTCTATTTCACTCGGAAACCCCATCTACCATTATCCCCCTTCGGAACCATCTCACTGTTCGTCTCCGATTCGTAACACGTTTGTTTTTTTCGTGTGTGTGTGTGTGTGTATTGTCAGTCACTTTTATATCTATAGACTTGATTGTTTATCCGGATCGGGATCCATTAAATTGTTTTTCGCCTTCATTGCCCGACGCACTAATAGATATTGCGTCCTGTCCATCTCCGATGGTTGTGGAGGTGCTCGACAGCAGCGAGAGTTTTGTAGAAAGCTTATTTATAACCCAGGTCTTCAACCTGGATTAAGGACGATCCGTTGTGGTCTTACGCCCCCCGTGATGGCCACCTTTTCTTCAGCGGATAAGATGTGCGCCCGGTTTATTTGGCCGAGCGCGTAGACGGGATGGAGGAAACGGAGGAGGTGGGGCAATTTTCAATGGGATGTACCTATGTCCAGGAAATAAAAGGAGGATGAGGCGAAAGGAAGTACGAGGGTTCCGCATGGTAGGCGAATGGTCTACGGAGTCAGGAACGGGAGCGCACGAGAGGGAAAATCGAAGGCACTTAAAAAGTGGCAGGTACGCGTACTCCGTGCGAAACTCCACTTGGATGTAGACATTCTGAGAAGGATGGTTTCGTGTAGAGGCACTTTCCTCCCAACTCGAAACTTCCTCCTCCACTTTTCCCTTCTTTCGCTTCCGTCTTTTCCTCTGACGGTACGCTTTTTTTTTTCTTCCACGAACAATAAGTGGATGGATAGGGATGTGAGTATATGTGCGTTTTTTTTTTTCAATGCCACTTCACTTCACCGATGCTTTAGTAATTATTTACCCGGCAGAGAAAAATCTAACAGATGTAAGTATTCAGTGGTAGTTCGTTTTGTACCCACGTGAATAATATTTTATTGGAATTATAAATAACAGACCAAAAATGTGGACTGTATTTTTCTATTGGTATTATGGTAAATGTTGTTACGTGACGCTAAAAGTAGTCGAATGGACCATCAGTTAATAGCTACTACGTACAATCGCCTGCTTTACTGCGGCTTCACTGCGCGTAGCGAGACCATAAAATAACGGAGCCATTTCAATAGTGAATGCCCCGACCGCAAACCTTTGAAGTTTTGAATAGATAATAGGTAGCTACAAACTCTTAACCTAGCTACCAATGAACGTTTAGCAGCACCTTGCAATTTTTTAATTGTTCCAACGCCATATATATTATTCATATGTATTTAATATTCATTTACGATAATGGCGCAGAGAAAAATCTTAAGGGATCTCGGCACCTAGATTTTTTTTTAATGATAATAAATCTTAAAATGTTACGAACAATGTAAACCATAGCTGGTATTGAAAATCCCAAAATTATTGAAGCTCGAGGTCTTTCGGTCGAAAGGTCAAGCAGCCGTGAGCAGCTTTTATGTAATCTCCATTTGCTCTGAGCCACCTGATGTGAGATCGTTCTTGATTGAAGTTAAGACCCGAACAACCCCTCATTTATTTTCCCTTGCGAGTATCTCATTTTTCAGTATTACATTTTTACATCGACGATACGTGAAATTTCGGTGAAAACTACGTACATTTTTCACCATAATTTCCCCGAAGGCACAATAAAATCGGTGTGCTACATCGTAGCGACACTGTTCACGAATAATGCAATTATTTTGTTATTTATTCAGGTGTCTTTCGTTTCATACTCTACAGTTTATGAATTTTCAAAGAATATCCCATTTTTCGAATGCTCGGCGTGGTCAGCCCCATTAACCTTCATGTACCTCGTCCAATGACCATTCTCTCACATAAACTTTGCCAATACAATCATGAAACCGTGAGACCGTAACTTATAACATTTCCGAGCATATAAAACGAAAACGTTTCCTCAATTCGAAGCCTTTAAAGTTAGTAAAAGCTGAAGAGTGGTCAGAGCGGAAATCCTGTCGGAGGAAGTTCAAGTAGCATAGGATAATAGATATATTCGGCTGTTCTCGTATGATTTCCCGTGGTGAAATTTCGAGTTTATGAATTTTCAAAGAATATCCCATTTTTCGATGGTTCAGCGTGGTCAGCCCCGTTAACCTTCGTGTACCTTCTCCGATAACGATTCTCTCGCCGAAACTTTGCCAATGCAATCATGAAATCGTGAGACCGTAACTTATAACATTCCCGAGCGTATAAAACGAAAACGTTTCCTTAATTCGAAGCCTTTAAAGTTAGTAAAAGCTAAAGAGTGGCCAGAGCCGAAATCCTGTCGGAGGAAGTTCAAGTAGCATAGGATAATAGAGATAGTAGGCTGTTCTTGTATGATTTCGCGTGGTGAAAGGTTCTCGCCGTTATTTCGTTGGTTTCGCGCTGACGTAGGGAGCTGAGGTAGGTACTTAATAATACTTTGGCGAGCCACTAATCCGCGGACTCGACGAGGCAAAGTTTTCTCTATAAACCTCTCGTTATTCGCGCGTACGGGGGGAGAGTCGAGTGTGCGAAGGTCGTGGTGGGAAGAGGTGAGAGGGCCGCCACTCTCGAGCTCAATCCAAGCTTCACCAGCCAGTCAACCAGCATCATTCTGCCGGGAGAGCTTGTGCGCCGGCAGCGCTCCATCAAGTATTAAAAGTTCTCAAATCGACGCCGCAGTAAAAGGAAGAAGAATCGTCGACACCTGCAGCGAGTAGATTCCATGGCATTACTCGCTGGCCTGGCCTACACAATGCTGGCCCTGTTGGCCCTGATACCGATGCTGCTGCTGCTGTTGCCAGTGAAATAAGCGTGAGCGAACTCTTTTTAGATTCACTATAAACGCGGGGAGCCACTAAAAACGAGCGACACGCGATCCAAGACGTCGTATGCCGTACCATTTTTCTGTTATCCGTTGATCGATGCGAGTTTTCAATGTGGCGGAGAGCGCGGCTTGGATACGCGGATCCGTGGAGCTGGGGGCCACGGGTCAAGGATCGGAGGGTCGTGCCCGAGTGTTGGTCAGTGGGGAGCACTGCCTCGTCTTTATTGCCCCCGGTCTCCACGCAAGTTCTTCGTAGCGGTATCGACAATCCCCACCCCAACCACGAGACTGGCTCTCCCGCACAATCCTCTAAAGTTTCCCATTTTATAGCTGTTGCGAAGATATTTAATTTTTCTTCTGGGAGCTCCTTTACGGCGATCGTCATTTCCCGGACGGATACCACCCGTCGAAATGGAATGCGGAACGGCTACATACTATCCCACGACACAACTGGAAATCAGAACCATGGAGACGGACAAGCGTGGGCTTCCCATCGCAGCCGTCACTATTCACCCTCCGCTCTTCGCTTCTCTGGAACTCTGAAAGGGAGACAGCCCGAGGGATGGAAAGGGTCGAGTCATTGTTCCATTGCAAATTGTATAAGTTTTTTTCGGGGTGGGGCATTCCGCAACGTCATTCTGTAATTCGAATTCCGAGCGGGATTCAGATGTAACATGTCTGATGGGTATGAAGCTGTCGGAATTTATTTAACGGCTGTGTAGACTCGTCTGATGGGAATTATTTAAATATTCATAATCGATGATTGTGCGGACTGAGCGGGATGGATAAAATGGGTCATGGATAAAAATGCATACGTTTCCGACGGGTTTTACGATGGGCACGGAAATCTACGCCACGAATTTTATCGCTAAATCGATTTTATCATATTCTCCTTGTCTCACATTCAGAAATATTGCGGCAGTCCTGGTATTATTGCCTGAACGGTATTTTTTTCCTCAGATACTTTTTCTTCATTTTTTTAAAAATAAATTAAAAGTTTCACTTTTTATCTCACACCATTTTGGTGCAATGTGTGGCTTTACAAAATTGCAGAATTACAATACTTGATATGTTTTTGTGAAGTTCAAATGTAAGATTTTTTAAAGGAAGTTCATCATCTACAGATTTTTTTGGCTTATGACTTTTTTAAGGTGACTCAGCACCCTTAAGTTGAACGCCTAGGGCTAATCTTCATGATACTCTTACTTACCCATTGCTAACGAGATAGTTGCATTCCGTATAGAACGAGTATCCAAGTAATCCAGATAGTTCAGGTATTCGGGTAGTTTGGATGTTCATTCAACACGAAATGTTCAGAGTTTCGGATACGAAGTATAAGATTTGTATAGAAGTAGAAATTTAACTAGAACAACTTATTTATCATAGAAAAAAAAAGAAAAAAAAACAAGTCTTAGCATAAGTAATTCAGCTTTTTGTCCACTGATTAAAAAAATATCTTATTTGTCATTTTCATGTATCACCGATTGCAATTCTGTAATTACCTTATTATCCATAATTGCAGCATTCGCATGCTAAAACGATGCATTTATATCCAAGATTCAAGTATTTTCATATTTGTCCCTTGTATACTTAAATCAAGAATATTTTATTCTTGATTTACAAATAACTAGTCTCAGCTTTGAGAAGTGTACAAAAAAGTCCTGAAATAATCATAATTTCATTATTTCAAGAGCGTGTATACTTTATTAAAAACCTAGTGTCGTTATTTAAAAAAATATCTATCCTTGATTACTTGTAATCAAAGATTTTTTAATTAAAATCATAATATGCGTATTTCAAGATTATCCATCCTTGACCATAAGCATAATATGCTTATTCCAAAGATATATATATATATATATATATATACCCGTCGTATGCATTCTGTGTTTCGAGTGTACGATTCTAATCAGTAGATACTCATGTATCGTTGATGACATAAGTACGTACTCGAATGAAGATGCCGTGATAAGAGATAGATAAGTACAAGATTTCAAACTAGGTGGTAGTCATAGGGTTGGGTTACAGAGTGACGGCAGTCGAGTTGATCCCCAACGGCGCTGAGGAGGAAATCAATAAGCAGCCCTTCGCATCGCGTGCACTCAAGTGCCCAAGAAATTAATATCTTGATGTGGTCTTAACAACGAAGGAGTCGAATATGAACGAAAGAGGAAGGAAAAAAAGGAAATATTATAGGGCGCAATATATTATGTCCTGCCATGCGTATTCCCTCGATCTCGAATTGGCTGAAATGAGCAACGCAGTTTAATCACAATGTGGGCTGATTGCATCCTGCGTGCTTTAACTCGAACTGATTACCTTTCACCTCGGCGAGAACATATATTGCGGCTGCTACATGGCTGACCCTCTCGCCACAGTCGCACCATCATCCCGGGAGTGCCATTTTATTTATTTATTTTTTCCCCAACGGGAAAGAATATCTCCGCCGAGAATTTTTATATTATAAAATGCCGCTATTGTTGAAATTTCTCGCTTTTCATTTGTCGTGAGGAAGGATGAAGAAAAAAAAAGGAAATTCCTCGCGGTCGGGAAACCGAGAGAGAATCGTTTGCTTCGGGTTGGGGAATGGCATTGGGAAATGGGAAAATCGTGAGGGAAGGGAAAAAGGGATACATTCAAGGGGATTGGCTCGGCGATATCTTACGTCGTTTCTGATGGCGTGGGAGGACTGGACACGGCGAATAAGCTGGTAACAGTCCAACCAGCCACAGAACCTGACGAATAGGTGAGCTCGTGGTGACTCACGGGTATCGACTCCGCTCGCACGCGAAATGAAAACATTGGTTGTGACAACAACCTTTTCAGCTTTATGTACCGCAGCACTTTGACTTTACTTGTGACAATGCATTCATTAATTCGCACAACTGTTGCGAATTGTAATCTCGACTGTTCCAATTTGTGCCAAACCATTTGTCGATTCTGCCAACCCATTTATCGGTTTTGCCAACTTATTTATTGGCTCTGCCAACCCATTTATTAGTTTTGAAAACCCATTTATTGGTTCTGTCCACCCATTATCGGTTCGGTCCACCCATTGTTGGTTCTGCCAATCGATTTATTGATTGTGCCAACCCATTTGTTGGTTGTGTCAACTCATTATTTGTCTCTGCATGCCGGAAAATCGATGTATTCGGAAGCAGGAAGCATACGGGCTTAATTCGCATGCCGACGAAAAATCGGTAAGGTTATAATCGGTTATCGCAGAGCAATCGGGGAAAAATTGTCTTGGCCCTTCCAAGATAAAGGAGGAACGAAAGACGGAGGACCAGCACGAGGGGCAGGAGGAAAACTCGAAGAGAAAAGCGGAATAAGAAGAGCTTGGAAGCTGAGGGGGAAGATCAACAAAGACAGTCGGATTATCTTGCCAGCTAACCCGAGTCCTTTTGCCATTCTTCCACACAGGACTCCCTCGACACCCCGAGGCGGGGCTCCGAGGGAGTGAGACGGACGACAGGACCGGGCGACTCTCGCAATTTAGTGGCAATCAGCGGGCTGAAGGTTTTGTGGCTACCAAGGGAGATTCCGGATGCACCATTTATTCCTTGTCATAGAAGAGTTATTAGTTTTACGTTGCGCTACCACTGCTACTATCGCCATCGCATCCGCAGCAATTTCACGCCATCCCACTTGCACGCTTCGACCTCTCGACTCCCTACACAAACCGTTCCATATTTACAAATTCATATGTAACAACACTCTTCTCTGAAATCATTTTTCTCTGATGCATTTAAATTTTGACGATTTCGATAAAGAAAAAAGGGGGCTAACTTTTTTTTTTTTTCACTTATCATTTTATTTTAAAAAAAAACATTAATACGGAAGGTATGGTTAGAAATAAAAATGATGCAAGTAAAGTGAATGGACAAAATAATGTTCCAAATATTTATTTTAATAAAAAAAGTAGTTTTAAGAGATACAGTTCGTACAATAAGAGTCACGTTTTGTTGAGTCGTCTCAGTCAGATCGTATCCAGTCACCGAGCTCTATGACTGGCGTATTACCAGTCAACTTTTAATATTCGTCATCTGATGTGAATTCCAATACCTTCTGCGTCCGCTGAAACTGACTGCTGGCGTATTCTAGCACTTCCTTTGCCATCCGTATGTGCTGCAGGTGTAAGACACAATAGAATTTCACCTTGATATATCCCTCGACTTCAGGTTCAACAGCTGGAAGAGTGTTATACGACTTTTATCTATCGGCAATAATTGCAGTGTGCAGTCTAGGCGACGACACCTACTTCAAAGATTAAATTCAAATTTGCACACAAAAATATCTGATATCAAGCTTTTTTCGTGCAGTTTTTCAGAAGAATAGACCATAATAATAGTCCAATTATGACAAAACGTATCTTATTTTGTATATTGAGACACCCTCAATCACTCAATCATTCAGATTTATTTTCGTCATAGATTTAAAAAATGTACAGTTATTTGTACAACTGAAGTTAGGTGAGAATAATGAAATAACTCGAATCTCGACGAGCAATCTGGTAAATAAAAATATACGAATGTTCCATATTCAGCACTGTTAGCCCATTCTACAAGTGCCCCCTAGTCTTCAGGTGAAACGCAACGCATTCAGCAATAACGAGGCGCCCAAACGATGACAATCTGGGAAAAGCGAATGAAAGGCGAGGTCTCGGGGCTTAAAGAGCGATGAGCAGATAGAAGTACTTGAAATGTGAAATATATTGGAAGACAAAAGGGCAATCAATCAGAGGGTGAGAGCCCTGGAGGAAGTCGTGGTGCATATGAAACCAGTGGCCGGGTTTCCGAGCGCACGACCTCGGCCATCTCGAATCCCCGGGCTACCGGCACACACCGTATAAATGGTAGTATTATAGCCCAGCCGTCGCATACGGGCCGGGGGCGGTGGCGCACACCGGGCCCTGTAACCTGCTCTCTACTCTGTAGCCTCAACCCTGTATTCTCTCTCTCCCTACTCTGCAGCCTGGCTCTTCTCACCCTCTTCTCACCCTCTTCTCACCCTCCGCTCGTCCTCCGCTCGTCCTCCGCCTCTGCGCTTCAGCTTTCAATATTTCAAACACTTATCGTTCGCGGGCCCTCGCGGAGAGAAGTTGCCGGGTGAAAGGGGTGAAAATGGGTGACCCAGAGGATGCTGTGCGGCGAGACTCCCCCTCAACCGTATAATACTCGCATTTATATCATCTCCGGGCTCCGATGGTTTTGACTTGATAATTTAATGTCGAGTATGTGAAAGGGTTGCGAGTTCATATATACCAACTAGCTATACCTCACCAACACCATTCAAACTAATGAGTTATGCGAAATAGTATCAGATTTCAGCCGCCTCACACGAACCTCTTTCCGAATGAATGGAACAGGCCAACATTATTCTCTCGTGTACATATATACGTGACTGTTCAATGCCGCAAATATGGTCCGCAAAACAATAACATGGTTCAGCCATCGCTTGAGCTACGAGGGATGTATAATTCCGCAAATTTCCGAGACAAAAGTCCATGTGCGGGGCTAGCTGGGGTACACACGGGGCAAGATGAAACACTCGGCTTCAAATTCCAACAACTCTTCCATGAAAATTCAATTTATAGCGAGATTGCAGAAGAGATCGATCAAATCGCAAATGGATAATTTGAATAAAATTAATTATCGGAGAGGCTCTTGAATTTCAGCCCGATGAAGTAAAAGGTGCTCGAGTTATTAACCTTCTGATTATTCCACATTTATTCCCGCGATCGTAGCCGCAATAATTGGCTAATTAAAAATCGTTATAATGTTTACAATAATAATTTGTAATTCTTTCTTAATTTGTCTTATAAACATTATCGATGTGGAAATAGCGTTTATACTAAACATTAGAAAAATGCCGTTATATTTAAAGTAAAATAATAACGTAGACTTGCAGTCGAATAAACGCTGTTATCATTATTTTTCCATGCATTTTTACCCCGTTTCAACTTGCCCCGATGTCAATTATTCTGAGTCCCAATCTCATTCAATTTGCTCATCACTTACGAACGATATGAAAAGCGAAAGGATTCCAAAAACGAAATCGACTATCAGATTACAGGATAAGCGCATTTTAAATTGGGATGCGCTATTTCCGACATTTCTCTGTGCGTTGAAATTTAAATCAATCTTAAATGAACTCTGCTCAAAAACATATTTTAGAACAGATTAAGGGATTAGTTTACCGAATGAAAACATGTATGAATACGTGCGAATATAATCCCATGTTGAATGAATAATCTCAGAAAATTATTCATATCGTTTGCGAAAAACGTAAAAACGTAATTTCGTCACATTTTTCATTTCTATTAGTAATTTTGCTATTTCTTAAAAACGTCGTGTAATTTCCTGAGACCCAATCTCATTTTATTTATCCATCACCTATAAATCAAATTGGAAGTGAAAGTATTCGAATAGCAAAGTCGACTATATCAGATTATGGGATAAACCAAAGTAACGTTACGAATAAACTACTTCCGCCCTTTCTCAATATATCGAAATTCCATTCTATCGTAAATAAAGGTTGTTGTGAAATTTATGTGTATTCTTTGCGAAAAAAAGCGATTCTATTACATTTTCTATCTTTATTTGACACTGTTAATTTATCGAAAACTCTGAAAAGCGTGGAATTTCTTATGAGAAGCTCGGTGTATAGCAATTTACCGGCCTCCTATTTCCCAAGAATCGAAAGACTCTATTTGGTTCTATGCATATACAACGCAGATGCTTGGATGGTGCAACAAAAAACCGTAACCGGCTATGGTTTCGAATACTTTTATGCACGGAGCATGGACCACACGGAAGAACAGCCGGGTTTACGAGGACGGTGCGCACCGTGCCCACCTCGACCTGAAGAATTCGATCAGAAAGCTGAAAGACGCGCATTGTATCCGCGCGAGAATGCTGAGGCAGTTTGGCTTGGCTCTCTCGGTCCCAGAACCGAGAGAAGCTAAGAGCTGCCGAGAAAGCTCTCGATTTTCCTAAAGACGAGAAAAACGAAGCATCGCATCTCGTCCCGGAGTACGTTCTCCCCTCGGAAAGCAGATTAACCCTTTAACGTGGAAATCGGATCGCCTGGGCGGATTCCATTACATGCGGTTGAGGGGGAAAATCTGGTATTTTCTACGTTGGAGAAAATCCATGGCTTAAGGTTATTGGTATACTATTTTCAAAATTTCACTATTCCATTATGGTTTAACAATTGTGGGCTGGCCGCCGAAGCCAACAGCCACGGTTCAATCAAGGTAATCCTTTCATAATTATGAGTAGTGCGCGCTGAGGGGGTGAATGACGGCCACTGGGAGAGCAGGAGAAATGAGGAGGCTTTCAACATATTGAGCTATCACGACAGCAAACCAATTGAGAGACAATGTCACTCATGCCTACGCGTGCAATTTCCTAAATAATTGCTTCGCATAATCAGGAAAATATGTCAAGTATTTGTCGGCAATATGTCAAATATTTTTGGAGATAAAGATATTCCGAATATCTTTTTTTTTCTGCAAATAGGTCACAGCAAAATGTCGCTGCGAGTTACCACAAATTTAGTCTCTTGTAACCGTTTGCATTTTTCTATTTGTTTTAGTTACACAAACAGGTTGTATATTTTTGCCATATTACTAACAATCAGTTGATGTATTTACTTCGGAACCATGTAAGAGAACAAGTATGTATTCAAAGATCGCGCTCTAATATTTGCTGATGCGAGAGTCACGAAATCTCAGCGAGGATTCCATATAATAAATGGAGTGGGGACTAACGGGCACTTGCTCCGAAAAGGCGAAGACTCGCTCTCTTTCTTCCTGGGGACGACGAGTGGGAAGGACGCTTCCATAATCATCTGAGACTACCGCAGAACTTCTTGGAGCGATACTAAATCCTCACATGGAATCATCATCGAGCCTGGCCAGCCGAATTTTCAAATATCGTGGAGTCTACTGAGCAACCGTCAAATATTCTGCGAGCCCCAGGGGAAAGAGCCATCGAGCGAGTCCGCCACTACAAAAAAGCTGAGTAATTTATAAGAATATCTAATAATAACGTAATTCGAATGAATTGAACTAGTGATATAACTATAGTACGACAACTTTGTAACTGACAAGCGGTGTTTACAGTAATATTAATAATCTGTTCACTCAAGAAATATTATAAAATTTACAATTGGCGCCCAACTACGGGGCACGATACAGACGCTAAATTTCATAAATTTGGTAACTGATATCGTGAACAAAAAAAAAAAAAAAAAAAAAAAAAAAAAAAAAAAAAAAGGATATATATATATATATTATTGTTATTATTATTGTTCGATATAGTCGCCCATTTAAATAATTCGTAAATGTGTTTTATCGATCTTATGAGATAATTGTATGGCAGATGGTGTAAGTCGAATATACATAACGAAATCAGGAAGAAATTCGAAACAAAGATTTACTTTTCATAAATCCACAGGAAAAAAGAAAAGAGACATGCCGTTAATGCGCGACAACGATGACGAGGTCCCGAGATTGCGAGACCTTGAGAATGAAAGGGAGAATTTGAATAGACAACAAGCCGAATTGGAGCAATTGCGGCGCGACCTTGAAGCTCAACGGGCAGCATTACATCAACAACAACAAGGCGCCGCGAATAATGTGCGAACTGAAGTCGGTCCACAACAACAAGGGGCAACTACCGAGGAGATTGCGACGATTATCAGTAACGTACAAACATTTCACATCGATATTAAAATGCCGAAGTTTCGCGAGGAATCGGAATTAAATCCTGTACAGTTTTTGGAGGAAATGGAAAAATTTTTTAAAACCAAAAATATTAATGATGACCGAAAAATGTTGATTGTCGAGAACGCTTTAGAGGGAAAGGCTGGTTTATGGAACGAACTGCAGGGGGATTTCGCGAATTATGATGATTTTAAAGAACGCTTTTTGGCAGAATTTTATTCAGTACCGGTACGAGTTCAGTACAAAAATCAGTGGAGTGAACGAAAATATAATGCTCACAAGGAGTCGTTGCAAACATATTATTACCGACAATTAAAAGATTCTAGATATTTTATTCCGGCGCTCACGCAATACGAGATAAATTACAATATTATCCAGCAGTATCCTGTTTGGGTAAGGGATGCCCTAGCTACAATAAATTTTAATGATGATAAAATGATTGGTCAAACTCTCGCAAGTCTTGACGGAACGCGTAGATTCCGCGAAAAAGAAAACGAAAATAAATCCGGTGGAAACCATGCAGGTTCGCGTCATCACATGCAAGGCATCAGGCAGATAAATCTAAGGGGACAACAAAATCGCAACGAAGATTATTACGATCGAGATCGGTATGATTCATGGCGTGAAAGGGATTATAAATATTCGAGAAATGAGAATAGATCTTGGCGGAATGATGGGCGTTCTATGCGTAATGAGGATCGTTACTCGCGAAATAGAGACCAATATCCGCACGTAAACAGGCAGAATTTCAATCAAAGATGGAATGACCAGCATAATTACCAACTATCAGGTTTACCCGATACACGAGTTCCACCACCGCCTATTCCAAATAATTCTCAACGCACCACTATCGGCAATAATACCACTAATAACCAAACAAGTACACAGCCTTTAAACTAATATGCGGCGCGTTGTATAATGGTCCACCGACGCGCCAACAGGATTTTGATTTCATAGAGGATCTAAGTGTGGGAATTGAAGGAACTGAGGACCAGGGAAATAATAAATATGCGTCTAATCTGGGTACGTGTCCACATATAAAAGTGAAAATAAGGGGAAAACAAATAACGGTTTTAATGGATTCTGGTAGCCAGGTGACAGTAATGTCCGAAGATTTCTATAAAGAATTAACATCTCAAAAAACGTTGAGTACAATGCCGGTATCCAATTTATTCGTCACAACCGCGATAGGAAAAAGAACCACAACAATAAAATATCAGGCATTTTTGGAAGTCGAAATTAAGAAAAACACGTATAGTTATCCGTTCCTGGTGGTACCATACCTCACGTCCGCATTAATATTAGGCAACGATTGGATGTCGAGGTATGAAGTCATTTTAAATTATAAAAATCATACGATTGAGGTAGCGGGGAATCTTCTCTCGGATTCAGCGATTATGTTCGAGCGGAGTTCTTCAGAAACATTGTTTTGTTCCCAACAAGGTTCAAAAACGTATATTTTTGTCATTGACCCTCACACATATGACAATAACGAGGTCCAACGAAAGAATTCTCGAGATTTTGGAATCGAGGATGCGCCAGGATCTAGGGGGAAAGAAAATCTTGAAATTACAGAATTGTTTATCAAGGACAAAGAAATAACTGAAAAGATGTCAATCAAAAGTACGAATGGTATTAAGGAACATGACATAGGCGAACCTAGCTGTATAGAAAGTAAAAATAAAATTCAAAATAAAATAAATCCAAAGGAAGCGAACAATGATGATTTTTCTGGGGACCTCCGAGCGGTCGCGTCTTTACTAACATTACTCAATGAATCAGAGAGAAGGATTTTTAATGATTTGTTGCAATGTTACCAATTATTATTCTCGAATAAACCTGGCTGTTCAAAAGGATATGAGCATCAAATTAGATTAGTAGTAAATAAACCAAGTGTTAGGCACACTTATCCAGTCCCATACCATTTACGAGAAGCTACTGCCAATGCGATAGAAAAAATGTTAGATACCGGAGTAATTGAGAGGGCAATTAGCCAATATTGCAACCCACTGCGAATAGTGGTAAAAGACGATAGTTCGGTTCGAGTTTGTCTAGACGCTAGATTCATTAATAAAATTATCGAGGACGATCACGAGTCGCCACCGCTAATAAGTGAATTGCTGCACAAATTTCACGGTTCCAAGTGGTTTTCAAAGTTAGATTTGACTCAAGGTTATTGGCAAGTACCCCTCCACAAAGATTCAAGACAATACACGGGATTTTTATTTAATTCTAAGATGTATCAATTTTGTCGAATACCATTCGGTCTTAAGACTGCGGGAAGCGGTTTTATACGAGCGCTCAGTTTTGCTCTTCAAGATGATTTCGTCTCCAATATTTCATGTTATATTGATGATATTTTGATCGGTACCAAGACCTACGAAGAACATATACGAGTATTAAGAGGAATCTTCAGTCGATTGAGCGAATATAATTTCACTTTAAAATTATCAAAGTGCAAATTTTTCCAAGAAAAGGTCCCATTTCTCAGGTTTATGGTCTCTCTTACGGGAATCACACCAGAGCCGAAAAATCTAGACACCATCCTTCAATTCGAACCACCACAAAATAAAAAGCAACTTCAGCAGTTTATCGGGGTATGCAATTATTATAGACAGTTTAATGTAAAGCACAGCCAGTCTATTAGTCAATTACGAGATTTGCTAACAAAAAATCGAGCTTGGGAATGGACACCAAAACACGCCGAGGCGTTCGAGACCTTGAAACAAGACTTTCGCAATTTTCTTACCTTGAAACACATAATACCGAATGTAGAATTCAGAGTTCAGACGGACGCGAGCGACCTAGGACTTAGTGGCATTTTATATCAATTGAATTCGGAGGGCGATCATAACGTGGTTGATATTGTCAGTCGTTGCTTGACGCGTGCGGAAATAAATTATACCACCACCGAGAAAGAACTTCTCGCCGTAGTATACTCGGTAACAAAATTTAGAGTTCACTTGATTGGAAGACGTTTCACAATAATAACCGATCACCAGTGCTTAACCTTCTTGGACATGGCGAACTTTCTTAACGGTAGAATCACTAGATGGTCATTATTATTACAACAATATTATTTTCGAATAACCTATTGTCGAGGAATAGATAATATCGTCGCGGATTTCTTTAGTCGCCATCCAGAAGGAAAATTTGTCGAAGAAAATACCGAGAGAATTGTGATCTCGTTGTTGCATCAATGTTTTTTACCAACAATCAATAATGATGAAGATACGGCATTGCTCACAATTGCCTTGTTAAAGGTCGATACTAATTTAGTGCGAAGTTTCAAGAAATTGGGAGAAATCCAACGATCCGATTCAAAACTCGTGGAGAAGATTGATTCATGCAACGAAAATTCAAGAAACCTCTATTTCCAAATATATGATAAAATTTTATTTCATAGGGAAAAAGACGGAAAAGATTGGAGAATAGTAATTCCGGAAAAGTTACAAAGAACATTAATAGAGGCCATACACGAAAAATTAGGACATCCCGGCGTGTTCAAGACATTACATCATCTGATAAAATTTTATTATTGGAAGGGAATGGCAACCCAAGTGAAAAAATATGTTTTGTGCTGTGATTTATGTCAGAGAGTCAAAAATCTTACACTGAGCATGGAAGGAGAGCATAATTTTATATCAGTTGAGGGACCTAACGAACTCGTGACGGTTGATTTTTATGGCCCGCTTCCAATGGGAAGAGGTGGAGCTCAGTACATTTTTGTAATGCTTGACGCATTCTCAAAATACGTAAGCTTATATGTCATGAAAAATGCAACGGTCCGAATGACGCTAAAGAGGATTTTTTCTGACTTTATTCCAAAGTTTGGTAAACCAACGCGTATCCTTTCTGACCACGGTTCTCAATTTACTTCAAAATCGTGGAAACTCGAATTAGAAAAAGAAGGAATAAAAGTTTTATATAGCTCAATTAGACACCCACAATCAAACCCTTCCGAACGAGTAATGCGAGAATTAGGACGTTTGTTTAGGACTCTTTGTGCAGACAAACACACAAAATGGCCAGAATTCGTGCCGAAGATTGAAAAAATATTAAATATTACAGTCCATCAAAGTACAAAACTATCCCCTCAAGAGTTACATTTCGGGAAACCAGTACACGAAGAATTACACGAAATTATTAAATTTCCTCTACAGCAGGCTCCGACACATCAATATTTAATTACTTTTGCTAAAGAGAATCTAAAAAAGAGCTTTGAAAGTCGTCGGAAGAATCAAAAATCAATCTCAAAGATTATACTAAAGGTAGGAGACTTAGTACTCCTGCGTGTCCGTCATCTATCCAACGCTCTTGATAAAGTAATTAAGAAATTTTTCCACCTTTTCGAAGGGCCGTACACGATTTTAAAACAAATAGGCGAAAATGCATTTGTGTTAGGTGACCCGAAAGCAGGGATGAAGGAAATTGGCACTTATAATCGTCTAAATCTCCGCAAGTATTATGCCAAGATAAAATAAGATAAAATAAATAAATAAATTTAAAAAATATATATATATATATATATATATATAATAATAAGGGGTTGACTATTCAAATTCGTCCCGAAGGTCAAATAATAATGATAATAACAATAACAAAACGATGTGAACGAATTAGCTCATGGAAGTAACGATATGGAAAGATGTACAAAGTGTAAATGATGTATATACATATAATACGTGTGAGAGTGAGAGTTGAAATGTGAATGATCGATTTTAAATATATATATAATAGAATAGGCATTATTTTAAAAGTTTGTAAATTTTCTGTCAAGCACAATTATTTTGGCTGTACAGAAAAAGGGGGAAAATGTAAGAGAACAAGTATGTATTCAAAGATCGCGCTCTAATATTTGCTGATGCGAGAGTCACGAAATCTCAGCGAGGATTCCATATAATAAATGGAGTGGGGACTAACGGGCACTTGCTCCGAAAAGGCGAAGACTCGCTCTCTTTCTTCCTGGGGACGACGAGTGGGAAGGACGCTTCCATAATCATCTGAGACTACCGCAGAACTTCTTGGAGCGATACTAAATCCTCACATGGAATCATCATCGAGCCTGGCCAGCCGAATTTTCAAATATCGTGGAGTCTACTGAGCAACCGTCAAATATTCTGCGAGCCCCAGGGGAAAGAGCCATCGAGCGAGTCCGCCACTACAAAAAAGCTGAGTAATTTATAAGAATATCTAATAATAACGTAATTCGAATGAATTGAACTAGTGATATAACTATAGTACGACAACTTTGTAACTGACAAGCGGTGTTTACAGTAATATTAATAATCTGTTCACTCAAGAAATATTATAAAATTTACAACCAAGAGCCAATCACTGAAATCGCAGACTCACCAATACACTGACACACGTCTGTCACACACGCTGTGTATTTAATAACTTAGAGTAAATAGACATTGCGCACATTGCAAAGTCGAAACATCGAACAGTCATTCCACTTCAAAATCGCTCTGATTGACCCTCTGCTTAAATAAGTCCTCCCATACTCACTTTACAGGTCGTTCATGGTAGTTATATTGACTCGCAAATATTAGACAAATAACCGATAGATACCAAAATAGCGCAGTTAATAGTTCATTAACAGATATTTCACAGAAATTGTAAACAAAATGACAGTGACAATAAGTTTTTATACAATTTGTATAGTATAGGAAGTTTCTGATTTATTATACCATTTTTTAAAAAATTTATTTCTCCAAATAAGAAAAACATTATTATTTTCGTCGAAAATGTTGCTTATCAGAGATGGGATTCCCCAAACGCATTCGAACAAACAATCGGCATTTCTGAGCATCACATTCACAAAAAATAAACGTCACGAACGGCACCCCCGAAAACTGCGAATTCGTCACGAAGAGCTTGTCGAAAATATGTCATTCCTCAAGATATTGATTTCCAAAGCAACAGTGACAGCAAGATAAATAATTCTTGAGCCACTCGGGCGGCTCAGTTGGGTGTTATCAAGCGCTGCGATGCCTCGCACGTGAAATACGTGGAAACAATTGACATCTCGAGCGATCGGAGACCAAATTGTGAGAATTGCAGTGGCAATGGGAATTGGATTAACGCGGGTTAAATGAGTGGCAGACAGATATATCGGCGAGAGGAATGAAGCGCGAAGTGTGCAGCCAGCACGAGAGAGATGTAGGAGATGTGTCGGAACGATATAGCCACCGATACAGAGCGGCCGAGTTGTAGGTATGCAGCTCGCCGAGTCGCTCATAACTCGACGGGGTGAGTTTGGCCTGCGGCCAGCCGCTGGCTCTCCGTGCGGGTTGCGTTCGGCCTTCGGCTTGGTTGCAGAGTCGGCGCGCTCTAGATCTTCGGAAAGCGCGACGGTACCACTCCAGTGCCAGTAGTGCAGTCTACCGGTCTGCGAACTAGCCTCGTAACGCTAGCGCTGTATTTACGATCATTTTTATGGCCAACTCTGGCCCTCCATATAATTGCTTGGGGTGTGCGAGCGCCCCTTTCCCCTTTTCCCCGTGTCGCTCGGTCCCTCGGATACGTTTCCCGGCTCATGCGGCTTGTTTTTAAAAGCGGCCACACGGCGCGAACGATACACGTGCCACGGGCTCGACCTCTTCATTCGCGCATACACAACACCGAAGCGCTTTCTTTTAAAGAGCTCGGCCAGAAAACGAGCGGAACTCGGACGCGTGGCTCTTGTCCAGGTGTAGCAATAAAACTGCTTCAGAGCTTCCACGCAATTTCTCGAAAATTCCGGTATTCTAGAGCCCTTCGCTTGGACGACGACCCTCTTGCTGTGTATCCGCGAGGCGAGTTATATATCCCCCCTCCCCTTTTTCACGGGCTGCAGTGCACACCTATTCTTGTGCTTTCCGGAAGAGGAAAGGGGGGAAAAAAGGGCTCGCAACTGAGAACGGAAAAAAGAAGGCCAATGGGTTACATTGGATTTCAAAGGGTTATTAGAGTCGTGAAAAAAGGTGAAAATACTTTCTTAAGCTGAACGGTAATTGCAAATTAGTTGTGGCGTAAATGAGCACAGTCCAAAAGGAAATTGATTCATATATCACATTATTGAATGTATTTTTTGTAGCATCAAATTCAGCAATGTATATTCAATTAAATCATCGATATTTCATCAATCAATATTTCACTCGTAGCGATTGAAATAAAAACCCATTGCGGTGTCAATAAAACTGGTTCAGAACTTTCACGCAATCCCTGGAAAATACCGGTATTCTCGGGCCCTTCGTTTGGACGACCCTCTTGTTGTGTAACCGCGAGGTGAGTTATATCCACCTCCCTTTTTTTACAGGCTTCAGTGCACACTATTTTTGTACTCTCTGGAATAGGGAACGGAAAATATGGGGGCTTGCAACTGAGCAATGAAAAAATACGGGCAATATGGGTTATATTACATTACAATGGGTTATTAGACTCGTGAAAAAAGGTGACAATACTTTCTTAAGCTGGACAGTATTTCCAAATTAGTTCCAGCATAAATAGACAGAGTCTAGAAGGAAATTGATATGTACTAAATATGTCACATTATTTCATATATTTTTATGACATTAAATTCAGCAATGTATATGAAATTAAATCATCGATTTCTGTCACTCGTAGCGATTGAAATAAAAACCCATTCCGGTGTCAATAAAACTGGTTCAGAACTTCCAAGCAATTCCTGGAAAATACCGGTATTCTCGGACCCTTCGATTGGACAACCCTCTTCCTGTGTGTCCGCGAGACGAGTTATATATCTCCCTCCCCTTTTCCCTCCTCCTATTGGAGTGAACACCCATTCTTGTACTCTCTGGAATAGAAAAGGGAGAAAAAAGGGCTCGCAACAGGGAAAGGATTACTCTCTGGAATAGGAAAGGGAGAAAAAAGGGCTCGCAACAGGGAAAGGAAAAGAGAAGGCCAATGGGTTACATTACATTACAACGAGTTAGATCGTTACAGTATTTGTAACTAAACGTGCAGGGTTATTAGAGTCGTGAACAAAAGTGGAATTACTTTTTTAAGCTCACTAGTAATTGCAAATTAGTGGCAGGGTAAGTGCCCAGTTCAGAAGAAAATGTATAGGTACGTAATATGTCACGTTATTGCATATATTTTTATGGCATCAAATTGAGCAACGTATACAAAAATAAATCATTGATTTCTGTCACTCGTGAACGAACGAAAAATAATTCCATTCCACTACCAATAAAACTGTGGTTCAGAACTCTCACGCAATTCCTGAAAAATTCTGCTATTCTCCGGCGCTTCGTTTCGTTTTTCCTCGTGCTACGTGGTGTGGTGCGAGTTTTCGCCCACCTCCACTTTCCTTTACGCCTCTATCGTACTCTCTTAACCAGGAAAGGGGAAAAAAGCGTTTACCAACCGCCCAAACCACTTATGCCCAATGGGTTTACTCCGTTCCCGAATTCGTACTGGCCTGTAAGGGTTTATCAGAGTTGTAACCATTTCATCAGTTTCGAAGCCAGTCTCTTTATTAAACCACGAGTTATGGCAAATTGTTTATTATTATTTTTCTAGTGTAAGTTGAAATATCAGTGAAATAAGTATTTCTTTTCTTAAAAAATCAGTGAAAAAATTTTGCATTTCGAATATAATTATTGTGGTCGATTTATTCTTACTGCTTATCGAATTAATTGAAACTCGTGCTAACTAATGAGCAACTTCAGTCGTCTTATCGTATTTTATCGATTCCCGGGGGTGGGAGGTTCGAAGGTTTGTTACGGTGATTTCGATGAGGGTGTTTTGTCGCGAACTTTTTACTCTCGAGAAAAATTCTAAAGCCCAACAGAGGCTCTTGAGTCGAAGCGTGATGTATAAGAAAGAGCCTGCAAAGTAGAACCTTGCAAATTGCTTCCTCGTTATTTTTTGCTTTTTACAAGCAAAAAATCTCTATGAGCAAGTATGTTGATAGATTTTGGTTTCTTTGTAGACGAAGCTTTGTAAAAAGCAAAAAGTAACGAGGAAGCAATTGTCGAGGTTTTACTTTGCAAACCTGTTCATTATTCGAAGACATTTTTATAAAAATTCTGTCTCATAAACTTTTAACTGCCCGATCGGTTTGTGTAAAATTTTGACTGAAACATTGTATAATGATAGTCCCCAGGTGAACCAAATTTGAATTCGGTATCTCGTGATTTGCACAAACACGCAATTTCTCGATATACCAGGTTATGCATAAAAATTTCCAGTACCTGAATCTTTATTTCCATGCAATTTTATTTACAGTGAAAATAAATAGAGACATATAGGTGCAAATTCAGAGGCAGCCAGGCAAGGAAAGTGATCTGAGAGGTAAAGAGGCCGAGACCATAAATATTGAAATCAAATCTTCGACTGCAGTCACGTGGAAAACACATGACTTCTCCTGGTGTCCCCGTCAGCTTAAATAATTTTTTTTTACTTGCTGAAATATATATTATTACTCAATTTATTTACTCCACAAACAAATTTCGTGCCCCACATGATTTGGTTGCTAAGATGTGAGCCAATATATTTTCCAGATAAATATAATATATTTCCCACGTTCATTATTATATTCTTCGAATCCATGTGGTACATCCAACCCATACAAAAATATATGTCGAAATATATTACACGCACCAGAATATGTTTAAAAAATATATATACAAGCCCCGGAATCTTGTATACCCAAAATACACTTTTTTTCACATGATTAAATTTCCATGTGCGAGAAAATGGTTAAGCAGTGTACGTGTTCACACATTACCGGTTAAGTGTCTTTCTCTCCACGTGCCTCACTCTGTCTCGACTAATATTAATCTTAAAGCCATATTAAAATTTGTCAATAAAGATCGTCCCTATCAATCATTAATATGATTAGATATGCCGCGACACAAATGACTCGCGTATTTATTTTATCAGAGCCAATATATTTTCCATATCAAAATTGTACATTTTCCCTACCTATTACCATATTCTTAAAATCTAGGTGGTACACACAACCCACACAAAAAATATGTGCAGCATATATTTCACGTTCCGGAATCTTGTGTACACAAAATACACTTTTTTTTTCGCGTTATTAAATTTCCATATGGGATGAGATGGTTTAGCGGTTTACGTGTTCACAATTGCATTACCGGTTAAGTGCCTTCCTCTCCACGTGCTTCTCTTTGTCTCCACGAATATTAAAACCGTGTCAATAAAGATAGTCGCTATGAATCATTGATGTGATTATACATGCCGCGACACAAATGACTCGTGTATTTATGTTATCGAATATTCAATGTCCCTTTGTATGCTTTTTTACTTAGCCCCCCCCCCCCCCCCCCGGACTTCTCTGTTCCTTTTTTCCTCCTTATTTAATTTGTTGATGCGAAATAGGGAGGAAGCGACCTGGCGACCCCCCCACCCCCCTAACCCCGCTAACCCCTGTTTTCCAAGCAATTTCATTAGGGCACGATCGGCAAGCTCGCCGACTCGCTCTCTCGTATTATTTTATGCGAGCTACCGCTCATCGGCAAGGGTAGCAATCTTACTAATGGCCACGCCACGTAACTCACGCATACCCCGGAGTATCCTCGACCTGTGATGCTACTCGAACATCGTAATACCTATCTGGCAGTAACGTGTATACGTGGCCGCTCCACTGTACGGCCTACATTATATTGTGAGCCGCTCTTGTCGCTTCAACGCCGCAGAATGCCGCCCGCGAGTTAGTACACGTGTCGCGTGATGTTGCCCATATGCCTCGCCGATACTTTCCCTATATTACCTTCGTAAAAATGAAACATGGTAGGAGAGATGCAGGCGCCAGAAATGGAACGACGCAACGAGGCTGCGCGCTATCTAAAGGGGGATGGGTGCCACCCCTCAGCCTCTTCGTCCCTTCGCGAGATGAAATTCAGACCCTCGCCAAAACCTCCGAACCGGAGGTTCCTCTATTCTTTTTTGACACTCGAAAGCTCGAAAAAATTCTAGATGTCACCCAATTTAAATGACCGGAAACTACTGTGGACTGAAATTCTTGTGTTTCAACCTCTAATTAGGTTATGCAGAGTGAGGTGAGGTTGAAAATCTTAGGCCCCTGTATAAACCTTGAAAAAAGGCATATTTAACTCATTTTGACTGAAAGGGTGCTTACAGGGTTTGTTTTTTAACTCGGGTTACAATCAACTCCGTACACTCAGTGAAATTGTAACAGTACGGGTAGATATAAAGTAAATTAGTGTTAATTTTTAGTCACTGAAACTATTTGGTACGTTATAGTAATTATTGGATGGTTAGGGAAGCTATAAAAAAATTGTGCGAATGAAAAATGAATAGATGTCACTTTATGGTTACCGATGTGATCATTTTTTCCCAGCACATCAGATTGCTTGCTCAGCGCCTCAAATGTCAGTGGTTTGAATTTTTCATTCGTCTGTTAATTTTTTGATTCCGAAGCCGTCTCGTAATTCGTATTGTTGTCGGAGGTATTTGTCGGTGGCCGTGATTCCGATAGTTTAGTTCGATACACAACTTGGAATGCCGGTGGGGAACGTCCCATGAGAATCATATTTTCCAGTTCAATTACAGCGTTATTACGAACCGGCGTGGTCTCGAATCCGGCGCATTGCAAACATTAATAACGAATTTAATAGTTTTAGTGGCGAGGGCACCGCGGAAAACGTGGGAGTGCACTGGGAATGGGGCAAAGTGCAGAGGTAACCGGAGGTTGGAGGGTGCATCGATCGTACCACACGCTAAGGGTTGAAACAATTCTCGTATTGTAAGCGTCGCCCTGCTATTGGCGTCTCTACGACGCAACCTCCTGCCGCGCGCGGACAATGGAATTTCCCGGCACATATCATCGTGATTGTACCCGCGATGACAATCGTCCTGGAAACATAACTAATCCGCGATGCCAACTGTGTCCCCTTGCGATTAAGCCATTCGTGGTGCTTGACTTGTTCGGGTATGCAAAAAACTTATTTCCATTTTGAGTAACTTTATATTGCCACGAAGTAAGGAACAATAAGTCCAATCGAAAATCAAAAAAATGCTATTACAATTGCCTCGTACACAGAAAGAAAATCAACTAACCAAAATTTATGGCGAAAGATTCTGTATTCTGTTCTGAAGAGTTTGAATATGCAACAAATTTTTCGAATCACCATTTCTATCGTGTATGAATATATATTAATACTCGGGGTTTTCAGGTTTCGCGCCCTCGTAATTCAGTGACCCTCATCCATTTTGAAACCTTTGGATTTGGGAGGCACTTAGTGGACTTGAAAAAATCTTGACTTAGAGGTCTTTGAAGGATTTGAAGAATAAAAAAAAAACTAAGCTTGGGAGGCTTTTGCGGGTCCTAGAAACATAAAGGTGCTTAAGGGTCCTCGAAAAACCCAGAAGATAGCCCTTTCGGGGACTTGGAAACATTTAAGGTCCCTTGGAAGACTCAGAAAAATCGAAGCTTGATGTCACATCAGAGGGGGTCTCGAAAGATTCGGACCAATGGGTGGTCGTTCATAAGGGGCCTTCGAAGAATCTTGGATAAAGAACGTATCTCAAAAATTGTGGATCCACTTGATATGGGCGACCATGGTCATGTAATATATATATAATTTATTTATTTTTCATATGGTGGTGTCCAGACATTTTATATAATTCTTTTCATTGCGTTGTTCCTTCGTACGCCTCATTCAGGCTTTTACGTCGCCCCTTTCCCCTTTCCCCGTTCCTTCATGGAGACCCTCTCAGGGTGTTGTCTGCAGCCACTCATCCTAATGCACTACTGTATCGCCTTTCCATGAGAGCACAGGGAAAATGCGGAAAACCTGGCCGATATCGGCGGCTTCATTTTTACTGAGTTTCTAATGTATTCGTTTACATTAGAAACTCAGAAAACCTGCCTCCCGTTCAGCACTGGGTGCGCAAACCAGTTCCCGGTCAAGCGGTCACCCATCTAAGTTAAGATCGCAAATAACGCTGCTTATCTTTGGGGATCGCCGAAACCCAATATCGACTGCGCATTCACTACTGTGAGTGAGACCTTTTATAATGTATAAACATATATTACGATATACATATGTAAATGCATGATATGCAAACATATATCGGCATTTTTTTTGTGATTATGAAGAAGACCCTTTGAGACTCTGCAGCAAAAAAACTATGATTTGTATCGTATCGACAAAATTAGTATAACGTATTCTCAATTCTGTTGACATCCTCACAGGTATGTCCTTTACTTTAGCGCGCTATGCAGAACGGGATGTTCACGGTAGAGAAAACAAGAATGTGCGGACCGAAGTTCATTTCTGCATATGCGGAACACTATTGGTCGTGCTGCATTCCTCGTTATTTTCCGCACATGCATTCTGGAGACTATAATCAGGCAGTGCGTTTCCAATCCGCCGGTTCAAACGACTTATCAACTGGATTCATTATATTTTTATCATTCGTTAACTTCACTCGATATTCGTACACGAACTCCGCATTTTAGCGTCATATGCACAAATTTTCGTACATTCGTGTAATTGATACCTGTTATTAACAAAACGGTACCTATTGGCTGTCTGTCGAATAGGCAGAAATATGCTGTGCAGGTAAATCCATAGCATGTTTCACATCAATTATATAAAGCTCGCATAAAATGTCTCGTCACAGTGAAAAAGGAAGCTGATTCGATTTAAATACATGTATTTGAATTGGACACTATTGAAATGAAAATAATTCTTCTGTTTGCACCACTGAAATCACTAATAATGACTTTGCTTTGATGTATCTCACGCTGAAATGCGCGCAAATTCATTACCGATACAAAATGGTCTCGATATGTTGCTCACATAACTGATTTATGCATTCACAGGTAATTTATAAAACATATTTTCCAAACTGCTCACGTTAATACTCAGGGTAAAAGATTGTCTGGAAAATTTGCAAAAGTATGAAATTCCAATACGAAGAGTTGAGTGAAGGTTTGGGTTGGTTTTATACAATTTCTATGTTAATGTACGAAATAATGATATGATCCAATGATACTTTATGACGAGATTTCCACCTAAGAAAACCTAGTGAATCCAGCGAACTTATTCTTCAGGTTCAATGCGTTTATTCAGATATTATCTTCATGCGGACAGTGCCAAATTGAAACAACTCTGCCCAAAACTGATCAATCTTACATTCTCAGCTTTCATATAGAAAGTTCAAGAAAGCAGTCTCGACGTGTCGCAGGAACACGTACATACCTCGGATCTGCCGGACGGTGGAGCAGAATCGTGTGGATGAGTCGAGGAGGTCGTACGTGCTCGCTCAGTATATATACAACGTCACGCGAGTCACTGCGAGTAATCCTATCTCCTATGAAATGTCCAATAACCGAAGAAAGTGCAGAAGCAATCTTTCTAAAAGTTTTCATGTTAGGGCCGCGAAGGAGGTTCGCGATGCTGAGCTCGGCCCGAGATTCGCGGAAAGCTCTCAAGGCGTTCGTACTTTTTTCTCCAGTCTTTCCGGCTGTTGTATTGTTTTGCCGCAGCAACAATTCGCGTCAATAAAGCGAATATAAATCTCGCTGCTCCATTCGATTAAAGGAACGTAATTCACGTCTATTCCGGCGTTGTCGGAGCTGAACCGTACGTTCCGCACCATGGTTCAGAACCGTGGTGCCCTCTGGCGTTTTCTCTCTCTCTCTCTCTTTCTCTTTTCCCTCTTCTTTCTCTGACGCTTTGGAATTCAACCAGTTCAGTGAAAACAATGGCCCATCGAAAATAAATTTTCCTCGTGTACATAGCTCCTCGGCCATTCATTCGTAATTCGAGATGCTTTCCATCGTCTCTGACGATATTTCTGAGGGTCGGATTCTCCTCTCTGAGTCGCGCTCGCTTGTATTACCGATGCCATTAATTTGACGGCTCTCCGAGAAATAAGATACGGATAGAGACTCGCGAGATCGTTTAATTGGCGCGAATAGAAATACAGGAAGAGGGACGGGCAAGACAGGATGAAAGAAGGAGTAAAGGAGGAATAAAAAGTTGCGCGAAGGTAGGGTAGGTAGGCGCGGAGAAGGGCGGCGCTCAAGCAACGCGGTGGCGCGCGCGCGCCGCTCGGCTAGAAAGTTCGCGTGGTGACGGGGCTCCTCCGCACAATAGCTAGTTACGGGACAATGGACGGGGTGGGAGAAATTTGGTCGAATTTAATTATGAGACGCCTTGGGGAGCGTGAAGCGATGTGCCGAGGGCTGTTCCAAGTCTGTCGGTGAGCCGGTACGCCGCTTGGCTCAGCGCGCACCGTGTACCCGTGGGACATATTCAATACGAACTAATTTTACCAGCGGTCCCAACCCCCGACGATACACTCGCTAACTTCATCCCGCTTTGCTTTTCTTCATTCATTTATTGTGAGTAATCATTTTTACTCCTTGTCATCAGACAGACGGCGCAATTGTTCGGTAAAGAAGTAGGTTATAAATTTCGTCGGGCTCCTCGGATTTCCTATTAAAACACCCAAAGAATCTCGTAAAAGGATGTTAAGTTGATTACAACCTCAGACAAACTTCATTTGCGACTAAGACTCATCACGACCTTGAATGCCTGCAAGTTCTCCTCCATCTGTCTGCTAATTCATTCGTAGCTCGAGACCGTGGTAGAGCGCACCGCTAGGTGGCGAACTGGCGGAAAGTTTCGCGCAATCGAAATAGCATCTCTTAAGATATATACAGGAAACTATATGAGGAGCCGTTCTAGCTTTGTGCCGTGAAGTAAGAGGTCCAGAAGATTGGATGGAGCTGCGGCTCAAGACAGTAGCAGTCGCAACCGCTAGGGGGCGAATCGGCGCAAAGTTTCGCGTAAACGAAACAGCCCTTCCAAAGATATAGGGAGCTGTTTGTCGCTCCGTACTCTCCAGTGTAACGTAAAATAATAGACTCAGGAGGGCTGGTTCGAATTGTGGCCCAAGACAGTAGTAGTGCCACCGCTAGGTGGCGAATTGGGGCAGAGTTTCTCGCAAAGGAAACAGCATTTCTAAAGATAAATATATATAGAAGGAGAAAGAGCTGTTGTAGCTTTGTACTCTGCAATGTAATGTACAAGTAAGGGGTTAGGAAGGCTTTAGTTGTTGCCCGAGACAGTAATGGTGCCTACCTGTAGGTGATGAATTGGCGGAAAGTTTTGCGTATATTAATTTTCAGGTCCATTTACGAAAGCAACTTTGGTATTACTCGGTCAGGTTGTTGCAGGTGAAACTGAGCTCGGTTTTTGTTCATATATCGGAGAGCAGTCAAAATTGCGCTACGTAAAGAAAATGAGGAGGTGATCGAATCTGATTAGATCATGTGATCCGGCTCGTCTGGAAGAGGAGCTAAATTACTGAGAGCCACGGACAGGGATGATGAAGGCGCGTTGAGGGTTGAATGGACGGTACGTGGTGTGTATGTGTATAGTTGTGAAACTACGGACTATATAATAATCTTACATCGGTATATTCGATCAAAAGCTTTAGGTATAATCGTGGCGCCCGACAGCAACCCGTCTTAAATCGCTAGAATAGGCAGCCCAACAAACTCCACTTCAAGTCAGTCTATTATAGTTGCCAACCCTGCAGTAATCATGTTAGATATTTTAATAAGCCAGAACAGCACGGAAACCGGATCTCCCGCTGTCTCTCAGCTGGGTCCTCAGCTTCCTCTCGCCATTGCTCCTTTCCTTTTCACCCCCAAAGGCTCCTAACCACCACTCTCCTCCATCCCCCGACTAACATTCCGTCCACCGTTTCACATTTACATTTATATCGCAACTGGCTCAGTAATCTTGTTAGCCTTTCGTTCGAAAGTAGTTGACGCCGCCGGTGATATATATTCCTCCCGAGTTGCCGAGATAAATGCTATGTCGGGGACGTCTTTTCGTTTTCATTTTTTTCCCCTCGACTTTCAATTATCTTCTTTACTTTTTACCTTATCACATTTCTCAATAATTCTTTTAGGGTAAAAATATATATATAAGTTAAATCGAACTGTTTGAAAAGATTTGCAGCGGTACTTCGTATCATTTTATTCCTAATAACTCATCTATTTCCAGCGTAAATGCGATTAAATATTCTATATACTACGAGAAATTATTGAATGAAGTCTCACATTAAATAAGTTTATTCGGAAAATGACTTGAAAAATGTATAATCAAAAATCAAATCGATAACACCTGTTTTATTTATACATTTCATACAAATACAAATGAATTATTCTAATGGTTTATAAATTATCGCATTTCTACTAATGTGACGTTTACCGCTAATACTTTTGTCCTGGACATGCAAATACTCAAGAGCAAATTGTAATGCGATGGTCGACATTGTTTGTGGACATACATTTACCTGCGTTTGCAATGGAATCCGGTGCATCTTAGCAAATCCATCAGTTCCGCTGGTCACCCACTGGGACATCCGCGTTAATTCGAGATCCCTAAAATCTCCCTATGGTAATTTGAAGTTCTATGTAAAAAGGAGCCTCGCATATAAGACAGGAAATTGATTGGAGAATAGCGAGGTGCTGTCTGCCGAAGTGGCGCGCAGTCGGGACGCAATCTAAAGTGGGTACAGAAACCTCTTTCTCCCTTGGACATTTCCCCGCGGATGGATCGTCTTAATAGAAATAGTTGACGATGGGTTGGGGCGCTCAGAGGGAATCGAACGATGGCTGTCGAAGGCTGCGAGACCGATTGGTTGTCGTTTGGAATGCTAAGATGCTACGTTCGCGACTAGTACTACTTCGTTGCTGGCTTTCTCGAGTCAAGTGATGCTCCGCGGTACGTCATTGTGAACCCGAGAATCTACAGAATGGAAGAGCTTGCCCGATACGCGACCATCGTCGAGTCTTGAGGATCCGAGGAGAGCCTCGGGAGGAACTCGAGGCTATTCATCTTCCATCCTGTACTGCGCTATCACTGCAAAGAGATGCTCCGGATTCAGGAAAAGAGGTCGCTGGGTTAAAAGAGACGACGGGGAGTGAGAAAGAGTTGAAGAAAAGCAGTGTAAGGAGAGCAGAAGCGGAAAAAATCGCCTCGCTAGGAACGTCGAGGTCTCGTGCAGTATCGTAAGGAGCTGAACTGCGGAGAGACGAGGCAGAGTGCACCTCGACTCACCGAGGCATTTTCCATTTATAAGAAAATCATCGTGGATATTCTCGCGGGAAATGGTAGCGCGAGAGATTCGCAAAAGTTTTCCCGTTATCCTTGCACATTCGTTCGTACTGCTTGCCCATGTCTCGCCAAGGCCTTGCCGTGATACTACTGCCACGACCTCTGGTGGAATACACGCACGCGGTACAAGAGGGAAGGAAATCCGGTGGAGCAGATCCGGACAACTGAAAACGGAAAGGAGGAAAGGTCAATGAATCCGAAATAAACCGGTTAAAATAAGGGCCCTATTTTTTAAAATCATTTTCATCATCGAGATTCAAGTAATTTGGCACCGAAGACATTACCTGCAATAAATTGTCTCTCTCCGAAGTCGAAACAATTCGAATATTGAAAAATGGCTTTATAGCGTCGAGAAAATGCAAATATGGCATAATATTTCAGTTTTAATGTTTTTTGCTCAATCTTAAAGGGCTCAAAAATGTTTAGCCCTATTTTGTGGATATCAAAGTATGGCGGATAAAATAAGAACCAAGAGAATCGCAGTTTTCAAAGTTTTATTTATTTATTTTCTCAAGTCCAGCATCACAAGTTATTAATTCCATATCGAACGTTGCAAAAATAATCAGTAATACAATGAACCTTTTCGTGCGTATATTTTGAGCATGATTATACATTTTCTGAACGTCTTTTTTATATCCAATTTTCATTACTATCGAAAAAACTCATTTCAACAAATTTCGACGTCCAAAACAACGTGGAAAACGTCTTTTTTACGCATCCCTTATTTTTACGAGCGCTTTTCAGCGAAAATGCTTGAAACTTGATGAGCAAACCGATAAAAAAACATGGGACTTTTTTCTGCCACTCTAGTACGGAGTATAAGATGGCGGTGAAGGGCTACGAGATACTCTCTCACATTGTTCGCGGAGGACTCACGAGATGCCCATACATGTGTGTATATATGGAAGCACACGAGCGTCGGACAGGCGCACGTTGCACCAGACTCGTGTACAAGCGATATCCACGTCGCGTACGACGCTAAACGTCGGCCTCGTTACTCTCTCGTTCACTACGAGTGAAGCTGCGCAGCATCCCTCGCCTTCGCTCGTCTCTCCTTTGACGCGCTAAAGTCTATTGTGTTCGTTTTGAGCTCCCTACAGCTGCTATTGCTCGGGCTGGCTTGAAAAACAACCGGAGAAATGTTTCCTCCTTCTATAATCATATGAACCAGCTCCGCCCTTCAATTCATCTCACACCGTCAACACTTCTGGGAAAAATTTGCACTGGAATGCATAGAACATCTTGCATCGAAAAAAAAGCATTGTCGCTGGAAAAAAAAGTGGCGAAGCATCTTTAACGGTGAAATGAATGTTTTATTATTCGTGGCATATGTTCAACCTTATTTAACAATAATTCACGTGGTTTGTTTGGTTGTGCGTTATTTTTTTTTTATACCAATGCAGAGAAGATTCGTGAAAAGGATTTATGCAAAAACGTTATTCATGTGGCCGTGAGATATAAAAGCTGCGCCAGGAGTAATATAAATAATACTAAATAAGTTACGGTGTTTACACGGAAAAAAAAACCTATTTCCCGGCGGAGAGAGATACTCATGTGCGCACCGGACTATAAATATTGCTGGACGCACCTACTATTACGGTGTGCGAATATATTTCGGTTTGTTTCACGCGGTCCAAATTCATTTTTGACAATCTGGCGAAGCAGAAACTCGCAGTATGTGATCGATAACAGTTGGGGATCGCGGACAGCGATAGAGAGTCTTGGAGGGAATGGGAAGGGAGAGGCCAACGTTGAGTATTCCAATATAGGGTAAACGTGGTGAATATGGGACACTAAAAAGCGGCCCATATTGTGGGGGCAGAAATTGCTTTCCGGAAACTCACACCATAAAAGTCAGGCTCCGAAATATTTTTAAGATTCTTCTTCACGATCGTCACGCGCTGCTCCATTAGACTCCCTCCTTTTTTTCGTCGAACTTTGGTAATATGGACCACCTTAAAATTGCTTGGAAATGGTTCGGTACGTTCCGCGAACGCAGTATGTAATAAAAGGGAATATTCGATAGATTCAAATGCTGTTGAAAAAAATGCTAAACATTTTTTAAAATCATTATTAAAAAAATGTCTGGGGTTTTTTTCTTTGTAAATATTTTAATATCTTTAATTGAATTTTTTCAGATTGCTTAAATCGAACTTGCTATATTTTTTTTTGTTATTGATTCATTATTATATTGGTTTTCGGAAGGTTGACAAAACATATACTCATATTGACGTGCCAATATCGTTAAAAAACAAGTCTACTCCACCAACCCCTTAAGCACTATTACAGTCACCTTCCACAAAAACATTTAAAAAATGTATATTGTCAAATCTCCCAAGAAAATACTCCCGGAAGAAAATCCCTTCAATGATGATTTTCTGTTGACGGAGATTTTGTTTTTCGAGGGTGCCGACCCATATTCACCCATTTCACCTTATATATATATTTAATGAATTTAAAAAAATAAACTTGCTGGAGCCTTGAACGGATCGTGCAATTTTTCATCGTCAGGCGCTAATTGAGACCCGCCCCTCGGCAAAGTTGGACCTGCGGGAGGTGTCTATATACTGTACGTCGTATACCGCCGGTGTATCCCGCAGCTACCTATAACAGCTATAGGGCAAACTTGGAGGAATCCATTGGAAGTTACGGGGTCTGCCCGAAGTGGCGCCCATCCGCCCTCACTCTCTTCTCTTGCACGGCCTCTGCCGCGCCATTCGATCCGTTTTCATTTTCGTACGTGCCGGAGCTTCGGAGCGCTCCCCCATGTCGTTGAAAGCCTTGGCAAAACCTCAGACCTTTTCCAAGAGCTCCACCACTGGACCGCTACGGCAGTCATCGCCATCACTATCACCGTCGCTGCATTGGCAAATCGTAGACATCGAGAATCGACACAACGGAAATTGCAAAATTATTCTTTCATTTCCTTCGACCTTGTGACACGAACGACCGCCTTTTGCTTATATCCGTTCAACGGAATAGTATTACACAGCTTAGGAATATATATTTATGACATTTCCTAAATCAGAAAAATTGCCTACATTTCCGATGCAATCTGTCATCGGCGGGCATAAAAACGTAAAACTTTTCAAGATCTTAATTATCATTTTTACGTCGCCTAATTAACAGGCTGTGCCCGGGGAAATGTGCATATAGATCCATATAGAAGAAGAAATGAAAACGTGAACCTACAAAAATCATTCCACGATGTAAAAATGTCACACTAATCGGAAAACTGAACGTCTCGATTTAATTAGCGCACAAAGTGTCCGTTCTAAAATTAATAGAAGTTGTCAGTTCATATTCAGAGACAGTTTGACAGTCAGAAAAAGACTCAGTGCTTGTAATTTCTGTGACATGAGATTAAATTCGCTGAAGCAAGGCTGCAGTTGAGTTTTCTCAATTCCGAAACAACATTCCTGCTGGTGTCTTTTTTCGTTATCTATTATTGGACTCGAAAAAAAAAAAAAAATCTCGGCAACTCAATGCATATTTTTCCGGATGATTTGCCAACGCAAAATGCTGAATATTGAACACGGATATTTTCTAAAAAAGGATTTCCGCTCACGTCAGTAAACTTTATTTATTCTTGACTAATTTTTATGAAAAAATTCCCATATATACGAGAATACATGTTCTTTTTAGAAGAGAAAAAAAAAGTTTTCGGATAAAGCAATTATTCTCCGAGATGAAAATGTCAAAACATTGCCTCTTTTATGCCTCTCTACTCAGGTGTAAGCCCTTAATTTGATCTCACTCGGAGGGAGGAAGGGCGTGTGGATGACCCTCATCTAGGAATCAACTAGCGCCAAAACAATTGGTTTTCCATAGCGTCCGCGGGACAATCAATCGCCAACCGCGTTTTTTCTCGTGGTTTTGGGTTCCTCTCGGGTGAATCTCTCGATTAGCAATCAGCGCCTGACTAATGATGCGTGGGGCGAAAGAGAGATGCCCCGGGCGGCACACTTTTTTTCCCCCGAGTTTACTGCACGCTACGCTGGAGCAGAACCGCGTGGAGCTGCGATCCGCGCGTGATAAATGAGAGCTAATGACTTTGGAGCCAAGTCTTGAGCCGGACGGAACATTGCCTACCGACATGCACACTTCTCGAAGCCACTCATCCTCTGTGTCAATTTCAAGGCCTTCTCGCACACGCCATCCCTTCTCTTTATCTTCGTTACAATTTCATTCATCTCTGATCACCCCAGATATACTCCCATTATTATCAATCTACACGAATTTAGTCCAAAACAAAAGTAAAAATAATGCAGCCCTTACAACTAATTCTAAAAAACGTATTAAATAAATGTTCACTGTCAAAACCTGCGCATTCGTCAATTGACTCGCAAACTACGTTAAATAACTTCCTGGAAAAGCATGTTCAATAATTTGTGTCGAAACAATCAGACTACACACACACACACATCGATATTAACACTCTTCGAAACAACGATTTCGACATTTTTTACCCTGTTACGTAATTTGACATGAAAAGCTCCACGATATATGTATTTTTTGTTTCACGAGAAAAGCTGCCTATTTGTCCCTGCTAACAATTTTGGTAATTGACTTTTAATAAACCGGTGACGTGTGAAAATATTCAATTTGCGCGAAAATCTATTTTGTTTTCTTCGTGTTGATGCTGGTAAAAATGTACGTATGATGGACCACGTGTGTAATGAATTACTGCACCATAATCCATATCTGACACAGTGTAGATTGCTAATATTGCCAGTAAAATGTGTGTATATTGGGTATGTTGAACGAACACACCGTTCACAGATAGAGACGATAGGTAGCCGCAGCATCCAGCAAAATCGGTCCATAGAAGGGTGAATAAGCTCGCACGTCGATGTTCGTGATGATCGTGTTTAGTTAACTATATATCTGTGAGCCCATGGAGAATTCACGTCCGACAACACATTCTCTTGATATCGCGCCGTTTGAAACAGCCGTGCAAGGGGAGTTACGCAGCAGCTGCTCTGCTATATAGAGTTCGGCTCAGTTGAAAGATATTCAGCAGGCCGCGAAATCTCGTTTCGAACAATTTCTATTCACGGAGCACCTCGTTCTCTCGATCGATTCCACACGCACGTCTAACGGCAAATTCGTCGCTTTTATTCCAGTTATTTTGTCAAGCCGCTCTATTGATGACTCTGAGAACTGAAATTGGATACACGTAGAAGGAACTCTGGAACTGAATGACTCGGCGATAGGATCGGTGAAGCGAACCACGAGAACCAAAGGGGGATGAGGTTGATTCTGCAATGATGGTGTTGGTAGTGGCTGAACGTCAGCCATCGTCCGTCGGGTGTCCTCCAATTTCAAGTCCAGCCCTGGAGCTGGACGAACTTTGCCATAGAGTTGCCAGTGGCTGGGTTCGCGGAAGAACTTTGCTTCACGTAGCTACTCGCCGGATGATCGGCCCATACGGAGAGTGGAAACTTTGTAGGCTTGGGCGAGTTGTGCCGTTCGGGACGAGCTTCTCCACCAGAAAACCCTCCCTTCACGGCCCTCGGCCACCTCGACGGATACACAGGTGTTCTTTATTATCCGCACTAGGGACTCCCCAAAGGGCCACTAAAGTGGCTTTGTTTCGGCGTCACCCTCGAATTTTCGCCTACACACGGACTACTTTCAACCCAATTCGATTATCTGGTAGATAAGTATAGGTTATTGAATATTTCTACAGACGAGACCCTTCGATAGTCGGAACTTTCATCACATTCATTGTTATCCAATTAGATATCCCCAATTAGGGCTGATTTGTAAGTGAGCAATCATACAAATTTGATTCCAATTCAGTTGACCCTGATACAATAACTCACATGTTCAGGATGTCATATTTGATCTACTTTTTATGACTGTGACGTTTGCAATCACAACTCTGACTCAATGCGCGCCGAAGACTTCTCACATAACCCGGGAACGTCCGATGGACGTTATGGTCGTCGATATATGGCCTAAGGACGTGTTTTACCGCCTCATAAAACGGTTGTGCCACGTAAGGAGATAATCAAATTCGACCCTGAATTTCCATTTGTAACAATATTTCGCTGATCGGTAATCCTATCGTTATCAGTTCCACTTTGATAGGTATAGAGGTGCTTGTTATTATCTATACAAGGTGAAGGAACTTGTTTCGTCGTTACCCTCGAATTTGCCCCTTGACACGAACGATTATCCGATCGATAAATATTAGTTATTGAACATGTCTGTAGATGAGACACTTTGATATTTGTCCCTTTGATCACATTGATAGTTGTCATATTATATATTACCGATTAGAAGTGATTTGCAAATGAACGCCACACTAATTTGATTTATGTAGAGTTGACCATTTGATACCACTAAACGATGACTGATAACTACTCCATATAATATCTAAATTATTCTTGAGGTTACGACGTTTGCAATTTCGAATCTGCGGTTATGACATTCGACGCGGAATTTCGTTTTGTACCAGCATTTCATAATTAGTAATATGGTAGAGTGTGCTCGAAAATAACCAGCGATGCTGACTAATTTATCCCGTTCCTATCGATATCCGCTCCACTTTGACAGATATACAGATATTCTATATTATCTGTACTAGGAACTCGTTGAAAGGCCACTAAAGTAACTTTGTTTCGATGTTGCCCTCGAATTTTCGCGTACACACGGACTATTTTCAATCCAATCGATTAATATCGGTTATCGATCATTTCTGCTGGCGAGAAACTGTGATAATTCTCACTTTCATAGTTATGAAATTGGGTCTTCGTAATTCGATCTGATTTTTAAGTGAACAATCATACAAAATTTTATCCCCATCAATTTGACCAATTGTGCCGGTGACCTATCATGATTTATCACAGTCACTTATTGGAAAAATCTATATTCATATACTTATGCATATTTCGTCTATAGCTTATCCATATTTTCTCAAAACTTCTTCCTACAAAGTACTTTGAACTAAAAACGAGAAAAACTGTATCTCGTCATGTTCCCTCACTTTGTAATATCTACAAACGAGGCCATGTAATGTAACCTCTCATAACGAGTCGAGGAATATCAGAAAGTTCTTTGAAGTTCTGACAAGCTCAAAGTCCACATATGCTACGACAATCATACAAAATATATTTAGAGCTATAAATTAACTTAGATCTAAGTTTTGTATTCGCGAATGGTGGTTACTCGGTCGCCAGGTTCGGAATATAACATTTTCAGGATAACACAAAATAGTATTCGACCCAGAATTCTGTTTTGCATGGGCATTTCGCTGATTGGTAATGTGGCACAGTTTCAACAAAAAAATAAACCAGCGCTGCTGTCATGTTTACTCTGATCCTATCGACGTCACGTCCTCTGGACGGTTTTCCCGCCGATGTTAAGAACATATCGCACGTTCCTTTGTTCCGAATAAATCCGTCAATACAAAAGTCGATAGTATCTGGTAGAAGAGCGTCCAATCAAACGCATGTCACCTGCTGGTCGATCCCACTCTGTTGGTATTTCATATTCGATTTCCGTACAATGAAACAGTTTCATGTGCGGTCAGTCGTGTGCAGTTTCGGCATAAACCCTCGACTATTCGACGATAGCGATTAATCTCAGGATACAGTTATACGGAGGTCGTTTCTCTCTGTCTCCATTATCAATAACTCGAACTACGCGCGATGACAGATAAAGCCTCTCGCGAATCTCGCGTGCCAGAGGCTCCTTGATTTCTGTCTATATACCAAGTGATATTAAGGGCGGTACGTGTAGTCATGGAGAAAGCGAACTCTCGGGAATAAGCGTTAACACAGAGGGTAGTAAAGTGTTGGGACGTTATGGAACTGTGCGTTAGGTCGCCTCGACAGAAGCTCTTGTCGTATTCGCCTGCGACATAAACCTGCCTTACGATCGGCCCTTAATCAGACTGGGTTAGTTAAGCTACGTTTTTAACGAGGATATTTCGTCGCGAATAACCTCTCTGAACCGCCCTTCGAGCGACCCGCGAAGCTTTTCTGCGACTTCATGGCCTGCCTACTGGTAGCGTATCTTTTTCTGTCACGACGACTTTCCCGGAACGAAATCCGCAATACACCGATGGTTTATTACCAAGATTCACTGGATGTCGATAAAAGCAGGTGTTGGAATCAAACGGCCCTCTCGTTATTAATAAAACTATTTTCATTCATTGAAATACTTTCAGTTATCTCGAAAGTCAACTGGCATGAAAACCACCGGATTCCGCCTTCACGGATACGGACAAAGGTGAACATGTGGCGCTTGGTCGTATCGTCGGGCTGATGTACATATACGTGCGACGGACCATTCAAATATACTATCGGTGTGTCCGACATCACCGGGTAATCATTCTTCCCCTGATGAATCACGGTTTTCGTTTTAACGATCGCTCCCGACGCACCGAGGCCGCAGGCCGCAATAGAGCTATCGGCGGTTTGCTGCTCCACGTCCACGACGAAATTGCGTTCGGAGGTTGGCTCAAAGTTACCACCGATCTATACGAACGTTCGGCCCACCGACATTCTTCTCGCCGAGTGTCACAATAAAGCTGCCTGTCTATTACCATCGAAATGTGAGATGTACTACAATATAGACGTCGTTTTGTGGTGCAAATATATATCTCCACTGCAATCCAAATCAAATCACCCAAATTCCGAATTAATGTATCGAGACACATGAATTCAATTCACACAAACTTTGAATTGACGTATCAATTTGAGATTTATCGTCCATCGCCATCGAAATGTGAAACGTACTGAAATGTGGACTCCGTATTGTGGTGTCAATATATATCTGCACACCAAATCAATTTATATTGATTGCGAGTTTATGTATCAAGTCACACTAAATGAATTCACACGAATCTTGAATTGATTCATCAATTGGCGATTTATTGAACATTTTATTTAAGCGAAATTGGCAAGTCAAATGGTAATCCTCCGAGGCAAGAAGCAAATCGGCTTCATACCGATTTCACTTGCACCAAAAGTGGAGGTTTTCTTCTTTTACCAATAGGAGACACTTTTTTGATGCACATGAAATCACGAATTAATAAATGACTATAACAATAAATCATGCAATTTCCAGTTTATTTCAGATTTTTAACGATACACGACATAAATCCTGATTTCCGCAATCACACTTACTTTACTCCTAAACAAATCGTTCTAGACCTGACAACTGTTAATTGGCAATTGCGGTACTTAATTATCGTCTCGAAAAAAAGTGTTGTTCAATTCTCCCGCAACTCTTAGATGGAGTTCGGATAATTCCACGTGAGTTTCCATAAAGTTTCATGTATCCTTGTCCTTGTCGATCATTCTCAGGTTACTTCGCGTCACGTAACATCGTGTACATTGAAGAACAGCTGGGGACAATGTCGTTATCGAGGTAGAGAAGCATACAGCGCTCGAGCAAGTATTGTCCGCGAGTTATTTAGAGACGCGAGAGTGAGATCGGACGATAGGTCCTCCCGGGCTGTCGAGAAAACCGTGTAAAAAGGTAACGCAACGTTACTCGGTCAGGTGCAATCTGTCTCTGTCAGTATATGCAATAAGTTGGCGAGCCCTGAGCCGGGGCGGCCATCGGCCACTTCCGTATCGCTGGCCTATCCTTCACATGGGCTTCCTCCGTGCACTTGTATACCTATGTACCCATAAGTTCGTTGTAATCCTTATCGCGGAAGGTCTCATTCTCCTTCGGGTCACGACATTCCCGCATCGACTCGCGGCGTTTTCTCGCAGAAAAGAAAATGAAAACAAGACGAAAAAAAAAACAACAATTCTATGGGGCGGAATTAAGAGTCGGACCCTGTCGAATCCTCGAGGCGTTCGAGTGTCGGAGGTTCGCCTACTTGAGGCCCGTTTCAAGTGCAACGTATCTGGGCGAAGCGATGCTCGCTCGAGGAGAAGGAGACGGCGATAGAGCGCCCAAGAGCATGCCCATGATCCTTGTGGTTAATCCATTACCCGGCGCAAACATTGCGAAGAGGGCAAACGGGCGTGCGATTAAATTTGATCCCCGTAGAGGACGTAACGGTGAGACAAGTCGCATCAACCGGCGTCGCTCCCGTTGGTGCGGCATCCGTTCGTACGTAATGATCTGGAAACGCCATTAGCGGATTGTCCCCGCGAGGAAAGTGGCTTTGTGCGCCAGACAGCGAGGCAGCGACGCTTATAGGAGAGGAAGACGGACAGGAGGCACAGCGTTCCTGTGACTCGGTGAGGTTCCCATGGCGAGCATTCATACCCGTTGGTAATCCCATAATTTTTTTTATCTCGGCGCGAATAACTGGAACTTCTTATTGTGCTGCCGTGTTTTTTTACCTCTGCTTCATTTATCTTGGCTCTTGGGTCACCGAGTTTATTAAACTCACACACCAAACCGAAATTTTTCTTGGTTATCGCGTTTCACTCGAGAATTACTCGACACACCATTTGGATGTTGAGTGTCAAGATGGGAATCGTCACCGACCCGGCGAAACTTTTTCACACACCCATAAGCCTTGTTGTATGGCCCACGGTAAATGGATTCGTTTGGTCAAATCACCTAAATCGTTCGACCGACCAAGTCGCTTGTTGTGACAACTAGTAATTTTATCGGTTGAACACCATGACACATAGGTTATCGCGTGTCACTTTAGAATTCCTCGACACACCATTTGGACGTTGAGTGTTAAGTTGGGAATCATCACCGACATCACACCCATAAGCCTTGTTGTGTGGCCCACGGTAAATGGATTCGTTTGTTCAAACCGCCTAAATCGTTCGACCTACCAAGTCGCTTGTTGTGACAATTAATAATTTTGTCAGTGGAACAACATGACACATCGGTTATGCCGATCAATTAGGCTCGTCAATTGAATTGTTGGAGGAACCGATTAGTTGATTGTGCACATCTACCGAATTCTCCCCATCATGTCAAAACATGGGTTTAGGGTATGTCAACCATTTTAACTTGACATAGTTATCTCTGGGATTCGATCATCTGCGGAATAACGTCTTATAATGTTTTCATTGTATATATCATAGATATGGCCGTGGTTATATAAACAAGTTGTGATATTGCAGGAAATCATATCAGAGTTAGAACAGCAGGGGATAGACGGAGACGTTGTTGACTCGTTCGGTACGATGGACGCTCAATTTCTAGACCAATAATCGTTCGGTCGAAATTGATCGTAATACAAAGATAACGGCTAATAACTCAATTCTACGATGGAGCGTGCTAATGCGGCGCGCTTGGCTGGTTGACTGACTCTGCAGGCTGTCGCGACACCGGCAGCCGAGGCCGGAATCCGTGGGCGAGAGGGTGAAATGCTACAGAAATCCCAGGACGGGAGAGAGAGTGAGAGAGAGCCAAATGCCACGGGAACGACGAGTCAGTGCGATAACAGTCGGGAAGCGGACTTTTGCGCAGGAACGTGAAACTTGTCGCGGCCCAGTAGGTAATCTGCGACGAGCGAGGGCCTGCCGCACGGGGCAACGCCCCCCCTCGATTAATTACGTCGAACGGGAACGCGGCAGCTCTGCTGATGCCTTCTCTCTGCGTGATTCCCTCTATGCAAACTCGAAACGGCAGAATACTCCACGTACCTGCATCGCAAACTATATGTATGCACGTATGCATGCATGCATGCATATATATCGGGCCAGTAGGCACATGCGACTATTGTATAATGGGCTGTGACAAAGCTGCGACGGAAAATGAATAAGTACTATTAGTCCTATTATCGTTAATCGCTAATGGCCATCAGAGATTTTATCATTATTTCATTCATTGGTGATAATTATCTGATCTGTATTTTGAGACTAATTATTGAAGAAGAAAAGAAAAAAACCCCGGAGGACTTTCACCGGATTAAAATTGACGAATTTAACATACGACGTTTGTTCAATGGGCAATGAAGAGGCTACGATAAAAAGTGAATAAGTGATATTACATTAAGATTTGATAATTCTTCCATTCATCGGCAATACCAATCTCGTGTCTTTTTTGAGACTAATTATAAGAAAAGCCTGCAGTACTTCCACTTGAATTAAAATGATGAATTTAATATTGTACAATGGGCAATGACAAAACTGCGACAGGAAATTAATAAGTGCTATTATTCCTATTATCGTTAATCGCTAATGGCCATCAGAGATTTCGTCATTATTTCGTTCATTGGTGATAATTATCCGATCTCTACTTTGAGACTAATTATTGAAGAATAACAACCCGGAGGACTTTCTCCGGATTAAAATGACGAATTTAACATACGGCGTTTGTATGATGGGCAGCATACATCGGCAATACCAATCTCATGTCTATTTCGAGACTGATTATAACAAAAGCTCGGAGTACTTCCACTTGGATTAAAACGCCGAATTCAACATTGTACAATGGGCAGCGACAAAGCTGCGACAGGAAATTAATAAGTGCTATTATTCCTATTATCGTTAATCGCTAATGGCCATCAGAGATTTCGTCATTATTTCGTTCATTGGTGATAATTATCCGATCTCTACTTTGAGACTAATTATTGAAGAATAACAACCCGGAGGACTTTCACCGGATTAAAATGACGAATTTAACATACGGCGTTTGTATGATGGGCAACATTCATCGGCAATACCAATCTCATGTCTATTTTGAGACTGATTATAACAAAAGCTCGGAGTACTTCCACTTGGATTAAAACGACGAATTCAACATTGTACAATGGGCAGCGACAAAGCTGCGACAGGAAATTAATAAGTGCTATTATTCCTATTATCGTTAATTACTAATGGCCATCAGAGATTTCGTCATTGTTTTATCCGTTGACAATACTGATCTGCAAATTTAACATGCGACTATTGTATAATCCACAGTGACAAAGCTACGACAGGAAATGAATAAGTACCATTAATCATATGATCGTTAATGTTTAATGACCACCAGAGATTCGATCGTTCATTTATACCTCGGTCATTCTGATCTGATCTCTATGTTCAGATTAACTATAACAAAAGAACCCGAGTGTCTTCTCTTTGATCAAAATTTCCCACCAATTTCTACACCGATTTAACGGCAGCAAAATCATCAATCCAATAGAATAATTCTGCAACATCCATTTTCATTAGATTATTCCACACGATCTCCACAGAATAAGACTACCATGTCCAGCAAGGTGGTTAGAGGTTGGAAATCCGAGTTAAGGTCCATCTATATTCAGGTATGACTTTGGGGGGGTTAAAGGTTGTGGACGAGCGATACCATAGGCCGTGGAAGTCAGGAGGGTCAGCGAGAGGCGAAGCAGCTGCAAAAAGCGTCGGTGGCTCGAGGGTGGATGATCCAGGTACAGGATGTATTGCGTTAGTCGAAAGGGTTGTCTGGTAGCGTAGCCAGCTTTCCCGTGTACTTTCCCCGGATATCTCCCTCAGTCTTTCCACCCTATCGCTTCCTTTCTTCGTCTCTCATGGCTGGCGATGCACTTTCCGGCTAAATCTCGTGTGCCTCGTGCGCCACGGTACTAACGGTGGTGGATATGCCCCACCCGTTTGTACGCGAGCATATGGTTAAACCGTAATACTATAGAGGTGATATATTTAAACCGGGCAAAGTTTAGCAGTCCTCCACTCGGTTTGCGGAGTCGCGCGCGCAAGCTTCGCACCAGAAGCACAAGCAGCAGCAGCAGAAGCACCACCGGTAGCACAACGAGTATAGGGGATGGCTAGTGTGTTGCTGAGCTCGCTCAGTACTGGTAGAGAACCGGGGGTTATATGGAGATGACGGTGGGGGTGTCGTTACAGACGAAAGACACGTATCCGTGGCTGTGGGTTGCCTAGCTCTATGCGGTGGTTCGGTGTGCTAGAGAAAGCCGGTGCTTCTGGTTGTGCTAGGTGGGGATCGGTCGCGCCGGGCGTGCCTCGCATAAGTTTACATTATCTTACCATCTGATAGCCCGACTACCTGCAACCATCCAAGCCCGGCAGCACAGAGCAGAGTCACGGACCGAGAGCATTTCTACAGGGTTTTCGCGCGAGGCAACCCCGGCCCTAACACCGGTACACCCGCTATACTATATCCATTCGTAGGTCCGCGCTCTCTCCTCCGCCAAATTTATCGTCCCGTTCCGCTCGCGAAGCGTATAACGGGGGGCGACGAAAGGCGGAAGGAAAAATATTTCAGGAAGTAACTGGGATCGCCCGATAGCGAAACGTCGGCCGAGGGGTTTTTCGGAAATCAGATTGGAGGCCGCTCGGCCCCTCCAACCGGATTTTTCCCCGAGATCACCGCTATTTTACCCCCGGAGAACCTCGTTAACGGGACACAGGAGCTGAAAGCGTTCTTATAAGATACCGTGGCGTCTTTCCGAAAACGAGTTATTTGCTCGAGCCCGGAGAGAGGCTCTCGAACAGCGACGCCAGAAGAGCTGCATCACTAATCGTTTATCCATCGGGAATCGTCTCGAAACCGTCTCAATGGTAGCGGCAAATACTGAACGAGATTATCGGGAAATGGAAACTTTCGGGGCGCCGGAAAGCCACCGGCGCACCTTCGGGAAACTTGGTGCTAAGCCAAATATTCTTGCAGCAACGAGTCTTGCCAGGCTTGCAAACTCGCTACCAATCCTTTCTCATCTCTCTCTCTCTCCCTCTTTCTCTCTTTCTCACGCCTATAACCTACACCACAATAAGGCCATCGCAACGAGATGTTCCAAAATTTACCTCTCGCGATAAAACAACCAATTAATTCCGCAACTGCATAAGAGGATCGGATTATAATTAATGCGTTTAAAATATTCTGGGTTATAAGTATGAAACAATTTTCCGGAAATATGTTACGCGGTGGAATTTAACTCCTCTGAACGATTAGCGAAACAACATTGCCGACTGATTTTTATTATTTTTCTTTTTATTAATTTACTGCAGTTTTTTTTCGCAGAAAGGATCATGCGATATCTGCACTCACACGGATTTCCACTCCGCAAATTGACACTTAACATACATATTTTTAATATGATTTATATTTCGCTAGAACGTATCCTTAGTTACACTGACAAAATAGAATGATGCGTCGTTCTTTTCCGCACCACCAAAAAGTCAAAAATCTTTCCACCAATTTCCAGCTCCACGGTTAGATTAGCGTCGGCGAGAAACGACTTTATACTCATAGCCATATGTCGAGCGTCCTTTAAAAGCTCGTTAGAGACACGGGTACATGTGGATGATGTGGGTGCAAGGGCTGCGGTCGAATGAAAATTGTAGAGTAGAGCCAATCGTACGCGGAATAACGAGAAATCGCGAGAGCGATCACCCCCACGAAATGTAACATCGACAGGGTGGCGGTGGCCTTGGCGTTCCTCTCTCGCACGCCATTGAGTAATTACCTTACCTCGTTAGTGGATATTACGGTGTCCACAAAGCCTTAATCAGTCTGTTTCGATCGGTTAGTATTTGAGGCATGCGACGACGACTGCGAGCGGTCATCTCGCTTCAGAATTGTAGAAGCTCAAGGGCGGCATTTGGAGCGCAATAACTGAACGGAAATGTAGGGTGAGTAACTTTGTTTCATAATTAATTGGAGAGCCACGAGACTTATCGATCGGTGCCTAATTTACCGTCGAATCGAAGCTTCATCCCCGGGTTAACACGCATCGAGGGCTTCTTCATCCCCCGCATTATTCAAACACTGCCTATAATAGCATTGTCTATACTTAATTGGATAGCCGGACCATCTGTGAAGTGGATGCATGTGTTTGCATTGTGGAAATCCAAGTGCTTTTCCATATATGTGCAGTCAAGAGTTGGCACATGATCAAGGGGAAATGAGCCGAAATATCGCGGTTTCGCTCTGCTGACCCTCCGACTCTCCGACACTCGGAATTAATGCTAATATTTATTTCGCCGTGGCCTTTTCTGTAAATGGGAAAATTGTCCGGACGGAAAAATAACATCTTGCTGCCACGACATCGGCGACCCTGAGCTCCCTTTTTTATTTTTCTCTCTTCGACCACCGAACTCACAGCCTTGAAGCTAAATTGGAATTGCAAATATCACGATTGACCAACGCCACATCCACTATTTTTTACCCTTATTCTCAATATACAATACTACATATGTATCATCTGTATTTTCTCGGACGCCGGAATATTTTTCTCCGCCGACTCAGATGACTTAATTCAAATTTATTCCGACTCAGTGTCCTACGAATTTTTGGGTTCACGATGTTACCCCACTATTTTTACCGTGCCCCTCCCGGTGCTGTATTTTTGTAATCGAATTTGGCGATGTAAATTCCATGCTTGTAAGTCAACGGCTTGGAGAAAACATCGAGATGCAAAAAAAAGCTTGGAAAAAATTTGTTAATACAAAAATGAATATTACAAACAAAAAAACTTGTGATCGTTTAGATTTTTATCAAGTTTAAACTATCGATTCATTTGTACTATGTCCTTGTGATGTAACTGTATATGAACCTACTTATCAATTAATACCATTGCAGGTGCTTCAATGATCATTAAATGACTTCTACTTATAATTACTAGGACTATTATGATTCAGAGGTTTGATGTGACGATTATTATATTCCGAATATTTTCATTGCCATTCAAGAACACATTGCGTCTGAGCGATTTGCTTTTTCATTTTTAACCCTGGTTAAAAACAAATTTTCTATTATGATGTAAAGTTTGAAGTAACGAGATTAAAAATGCCTATTGCCACAGCGTCGTAACTAGATGGACAATCAAGTATGCGCGGCGCAAACAGCGGTTCAAACGCCGTTTCAAATGTCCATTGTAAAATTTTGGTATACAACCGTGCCACGTAAAAATGTGATTGAATTCCCACGAATGTTATTCAAAAATTTTCCCCCAATATTTTCCGCATTGTTGACATATTTCTGTTTGTGTGTGCGAGGGCCATTCGCGATCGATGAATGGCTCGCTAACTAACTATATCAGCGTTGGTACTGTGCACGTCAACGACCGTTCGAGTTCGCCAGGTCCTTGTAAATGTTCCCGGAATACAGAGACAGGGCGTTGAATAAATATGAGGAGATCTGATTCAATGAGCCGTGAGGCAGAGTCTTTTGACGCTAAGAAAACACGATGAAATCATCATGCAACCGCATTAAGAAAGCGCTCGATCCTGGTAGAAGAAAAATTCGGCGCCCAAGTCGTTGCGCTGGGAGAGTTGGGTGGTCCGACAATCTGAATAAACTGGTGCAACGGGGGACAGAGAAAGAGAGAGGGCAAGAGAGAGAGAGCAAGATCAACGTAGATAAAGATGGGCCGGGAATACCGTGCTCGTCATCTTTGTGGTCTTCCGTGCAAAGCTGAAGAAGGCAAAGGCGGTAGAGCGCTTGCTTCGAGGAGTAGCAGAGCATAATTTCTTGGTGACAGCGTGGCGCCTGCTTTTCAACCCTTATAATATCCTCAACTCCCTCGCCCCTCCCCTCCCCGCCCCGGATTCCCCTTTAGCTCTCGGCATTCTACGTCCCGGGATCCTTCCAACAGTCGCCCGCATCCTCCCGCCTTCCCGTTCGTCCTCCATCCTATGGGAATACATTTCCATGCATTTTCCTGAGGCGCTTCTCTCTGCCTGCCACCCTTCCGCCCTGCCCCCTCGATGCCCCTTGCCCCTGCCCTCTTCCCTCGCGATATTCCCCCCACTACCGAGCCCCGGTACTATGAACTAACCCCCAACCGATCCTGTTCTCCTCGCCACCTACCAATCCCTTCGGTCTCGTGCTCTTCCGCGCCCTCGCCCATCCTCACACTCGCCCACCCCCTTAACCTCAGCTCTTTTCCTTCCTCTCCGCGACCGAGCTTTAATTACCAACTTTTCCTTGTTTTCCGGAAATTCGAGCGTGAGGCCGACCAGATTCTTCTCGCCGACAAACTCCGCCAACCGCCGCCTCCCATTCTCCGTATTCACTCTGTTTCTTCATCCAACGTAATGCGCCCCTTTCTTCGTTTCTACATCAGCGAGTTAGAGGGCCATAGCCTTCTTATTTGCACGCAGATCCGGGTCACTCATCTTTATCTTCTCTTCTTTCTTTGTACCCGAGCTACGACTATCACTGACGGCATCAAACCACGAAACCTTTTAAATTGCGTCTGAGGATTGTTGAAAAGTTTATTCGCTCGAGATAATGGCGAGCATTTGATGCTAACCGCGGAATTATATTATGAACGAAAGCGTTTGTTGAATATAGCTGTTTCCCAAGATGGTATCTCATGTTTTACTTGTTTTTGTACCACCGACGTCAACCAGACTATTTTATCGTCCATCAAATCAACTGCAATACAGGCCCAACGAAAATAGATTAATTCCTAAGCTTGACCAATATTGATAATCATCAAGAGCAGAAAATGCAGAACGAATGAGAGTCCGATACTCATTGAATTTTCACTAGACAATTCATTAGCCGCCGCGATTTTTCTGCATTCCGAAATCATGTAACAACTGCGACGAAATTTTTCAGACTCGTACAAATGACAGATCGAAAGAACCCGATCCAAAATAATTTGGCGTATCTCCGAATGCGTCACAGTATTGCAGCTGTTCAACAGTGTCCAAAAAACTCTTCGCGACTGTGAAAACAATATCTTGGACCAGCAATCGATAGATCATCAGTTTTCCTCCCCGAGATTCCAACAAATTCGCAGCGTCTGCGGAGAACCGATGATTGTTTATTTTGAAGAAAGGCAGTCGGGTAATTGTCGGTGGATCAGACGGGTCAGTCACGCGCTCATTGCTCCGTGGAATCTGGTGCTCTAACAAGACTCGCGTTTCCGACAGCCTCCTCTCATTCCAAGACAAGCGTTCAAGCGAGCGTTGTTCCAGCGACTCACGTGAGGGAAGAGCCCTTATCACGAATCTCTTACCATCACGATTTCTATCGCCGTTACAGGAGTCACGACTGGTAGTCCGCCCATTTAGCCCCTTAGGGCTCGGCTACGGTACAGCTGACTGACCTGTGCGCTTAATCGATCACGACACGTCGCATTACTTTGAAGTATGACAATTAAGCCATTCGAGAACGCATATTCGTGCCTCGGATATGGTATCTCTCGTTCTCCAGCCGCTACCCCTTTAACGCTCGGAATGGCAAGCGGCTCTAGGGCTCGATGAGGAACATCCCGAGCCACCGAGTTTCCGCAACGTTCATAGGAGCACCATTCAGGTATATTTATATCCGACGATGGGGAAGGGTTGACCGTACGGTGTACGGTGTACGGTGTACGGCGTACGGTGTCTGCATATAGTGCGAGGTGTTAGAGCCGGGTGGAACAGGTGCAGTCCGGTGTGGTGTACGCGGAAATTGCAAGCCCTGGTCCCGCAGGTGCTCTTCGTCATCATAAAGCCTATCGTAGCTGCCGCGTTGTACTGTATTAAACCCGGGCTTGCCCTCTCACCCTTGCCTCTCCCAGGGAGCCTTTAGCCCGGTTCGCTAGCAGCCTCTCTGGCTCCTCACTGGACCAAACCCGTCCGCCCTACCCACTGGATCCTGCCGACGAGTATTTCCATAGACGTAAACCCACCACCGCCACATCCCACATCCCGTCGCCGAGACTTCCTCCTCCGTGCTCCGCGGAGCGGCTAAAAACACTCAGGCTCCATGTGTATATTTAATAATCATCGTTTATGACAAAAAGTTAGGATCAAATTACCGTGACAGCCGACATGGATGCTGCCGTACATTTCAGGCCTGTCCAGGCTGCAAAGTGATCCAAATTCATAAACACTGCCGGTTAGTTAGCGCCCCGGCTATTATAATGGGGTTCATTATTCAGCACAAAACACTAAGCTTCCATGTGTATATTTAATAATCTTCGGTTATGTCAAGAAGTTAAGATCAAATAACCGTGACAGCCGACATGGATGCTGCCGTACATTTCAGGCCTGTCCAGGCTGCAAAGTGATCCAAATTCATAAACACTGCCGTTTAGTTAGCTCCCCGGCTATTATAATGGGGTTCAGTATTAAACACAAAAAACTAAGCTTCCATGTGTATATTTAATAATCTTCGGTTATGACAGGAAGTTGAAATCAAATGACCGTGACAGCGGACATGGGTGCTACGACACATTCCAGGCCTGTCCAGGCTGTGCAGCTCATGGAAAAGTGATTCGAATTCATAAACACCACCAGATAGTTAACTCCGTGGCTATTGTAATGAGATTCGGTATTAAACACAAAACACTTACTCATGTACACTTCCATGTGTATATCTAATAATCATCGGTTATGACAAGAAGTTAGAATCGAATTATCCTGGCGGCTGACGTACATACATTACTGCCATTGAATTGCAGAAATAATTTCGTACGCGCAAATCGATGATTTTTTTAAGCCGATAGGGGATTATTGCCATTGACAAACTATATGAGACAGAAAGGAATAATAATTGGAAATCTTTTTTTGTAATTAATATTGTTCAAGAAATTCAATAAAAATAGGTTAGTCCGCGCTCCACGTCCAGTTTTGATTGTCTCGATTGGGTCATAGAGCGTATAAAATTGGACGTATTATCATATAGTGATAGTAGGCCCCCTTTGTCTGGTTGCAAGCTCCATGGCAAATTGATTCGAAACCATAAACACTGCTAATTAGTTAGTTCGCTGGCGCATGTAATAAGGTTAGACAATAATCACGAAACCCTCAGCTTCCATGTGTAAATTAAATAACCATCACTCATGACCTTAAAATCAAATTATCCTGACAGGCTACGTGTTTGCTACCGTAAATCCCAGGCTTTTGTCTAGGCAGCCCATTCAATGGCCAAATGATTGAAATTCATAAACACTGCAAATTTATTATTTCCCCGCCTGTTATAATAAGATTCAATAATAATCAAAAACACACACTTTCCATGTGTAAATTAAATAATTATCATTCACGACGAAAAGTTGGCATCAAATTACCTTGCGAGGCTACATGTATGCTATCATACATTCCTCTCTCGCCCAAGCAGCCCACTCAATGGCAAAATTATTGAAATTCATAAACACTGCAAATTTATTATTTCCCTGCCTGTTATAATAAGATTCAATAATAATCAAAAACCACACACTTTCCATGTATAAATTAAATAATTATCATTCACGACGAAAAGTTGGCATCAAATTACCTTGCCAGGCTACATGTATGCTATCATACATTCCTCTCTCATCCAAGCAGCCAACTCAATGGCAAAATTATTGAAATTCATAAACACTGCAAATTTATTATTTCCCTGCCTGTTATAATAAGATTCAATAATAATCAAAAACCACACACTTTCCATGTGTAAATTAAATAATCATCATTCATGACGAAAAGTTGGTATCAAATTACCTTGACGGGCTACATGTATGCTATCATACATTCCTCTCTCGCCCAAGCAGCCCACTCAATGGCAAAATTATTGAAATTCATAAACACTGCAAATTTATTATTTCCCTGCCTGTTATAATAAGATTCAATAATAATCAAAAACCACACACTTTCCATGTGTAAATTAAATAATCATCATTCATGACGAAAAGTTGGTATCAAATTACCTTGACGGGCTACATGTATGGTATCATACATTCCTCTCTCGCCCAAGCAGCCCACTCAATGGCAAAATTATTGAAATTCATAAACACTGCAAATTTATTATTTCCCTGCCTGTTATAATAAGATTCAATAGTAATCAAAAACCACACACTTTCCATGTGTAAATTAAATAACCATCATTCATGACGAAATGTTGGTATCAAATTACCTTGACGGGCTACATGTATGCTAGCATACATCGGAGCCTTGCCCAAGGAGCCTATTCCATGGCAAAGTGATTGAAATTCATAAACACTGCCAATTAGTCAGCTCCCTGGCGCTTATAATGAGGTTCAATAATGAGGAAGGGCGTGGTTGACCTGGAGCACCGCGAAACTCGTCAAAAGCGAGAGCGGTGCTTGCGGCGAGGGTTCTCAGGCTGTAAAGCAGAAAGTAGAAAGTCAGGCGAGCGTAGACACGTCGATTAGAATGATTTCTTTCGAGTCACGATAAGCACCGATCTCCTTCATGTCTCACCAACCAAGAGGGCAGAGGGACAGAGAGAAAGAGAGAGAGAGAGGAGGAGGAGGAGGAAAGAGGTCTCTGCCATTGTTCCTCCCGCAGGTAACACGCAAACCGACGGATCCTCTATTACTCGGGTATACGACGGCTATGCTTACAAATATGTATAGGGTCTCGAGCCCGCGTGAGAGTTCGCGTGTACATCGATCCGGTGGCGGTCCGACCTCTCTTGCTTTTGCCTCTCTCCTTCTCGCTACTCTGTACGCCCCTCTCACCGGTTTCCTTCTTCCCACTACATCGCTTTCAATCCTCACCTCGATTCCCCCCTCTCCGTCTCCTCTTACACCCTCTCACCTACTCCTCATTCTCGGCGGATTTACCCAACATCACGCACCACTTTTCTTAAAGACTGAAACACGCTATGCTACGCCGTGCAGACGATAGTAATACGAATTGCTATGTGCACCCCAGTTCTCTCTCTCTCTCTCTCTTACTCTGTTTATCGCCGTCTTTCTCTCTTCATCCTTGCAATCTCCTACCGAAAGCCCGTTACGTGCAATCGCTTGAAAAAACATAACACAGAGCTTAATAAGTAACCATCGTGCAGCTTGACTCGGGTTGGTTCTGATCATGGAAAAATCGTACACCTCGGCTTAACATCGAACGGGAAGTCGCGACCATTTGTCACTCAGGAACCCGCGCTACCTAGAACCGCATTGAGAAAACCTACTTAGGGTTTGTCCGGATCTCGCCAACGACTTTCTTCGGAATAATCTACAGCGGCGAGTCCCCGATCTCGAGCCGCGATTCGATCGTTCTTCGTGGGCTTTGGAGGCCGTTTCTTCCATGTACAAATGAGCGCTAACAACGTGAAAATTAATTTATACCCTAGTAGCCTTGAATACGAGCACGCCTCGAGCTTTTAATAAAATGGCGTTAGCGAGCCGACATTTTGAATTGTGCCAATGTGACGATGTCCGACATTTTTGTTGTGAAGATACAAGGGCCAACAACATGGAAATTAATTTCGGAATAGTTTCAAATATGAGCACACGCATTCAGCTTTTATTGAAATGGCATGAATGAACCATCATTTCGAATTGGGCTAATTTGGGTTTATTGGCAATTTTTCCTTTCTCTGAATGCGGGACCAACAATGAAATTGATGTATAACCGAGTAGCCTTAACTACGAGCACAAACGCCTCGGGCTTTTAATAAAATGGCGTTAGCGAGCCGACATTTTGAATTGTGCCAATGTGACGATGTCCGACATTTTTGTTGTGAAGATACAAGGGCCAACAACATGGAAATTAATTTCGGAATAGCTTCAAATACGAGCATACGCATTCAGCTTTTAATGAAATGGCATGAATGAACCATCATTTTGAATTGGGCTAATTTGAGTTTATTGGCCATTTTTTCTTTGTATGAATGCGGGACCAACATTTAAATTAATGTATAATCCAGTAGTCTCGAGTACGAGCACAAACGCCTCCGGCTTTTAATGAAACGGCATTATTTTGAACTATAACAATTTCACTGTCGGCCGTTTTTTCTACGACAAAGGAGCGCGAACAACATGGCAATTGATTTATATGCTAACAGCCCTAAATACGAGCACGAGTACGAGGAACGTGAAAATTAACTTACAACCTACTAGCCTTGAATACGAGGACACACGTATCCCTCTTTTAATGAAATGGCATAAATGAACCATCATTTTGAACTGTGTTACTTTCACTTTATCGGCCATTTTTTCTGTCTATGAATGTGGGACAACAGTGAAATTGATGTGTAACCTAGTAGCCTTGAATACGAGCACAAACGCCTCTGACTTATAATGAAATGACATTGATGAACCATTACTTTGACCTATAACAATTTCACTGTCGGCCATTTTTCCTACACCAAAAGAGCGCCAACGACATGGGAATTGATTTATATCCTAGTAACCTCAAGTACGAGCACGAGTACGAAGAACGTGAAAATGAATTTATATCCTAGTTGCCTTGAATACGAGCACAAACGCCTCTAGCTTTTAATGAAATGCCATAAATAAGCCATTATTTTCAACTGTGCTAATTTGACTTTGTCGGCCCTTTTACCTATGTACAAATGCGCGCGAACAACGCGGAAATTAATTTATAACCTAATAGCGGTGAGCAAAACGACTGTAGCTTTTATTTTTAAACATAAATGAACCATCATTTTTAATTGTGACCTCTGAGGAAGCGTGGTTTGCAAATATTGATAATTATCATTAATCTGTAATAATAATTCACAGTGCAACCTCCTTTTGCAGCCATGAAAATGTTGTAAAAATTCATTAAAATTTTATTAGCGTCGCGGAGCTGAAGAGTGACACATCTATTATATAATTGTCCATCGCAAGACTAGAGAAGTGGCGGTAACAGTTTGTCGGAATGGGATGGCGAACCCTTGGGCTATATGACAACTTGATCCATAAAAAGAGACTATGAGGGAGTCAGAAGGGCGCAGTAATTTCTCTGGCGACAGGTTGACCCTCGGTGAGTGACTCGCAGGCTATCCAACAGTTGACGGTTAACCCCTGCGATCCGTGCATATAACGGCTGTATTTCGAAACACGGCCCGGCCATTATCCTCAGGCTGCGTGTCACCGCGAAGCTCTTGGCTCTCTCAAATGGTCCCGGGGAAAAGCGCTCGGTCGTCGCTGTTGCTATATCTCCCAACTTTCCACGTTCCACTCGAAGCACGTCGGGAACTTCCTTATTTGTCTCGTTATTACCGACCCTCTTTTTGTAAATGATATTTACTTGCAAAAAAGAAAAAAAAAAGGTTCGACCTTCTCATTGCCTTCCAAGTGGCATCGTCTCCAGCAACTTATTAATAAAATTACCCGGACGTTGAGCGCGACATTTGATAAGTTGGAGCCATAAAATATTTTCGGTCTGCTTTTAACTGTTGAGTAAAATAATCAAACACTTTGAATTTTAATAATTAATGTGTAGATGTTTTTTTATCAAAATTTCATTGGTCATTGCCTCTTCTACTATTGATTAAAAATAAATCAATTATTTCTAAAAATTTTAGGTCCAACTACTCATTTCCTTGAAGCTCAACGTTCGAAATTTGGTCGAATGAAGTGAATGCATTTTTGTGGAATAAAAAAAAATTCCGAAATACGTGAAGGACTATAAAAATTTTACGGCTGGCACGAATGTCAACGGAATTGGCGACGCTAAAGGGGCCGTAACTGATCCACATGGATGATAAATGTTTGCCTAATAGGCGTCGTGGGATGAAGTTATTTCATAGTTACATTCATCACACACATAAACACCACACGTTTCCGCTGAGTATTTTGTTTAATTATTCCATACATTTCGAATGCCCCGCCGTAAAAATCGCAATTCCTTTTTATCTACAAATACAATGCTCCTATCATAAAAGCAGCATATTTTTCTGAAATAAACAGTATTCTGCTTTTTCGTCAGTTCGAGTCAAACATCCAGAAATATGTAGAGGAAGGAATGGAGAAAAATATTGTTGTTACGCCAACAAAATGTGGTTTGCCAATAATTCATTGTTTCCGCACAGAAACCGCATTCAAAGGAAGCAATAAATGGAGCTACTGCAGGAAAAATACACTTTTCCGTAACCCGACCGTTTGCTGCATCAGCGTTTTTTCTGCATACTGGTGAAAAAAAAAAAAAAAAAAAAAAAAAAAAATGGACACCGATAAAATAATATCCTTGGCTGTGACATTTCCATTTGCAATTACACTTGCGCATCATATCGAGGAATTTTTCAAAGCAAAATATGACGGACGACCACATACCGCGTTCAAGTGTGCATCAACAGGCTCTCGGGCTCGTTAATACGTTGCAATAGCGATGGGGTGGCAGGTGGAAATATGCGCTGCGTGTAATTTGAGGCGATTAAGTGATGGAAAACGCCGATGGCCCAGGCGCCCGAGTTCGAAGAACGTTTTATCATTGTAGAACGTCCGGATTGGCAAAGTGCATCGAGGCTTCGTATACATGGGTTGAACAGAACGAATGCGGTGGTAAACGGCGGAGAGGCGAGTTAATGGTGGCTTCCATCGAACGACTACATGACACCCGCCACCAATTATTGTTACCCGCGTCATCATTGGAAACCAATGCCTTGGGTCAAATTGTCAATTCATGCATCTCGTCATTACGCCCTCGTAACAGTGCAACGATGCGTGATGCTGGCTAGGCTCGCCGAGGTACGGATGAAATACATCGCCACCCCTGGCTCCTCTGCTGGTGGTGCTGCTTCATGAACTTCCCTTTACCTCTGACCGCCCCTATGAGAATACATCTACATTCTCTTTGTATTAGCTCTATGGGGCATTCCGAACCAATGAGTCTGACCCTTGACCTCTCCGATTTCATCCCCGTTTTTTCACCTTATTCCTCCATCTCTATACGAAGCAGCCGCAAATTTTCATTAGATTATCTAATCGATTTATACGATTATTCGCAACTAAAATACTTAGGGTTGCAATTTGAAAATCGGGCAATTGACAAATTCTGATTATTGAAGATTAGTGTTCTGAATCTCGCTTCTATTTCCAACGATTTTATTTTTTACAATGAAAATTGAAATAACTCAGATGAATATTCAGACTATTTCTAGATGTGTCGGGATTTCGGAGAGCTTTTTAAGATTTGCTAAAAGCGATCATTTTTTGTAAATTTTTAAAATTTGTTATGTAATATGTTCGTTGCACATAATCATATGTAGATAGATTGAAAAACAATTGGTGTGGAATGCCCCATACACAGTTGGTCGGACCAACACATTCCCCATCGCGTTCGCATACACAACAATGAAGTATATTATAGTACCCATGGTAAACACCTATAATGACCGAACAGGTTCCACTCACTCTGAGCAGTCTGCTCTCCTCTGCTCGGCTGCATTATGGAGACGAAGCAATCCTATACTAGATTTTACAAGATATAAACGGTGGAAGAATAGCGGGGCATCCATAAAAATAAATCATAAAGTCGACTGCTGACTTGAATTGCCTCCGTGCGCTTCCCTAACGCAGAATATGCGGAGTATGCGATTTCAATCATAAAAGGCAAATAAAAATCCAGGGTTTTGCACAGCATTCAGCGATCTTCCTGCCGGAGCACTATTTGCACCCTTGAGTCTGCTCGTTTCTCATGGTCGTTCTCTCAATTGTATATCTACCGGAGTTCCGTACAGCTCGGGCGCCACATGCCTCTGCAATCCGGTGATCCCAACTCACGAGACACTCCATTTTTCACCCCCCTCTTCAGTTAGAGGACTTAAAAAAATGAGTTATTGAGAGATCCATGAAAAAAAAAAATAAGGCTGCGGGCCCAGGAGGGCTTTGGAAAAAAACGGGCCTCCGAAAGCTCATGGGAGACTCAAATAGTTGGAAAATTCAACCTTGAGGGGCCTATGGAGGACTTGAAAAAATGTGGTCTTCGGGGGGCCAGAAGGGGCCCTTGAGGAGTCCATGGGGGTACTTGGAAATATCGAACGTTTGGGAACCTATGGGGGTTCAAAACAATCCGGAATAGGGTAGGCAATTAAAAGGGCAACTTGAAATAATCTGGATCAAGTCTCGAAGGTGGCAATGCCTTTCTGTAATACGAAAAGATACTTTACCTTATACCAGTCTATCTGCAACCAAAAATTGCACTGCAGTTGTGTCATACGACATTGAAGAAACACAATAGTCAAAGAGAAAACATGCTCTCGCGCTTAAGAGACGAAGCTTGCCATTAGCATTACATTGTCATTGTTTCTGGCTTGGTGTTCGCAAGTCGCCCGAACTCGAAGCCACTCTGATGCATATCCTCTAGAGCTTCCAACGAACGGAGTTACACAACACGGAAACGCAACTCCTTCAACAGAAGAAATTTCAAGCACTCCTAAACTAGGTTCCAACATCACTCGAGCGAGTTACAAATGAAAAATGAAACATTGCACGAATCAGATCTGCAACAGAACTTGAGCTTTTTAAAATTACATTTGAATTTTAACTTTTGCAACGAAAAATAAATATACCACGTTTATTATTCGTTTTGACTTGAGACGAAAAATCAAATGGAATATCAAAAAATGTGTGTGTTAAAGCTCGGGTGACTTCGAATAGAGTAGAAACGAAATTGGCAATTTTTTATGTTGAAAAAATGGCTACGGAAACTTTTTGAATCTCCACGGAATTATTTTATATTGCTTCTAAAAAAGAATGTGGATCAATATTTTTGTAATAAAAGAAACAACCAAAATAATTTTATGGACATTTGTGACGAAAAAAATGTTGTTAAATGTTTTAAAAAATTCAATTTAAATTTTACTGTGTACGCGACATGGAGCAAAAATGGCACGACCTTTTTATGCGCGCTTACGCGTAACTGACAGGAGGATTTAATTTCAGAAAACATTAATATCATATTACAACTCTGTTAGATTATAAAGCTAGTCCGAAAATGACACATTTTCATCATCAGATATTGTACCATAAGCAAAATTGCCTCGTGGCCGTATTATAATCTGGGAGAGTGAATAATGTAATTGGGATAAATTATTTTTAAATTAATCCGAATAAACTTTTCGCGAAAGTAATACCAGTGTTGTATTCGAGTTTGGGTCAAAGAAAAAGTAATAATGACGTATGTAAAATAATAAAATTTATTTCTGCACTATTGCGGATTTTTTTTTTTTTTTTCATTTCCTCCATTTTGAGCTACGACGAGGCTATCATTTTTCAGAAATCCTCAAGTTCTAAATTTGATGTTACATATTCGTTCACTGTGATCTAAATCCGCAGTAATAAGAATCTGCATACTAAATGGGTATGATTCTGGAATACGATAGTGGCAAAAATCACTGGCAAACTGTAAGTGCGACGAGATTATCATTTTTCAGAAATACCCAAGTTCTAAATTTGGTAGTACATATTCGTCTACTGCGCCCTAAATCCGCATTAATAATAATCTGCATATTAAAAGGGTACGATTCTGCAACAAGATAGTGAAATCACTGGCAAACTGTAAGCGCCAGAAATGTATAATGATCCGGAATATTTTATTCCAATTAATATTACGCTTATAGTTCTCTCGATTAAGTCGTAAAATGTGTTAAATTGAACCTAAAATCAAATAATGATTATAGGTCCTTTTTGTCGAAGTAATTTTTCATTACTTCGAAATGACTTATTTTTGAAAAATAGGCGGGTTTTATAAATATCGTTATAAATAAAAATCTGAAACATTAAAATTATTATGCAAGTCATTCTGCATGAGTTAATTTTTTAATGAGTTCCAAATTTTGTAATTTTTTTATTTCTCTTTTATCATTGAGAGCGATGATAGTAAAGTTGTGCATTTTATTGCCAATAAAATCAAAAACGCAATAATAAAAATTTTCTTGTTCGCGATTTCATAGATAAAATGTCAAAGTACTTTTACGAACCTTTTCATACTTTGTGAAAAATTTTCGTTCGATAAACAAGAGGCTAACCTTTAATGACGAAACTGTAGTCAAATATGATATTCGAAATACCATAACGTTCAATATATCGATAGAAAAAAAAAATAGTCTATGGTATGGATTAAAGTCTCGATATCGCAGTTTGATAAGATTAAATTTTGTTTTAATATCGGAAATGTATTTAATCTTAGCGACTATAAAACCGCACCACGTGATGACGCGTATCCGCATCACTCGACCGGATGGACAGGATTTGCGTATGACGTGTATACGCGTCACGCGTACGTGAAGGGTTAAAGAGCAAACACAAAATAATATTTTATTCACACATAAAAAAAAATGATTTCTAGAGTCTATAGGCTAGTCGTTGTTGCGAAAGCTAAGAAACCAATTACTTGCTCTGCAAAATGCATTTATCGACCATTTTCAAATTTGCATAACGACAGTACGACAAAAAGCCATTATTATCATTCCGAAAAAAAAAAAAAATCCATGTAAAGAAGCATACTTTTTGTTTTTCATCAGCCTCGCATATTCGTTAGGAAGTAGAGCGTGCGCTTTTGCAAAATGTGTCTCGGTATGATACGCCGGAGCCACTAGAATATAAATTGCCGCCACTAAATTCTCCATGCAAATGAGATCACTGATACGTTGCGAAATATAAATCCAAAAGAGGGACGTATATATATTCATGCGTGAAATATTATCCATGGTGGTTGGCGTGATTCTTCCACGCGGTCACGTGCACCCTTGTAAATTCCACTTCTCGTTCCAATGAAAATTACGATCTGTTTCGCGTTCGTGAAGGTGACTTGATAAATCGATTTCGAAACGTGTATCGATGCTCGTGTCGACGTAGGAGTCGTTCGAACTCATTGCTCGGCGGTTGGTCAAGAGTCCCAAACGGAAAACTGCCTAGTCTCTGTCGTCGTCTCTTTCTCTCTCTCTCCCTCTCGCGGTAATACCGCTATCCGACAAGCACATTTTCCACCCCCCAATCAAAGCCATTATTAAGCCGTCTAGCGTTCCCCGCACCGACGACCCCGCGCCACTTTGTCCGCCGCGGGAAACCAGAGTAGACGGAGCTAAAGGCCCGTTCTGGCTTGGGCTCTCTCGCTCTCTCTCTCTCCGCTCCTTCCTCTCGCGACGAGCTCGCACACCGTTCTACGGTTCTCGGTGGCTGGCGCCACGCCAGCGTATTCATTCCAGAAACTAGACCCCAATCTAAGGGGCCAATTATTTAATCAATTCCACCCTCTTAGCGGTCCTGACGGCGGTGAGTCGGGGGTTAGCCGTAGCTGCCGTACGCGCTCCAAGCTCCGAAAGCTCCCGGCCGTTCGCCACAGTCGACGACAATTGAAATCGCTTCTCCTTGTCTGCTCCAAGTTCGAATCGTTGTCCTCCACCGCGAATTTCTACACTCGATGGAATTCTCTATTCTCCAACCTCCCTCCCCCCAACCTGAGGGGGTGCGGGCAACCCTCCGCCCCTTTAGGCCTCTTCCTTCGCTGCACGACGATTAAATAGAGACTGTAATCGTTCTGATCGGGCTATCGCGTTTTATATATAAAGAAACGCTGGTATTTCCTTCTCTGACGCCTCTTCGTACATTATTTGGCAAAGAACGTGTGGAAATAGGTTTATCCGGTAGATAGGGTGTTTCAGTTGTGTAGCGGCAATTGGGGACTCTCTGTCAGTTCACATCATTTTATTCACGATTATTTTCGGATATTCTAAACATTTTTGGGCATTTTATAATCAAGTTATCATTCTACTCAATGGAGAAATATTCATTGATCACCGACAGCAGAGTAAGGACTGCTAACCTTTTTTTCTTTGCCAGCGCAGCAAATTATTCATAATTCCAGGAAAGGTATTTGCTGACCTAGCGAAAATATTGGTTTGCTCAGCGATAATGGAATCAGATGTCGGGGTTGAAAATTTTTCTCCGCGTTGAATATACTTCCTTGGTATTATTTAAAAATTATTGTTTTTTTTTTTTTTTTTTTTTCAATGCTTGATATTTTTTAAAATAGTTTAGGCCTATGTGTGCATTTTTTTTGTAGAGAAGGTCGCATGGTTAAGTCGGGCAAAAATGACAAGATGATATTTTAAACGCAAGTTTCTATATTTGAGAGTATTTTGAACGCATGCTTAACTTTATATGCAAACAAAAGACAGATTTTTTAACAAAAAAGTTAATTATCTCGATATGGAATTTATGATATCAGGTGAAAGTATTTGTCTCACAGCACAATTTCGCCGAAAAAATCTGAACAATACACGTTAAATCGCTTTGCATGTTTGTAACACGTGCATGAAATTTGGTGCATTCCATGACAGTTTTATTTATTGCACGAAAGTGTCCAATTCCATGGTATTGAAAAAATAGGATCGTGCGCGGCGAACCACATTTGCTGTGCTTTTTGCCCTCAGCGAATTTTTGTTTGCCTTCATCCTCCGAAACTGTCATGTACAACAGCATTTTTCAAGCAAATGTCACAAAAAATCTCGTGTGTGACACAGGAACAGAAACCGACGTTTAACGACTCGTGTGATTGCTGCCTTCGCTGTGCTCGTGCAATAAACTTCACCCTCGTTGTAATCCCCAATTTTGAGCCCTTGTCACACAATATAATATTTGTTTCAAGGTGTTTCGGCGGCTGTTAAATTTTACGACTGATATTAAGCGAGCCGAGTCAGCCAAAAAAAGAAGATTTTGCATGACCTGGATTTTTGTGAAAATTTCAAAACTGCATAAAAACCGAACCGCTTTTCCGATTTTCACTAAATTCCATCTCAACCAAAATTAAGTAAACATGCACTTATGAAGACCAATTTAGCAAAATATCCTAAATTCTATCCACGCTAAAGCGACCGTGGTTTTTTTTTGAAAAACCCGAAAAAGCATGAAATTTACACATACATCCATACATTTCGTCAAAAATCGCAACAATCAAAGTCGAATCGCTGCTGAATTTGTGTTTTAAATTCCAGTTCAATCGATTGAACGGTTTTTAAGTTATAGGTGGTTGAAATTTTAAAGCCCTAATACACGTATTCATATAAATGCAGACATTTTTTTTTTCTAAATCATTTATTTTTTGACATTTTGGACCATGCTGAGTGTCCTAACACGAATATTTGAAAAAAAACAAAAAATTCTTGGAGACGAAATTTTGTATATGGGGAAACAAAAGTAGCTGAACTGAAATGCCTCGTATATGTATTCCACGTTATAGACGAATCCTCACCATTGGCCGAGCAAACGACATTTCCGGTCAATTTACCACTAACACCGTGAAGCTACGGAAGGCCACAGCGAATAGCGTCACATCGACACGATTGGCCGATGTGTTGCGCGCGTCCGCAGAAACGAATCGTACCAACGAGCCGACCCGGATCTTCCTTCCGGCTCATTTCCTCCGTGGCGCTCTCGTCTTCTATCTTCGCCTCAACCGCGTCGGTTTATTTATAAGATACCAGCGGAAATAGAGACGTACATATTATCAATGGATCGTATGAAACGCTAAAACGTAAGCCGATGTCACGAGAGGGAATAATTTCTTCGTGTGGTGAATCAGCACTCTATATATCATTCGGAGCAAAATCTTCTATCGATATATATAAAGTAACGACTATACTTGAAGTCCATATAATGATTGTTCAATAATTGTATAATAACTGCCGCGCCAGGATAGTCTGAGATTTGATCCCATTGTCGATGTTGGACTCTGTCCTGGATTATCCAGGATCGATCACTTGATTGTCCAGAATTCATCCCTGGTTTGTCCAGAACCCATCCTTGGATCGTCCAGAATTCATCCTAGATCGTCCAAAATCTGTCCTTGATTGTCCAGACACAATTCCTCCCGGGATTCCATCGTGGACCTTCAATCCTTTCTGCCTGTGTGCCAATATTTCCAAGTGGAATTCAAGCCCAAAGTTAATCTGCGATTTCGCTGACTCTGATTCTGACAATGATTCTGGTGATGCTCTTCAAAATTGACCTCAAATAATTAGACAGATTCTATGACTGAAGACCACGACCAGTGACACTGCAGTCTCTACGACCTTCGCCCGACTTCGTCGTCAATCGCGCGGCTAATGCTTTTCTGCATCCCCGCCATCAGAAGGGCCAAGGACGATCAACGTTGCGAACCACATCTAGCCGAAGGACAAATTCGTGCGGTGCCTAGTCTCCGGTTGATGGTTAACCTCAGCAACCAAATCACCCGTGCACCCCGGGGAATCCGGCCCCGCAGTCGTAACCAGCATTATTCGTGATTTCCACTTTCAAACAAGCAGCACTCTGCAGGTCGAACCGAAGGATAGGGTAACTGAAGGAAAATCGATTGAGCGCTCTGGTACATCCGCGACCGCGTGAAGCAGCTTTGCTCCCTGTTATTTAACCTCGATTGAGCGACTTCACGACGTCATGCTTTCTGACATAAAAAAGTATATATATTAATAATAATAATATTGGAGTTAAAAAAGACCAGGGTTCTCCTGAAGGTACGGAAGCTCAGCTCTCCTCGCGATCACAATCAGTCGGCTTTATGAGGCAATCACGGCAGCGCTGGAATAGCTGCTTTTCAACACCCCTTCGTGCTCCTCGTATATAGGATGCTCACGTTCTCCAGCCTTACTACCACAACCACCTTCCTTACCACACCAACATCTTTGAATCCAGCGAACCCTCCACCCGGACTAGGGGTGGACATTACGCCTTGACTCCTTTTGCGATAAGTACCGTAATTTTCCTCGCTATTCGTGGCAAAATGCGTCCCGCGAAACTCGCCATCACATATGGCGCGTATGTACTTCTATTTGCTCTCGTTTGTGAGAGAGAAAAAAAATGAGAGCGGTCTAAATAGATGGTCAATTATTGTGGGGACAGGAAATAGGTTTATTCGGACGTAAAATAATTATCGTCAACAGTCTGAAATAATAAAGTTATTTGACTCGCAGTTTTCCGTATTTATGGATATTTAATGAAAGCGTCTTTTGTATAATTATGGATGTCCGAATGTCGATTCAACTGATATCGAAATGGAAATCGAAGCTTAGTGAAGGATGAAAACGGAATTCTAACAAATCTATTATTTTCGGATGCGGCATTTAGTGTCAGATTGTTTTTTATAATCTCATTGCTTCCGCATAAAAATGCATACCTATGTCATAAAAAAAACAACGGATATTACCCGAGACGGATTTGTTTCGAAAGGCTATAAAAAGGTAAATGATGAATAATGGGTAACGGGAAAAATAATAGCCTATTATTTTTTCCATTACTTTTAATCTCACGAAATAGTTAACCGGTTGTATATGTGAAAGTTCCCTTTCCGATAAAGGCTTTATACACTTTTTTACTTATATGATATTAACAAGATGATAATATAATAGATGATCATAAAGTGATTTATAAATCAAGTATAGCGATTATGTCAAATTACACATCATACAGTTGTACCAGAAAACAAATATTTTCCCAAGTACAGAGGTCAGTCCAAAAAAAATCTGAAATTCTGATTATAATTTGGGTGAAACAATCATCATCATTACGCGAGAGAAATATTTTCAGAAATTTTTAATCGTGGTTTGCACTTGCAATTTAAATCTTAAGGAATGTACCTTTTTACTTTCTCTGTTCAATTACAAGATATAAATAACTTAGAAAAATAAACAGACATCCTAAAATTTACTGGTAAATTTTGAAAAATTTCACACGTAGTACACTCAATTTGAACCAAATTTTGAACCTCTTTCTAATGAATTTTTTGATACGATCAGTAATTATTGGGTAAATGGCAAAAAGAAATTTCACAAAAGTCCAAGTTCGTGGAAAAATTCAGGGTGTCATCGCTCATCGTCTGTCAAAGATCTTGACCGGAATATTCGGTATACCAATGGGATCGACGTCCAGACTGAACCGGGCGGAATATTGTGTGTAGATGTTTGTGGCTGGTGGTTGTTTCGAGTAGCGTATGGCCGAGTGTATGCATAGTTAGCTCGCACGAACGCGTAGTCAACGGTGAGTACACCGCGAGATAGTTATCTTCTCATGCACCACTTACTAGGTACGTTGGTTGTTGTACGAGCTGTCGGCGAGTCGACTACCACCGCGCCATAGATAACAACGCTTCTATTATGTTATATTCTATTATGTGCCTGTATTTTACGTCACTTTCTGCACTGTTTTGTCACACAAATTATCGGTCTCGCCGATAAGTTCCAACATTTTTTTCCCTGAGGGTATCATTATGTTTACCAGTCAGCGCAGAATACCTCAAAATATTGTGCCTGCAAGAATTCCTCCTCACTTCACTAACTTCCAACCCCTCGTCGTTATTTACGTGAAGAAAAGTCCTCGAATTTCAGTTATGTTTGCTTCGATTAGTAAATACCGTTTACGATGTTAAACACCGATTGGCCAATTTTTTCGAGGGTGAAAGGCCGTTTCCGGACGATAGAAAATTCGTTTTGTCCTTTTTCATACGTTTAAACCGTTGAATCAATTTGTTTTTGTCCCGGAATGTCCAGAAAACACAGGTAAACAATCGACTTACAGCAGTAGGCGCGTTTAGTAAAGATCTATAGATATACCAGGGGGAAAAAGCTGTTTTTACATGTTTCAACTTTGAAGCTTGAAAAATGGGTTGCAGTTGCAGCGATTCTGAACGTAATTACGAAGTTTGAGGCTTTATCACCGGCCAAATTGCTGAGAAATTGCGCGTTAAAAACAGTGCGTTCCACGTGGCCTCTTATGAGAAAGGTTCCGAATTTTGGCTTCAAACGAGAAATTCGTGTACGTGCAATAAACTTTCGCGTGACAAAAAGTACATGTTGGAAGCGTGAAAACGTACAGATTCCGCGCATATTATAAACAGGATATGTTACCGGGGTGTTAAATGAATAACTGCAACTCAGATGAGGTAAGATTCAAACAAATCCACACGTCAAAATTGTTTCGACCAATGATCCTGAATATCCGCACACAAATTTTTATCTTTGACGTTAATAATTCCTTTAAAAAGCCATTTGTACGAAGGTGCACTATTTTCATAACGGATAGTCAGTTAGTCACTAGGACCCATAGACCGGAACTCCGTGCCTCGGCACAGCATTTGCTTGGATTTTTGTGAAAATGATTTAAGATACGGAGATAGCGAGAGATTACAGTCGGACGGCACGTGCCGGTGAAATGTGGCTCTTCTCGGAGGCTTTCCCTTCGCCGAAAGGGTGCATTTGGCTTGAGCTACAATCCTCTCTCGTATTCTACCAATTTTTTGTAGCCCGTGCAATGAAAATTTGTGGGACAAGTACGGGAGAGAATGGCGCAGGTAACGCGTGTACAATGTTGCCGGTGAAACTGCAGGTGGTCGAAATTGGCGCGCGGAGTAAGCGAGCGGTACGAGGATGAGAATGAGAATGAGTGTGAACCTTGCGGACGGACGAGGGGTCACTGCGCACTAGCGCAACCGCGTGCTAACGAGACGTATGGGCTGAGTAATAGATTCACATTATGTTCCCGGTCGTGAGTTGTCCTGACAGTTCGTGACGTATCGTTCCCGTACTCTGATTATTTGAGCTAAGCATAAACACCACACATTACGGTCCCATAGAGCTCGTATGTTGCCCATAAACTTGGCGACGGAAATGAATTCCGCTAAATGTTGATGTCAAACGAATTAATTGGTGAAACAAAACGTCGTGGTACTCGTGGAATCTAAAATAGTGGTCCGTAAGAGCAAAAACGAAAAATCGGTGAAGTGTCGTGTGAAAATCCGTACGAGTCGAATCGAACCACCTTAATTTCAGGAAATATCAGCGACTCGCAATTCATCACGTACATGACAAGTAAGTATAGCAGTAAGAATAATTTTGCGACTGTCATTCATAGGTTTACTAATTCCAACGTATATATAAATTTACGTGTAACAAACGTCTCAAAAATGTGTTTTTTATTTAGTTGATATCTGGTATCGTATGCAATAATAAACATCTTCTATTTTCAGTAATTATAAGTTTATTATCAAAGGAACAACGTTCGTGTATAAATATGTATTTTAATTAAAATAATATTAAATAATTAAATTTCTCTTACGCACATCAAAGAATACTGGACGTCAGGAGCATAATATTTTTCAGCCCTCCAGCCAGGACAGTATCCAACGTCGTACTCGAGCTTAGTTCAACACTAAAAAGAATGTTTTTTTTTTCTCTCTTTTTTCTTCCTCAATGTTAAAATGTAATATTCTGATGTTGGTCGATTTTTTTCGCTTTAATTAGCTCATTTTGCAGGGGAAGCGGCCAGTATATAATTGTAATAAGCGGGTGACACTCCATGAGGGGATAAGCCAACGGCGAGTTAAAAAAGTGTTGGGAAAAAAAGTATTTGCTCTGTGATTCCGCTCGACGTTGAAAATCTTGTCCCCTCGGGGGTCAAACCAGCTAATCGCCCTGTTTTCAGGTTGAAACTCAATTTCAGTTGCACTCCACACCGCTGCCCATCTGAAATTCAAATATACTAATGTGTATTTTTGGTATACCTCCCTTGCTGTCCGCTCTTATCGGCTGCTCGTGCTTTGAATTTCAAATCTGCTCAGCCGAGTCGAAAACGGCACCGAGGAGAGGAACGCGCCAATAGTTGCTCCTCCCGAGTGCGCCAACTTTCCGATGGCCACGTGCCCCGACGCAAATCATTTGTCCAGTTTCCTCGTATCCGTGTCGCTAGCATCCGCTCCACTTGATCTCATTCCGTCCGCGACGCCTTCACTTTCAGAAGACACGCACAGTCAGGAATTCGAGACCTCTCGCGTTTTCCTCACTTCCTCCAACAATGTCAGGTCGAAATCCTTTAGTGAAGACAATGGATCGGGTTAACCGAGAGCTCGTGACGTTGGCAAACAAATTATTGCTTGTAGACGGGCATTTTCCCACGAAGTCTTGAAACAATAGTATATCGTCCTGTGGAAAGGATGGAATTGCGTGTTCTTTGCCGAGGGTGAAGTTTGCTGCCCGAACGAAGCGGGGTCAGCAATCACTCGAGGTTGAAATCACGCATTTTTCTCCGCTGCAGCAGACTATACTTTTTACAGGATTTCACTGGAAAATAATCACATTTCGAGCTTGCAATAAAGACGTGAAAATTGCTCATTTCTCACCGATATGGAGAGTATTCAGTACGGTTTTCATTACTTCTGTCAGGCAGGAATTAATCGTTTTTTTCCCTAGGCAGTAATGAAACTTGCTTGTGGATGCGTATGAGTCAGAGGTTAAAGATGAGCGATTTTGTGGCCACGTTTTGTGCATAAAATGCGGTTATTTTATCGAGGTCGGGAAACTTTTTTTTGGCTCTATGGCAAAAGCAACTAAAAATAAAAGATCTTAGATATTTTGAATTAGATTCAATAGTGCCGGAGGAATTCTTCTTATCTAATAGATAGCAACTTTTAGTAATGTATATTTCATCTCAGGTAAGTGTGAAAAAATTAAAAACCCCATGAAATGCTTAAATTTTATTTTGAGTAGTTAAATGCTTTTGCCGTAGACCCAAAGAATTTTTATATCAGGTAAAGACAGCATATTTCTAAAAGTGACGTCGTCAGATAAATAACCGCGATATATCAAAGAATATCATCAATTCGGGTCCTTTACCCTCCTAGACCAAAAATCGACTGCAGAAAGGAATATACTCGAGAGCACCGCAGTATTTTCCGCTTGTGATGCCAAGTCCGAGGATTTTTCCTCTTCTCTCCTCGCATAAAATCATACTCCGTTCTCCTCCAATAAAACTTAAATTGTCGATATTTATGCCGCGGCTTTGCCGCAGGAGTCCAATAAATTATTTCATAGTCAGATTTAGCACCTCAAAGGAAATCCAAGAAGCCACACACAGAGCCGTGGGCGGAAGGGGTTGAACGAAGAGTGGGTTAAAGTGTGGTGGAACAAAAAGCAGCAATAATTGGAACATACCAGGCTGCGTTACGTAGCTATATCTGCAGGCTAGTTGCGCAGCTGGTATGAAAAAGGGCCATCCCTTGGTCCCTCGCCCTTCGTCGCGATGAGGGCACCACTGGCGACGGTGCGGAACAAAGAAGAAGGGATTGTAGATTCTACCGTAGATTCCTTTGGGGCTCGTGGCCCTCGGAGCCAGCCGGGAAATCGCGATGCGGCGCGTTGTTGCCGTCGGTGGTTTTGGAGAGGGTCCGTCACCGTCTCGGCGCTCGCGTCTCCAACTGCCTCCCCGTCCGATCCCTGTACACAGCACTGCGACTACTTATTTAGAATATTGCTAGCATACATCTGCATAAATTTAGTGCAGGCCCGGCAGCACTCTTGGCTCGCGTACCTCCCGACTCTCCCATTATACTGTATGCTATTTCTCGTGGAGGTGCGCGGTGCTGGTCCCGTTTCTCCTGCTTCCTCTTGGGCGAAGAGAACCCGCAAGGATGAGAGTAAGAGTGAAGGAGAGAGAGAGAGAGGGGACGAGAGAATGCAAAAGGGTTGACACAGACCGTGCGCACCATTTTCACCCCGCGCGCATTTACCATCGCCATCTCCGCGCCAGTCGAGGAGTAATGCGCTTTTTACTACCCCTGGCGTCTATCGATCCCGCGCGCGACTCCAGAACCCAGAGCCCGCACGCCCTCAGCGCAAGACCGCAAGGAAAGCAACGACACGAGACAAGCCTCCCAATGACTGCTTTGCACCGACCCTTCTCTTGTTTCGCTAGTAGGTTTCGAAGTATGCACCCGAGTTATTAGCACCGCACTGTTTACATATATATCAGACCCCACCGTCAATTCACTTTTACTTTGAGCACCTGAGAATTTTTTTTTAATTGCTCTGACTTTGTAACCAGTAAAAAGGACTTTTCACGAGTTGATTCCGACTCTTTAAACTCAAAATTCTCAGCAATTGGACCGTAATACTTTGACTCGAAAATTAATTATGCACTTTTATGAATGTATTAACATTTTTACTTTTAGTTTTTAGCTTATACAATATTGATTACGGCCTAAACTAAGCGGAGTAAGCGGATCGTTACTCCCTTAGAAAGAACAGAGTTTCTTACGTCCTGAGGAGGAAAACGGGTTTTCACTCCCTAACGAGAAAGACGGTTCTTTACTCCCGTCGACAGTAAAAATCGTACCAGTGATAAAAAATGTGGCTATTTCTCACCGTAATCTGAAAGATGAATCGTATAGCACACGAGACGGAGCCTAATTTTTACCTCGTGCGATTGCTGCCTTCGCTATGCTTGGCCAAGTAACTTCGCCCTGGACAAAGGTCACGCACTTTCCTCCCTTGTAGCTCAATACACTACCTCTACCTTGTTTTACTTTCTTATACTTTCAACTTTGTTCTTTTCAAGTGTGTAATTAGCTGAAAAGAAAACAAGCTACTCTCCGAATTCTGAGAAAATTTCCACCGCAAGTACATTTAAGTAGTAATAAACTCGAACCAATTAGTAGAAATGATATGAAAAATTAGCATTTCTATTTCCACATCAGTATCACAAAATTCACTCTCTCTTGTGTAGTGTAAAATATGATATTTTCAGACCCAAAATTTTGTTGTACAACTTTAGAATTTGATATTACATGTACATTTCATAAATCAATTTCATTCCGATAATTTTATACATTCGATGGTTATTTTTTGAAATCACTAAATACGTTCATTAGAGCCTTAGAATGATTTAAATAAATAAAAGCTTCTTTTTTGTAACGCTACAACGTTGGATTGTTGTGATGGCAAAATATTATCGCGACGGGATCAAAAGCCAACCGCAATACGAGACGAGCAATCTACTGATTACTTTGCCTGGACCCTTCTCATGTTTTGTCACTAATAGCTTTTGAAGCATGCATTAAAGTTATGACACTAGGTAGCAGCATCGCTCTCTATTATTAAAATATCCCATCACTACCGTTGAGCAGAAGGTTCGAGGTACCCCAGGGCTGGATTATTTCGAATCCTGTTTTGGCCGTTCAGGCCCTGGTTTTTCCGTGTGTCCCTAGAAACCATAAGGTACACCGCGCCCCAATCCCTTTCTCCTGACGCAAGGTCCTCAGGAGTCAATAATTCGTACGAAGAGGCATATTTGGGTGATATGCATACGATGGGGCTTAGCTTTTGAGTGATCGGAAACCCTAGCGAAAATACAAAAAACTCCTGGTTACGATTTTTCGCACCTCTACCAACGAACAAATCACGAATTAGTTGCCCCAATCACGTCGAATAGTAAACTCAACTATTCACACTTAACTTTCGCAAGATCAGTAGATGCAACCAATTCAATGGTTCAGTCATCACTTTGAATCGTTTGTACCATCATTCAATTTTTAAATGGGAATGGAATGATCGATTGGTTTTTGAGTAAACTCATTTTTTGGTTGGGCAGCTAATCTTGTTATTTCGGTGCACCAAATGCGCATTGTCCCAGCAACGAAACCTTAACGTGTCCTGCGTCACTTTTCCGCCCGCTTCACTTTTCTCAAAGTTTCAACAATAAAAACCTAGAGGCATGTTTGAGTAATAGGCATTTGTTAGCGCGTAGCTACTGAGTCATAGTGAAACGTGGTAGGAATAGAAAAAATCTATACCCTAAAACCATTCACCTGGTCACGAATTTTCGTTGCTTTGGCAGCAGCGGAATCGCCTCGGCCGACTGTGAATCCTCGCAGCGACCAAAATACATATTCAAATTGAATTATTCGGGCTAGCAGACACGTTGATTCGAAATGATTCGACGGGCCGGCTCGACGGAAGCCAACCATCGAAGCTTCCCTTCCGCCGCGGCCCTCGAAGCCCTCTCGTCCTATCCTCCACCCTATCAACCGCGCGTACCGACACCTGACTGACTGATGGAAATTCCAGCTTCCAGCGAGAAGTTGGTTAAACACAAACGCTTTGCATACGTATCGAAGTCGACATGATTCCGTGGGAAGTCTGGGACTGCTGGCAACTCGTGTCGGCAGTTTGCTCGCAGCAACGCTGCCGGTGTTTATCCGCGGAGAGGGTATGGCTCAACGACAGAGTCCTCGTCTTCTCGCGAGACGCACCAAGATCAATTAGCTTCCTTGCGCCTCTGGATATCTGGATCACACGGCAAACAAGCTTCGGTCTGTTTTAATTGGATCGTCAATAGGGGCCCGCGTCCGTCGTGTTCCACAATATGTATATGTGCTGATGCATATACCTTGCTGAGGCCACGAGATCGAAAACCCATTTAAATTAAATGAATATTTGGCGTTGGAACTGGGGTTCGGTGTATGGACGAGTTGGAACGGCACGTCCCCCCAGTCTCTCTTTCCACGCGTACATATGTTGCACTCTCTCACCCTGTTCTCACCCTGCTCTCACCCTGCTCTCAACTTCCATTCCCTGCACGATCAACTAAAATACGAATAAGGCAGCTCAGTGCAATTATTTATGATAAATCGAGTACGCGTTGCAGTGTATACTCGGTGTGACGTAGTTGCGGCAGATTTCGTTCCGCGCGCGATTCACTGAATCCCTCCTGTTTGCTGACACAGCTAGCCCCGTCAAACGTAACGCGCGCAACGTTTACAATCAGCAATGCGCTGGTGCGACATACGAGAACTCGTGCCAACCAGGAACCCCGACCACCGCTGCTCAATTGAATATTTCACGTCCCATACCGCCCCACCAATCTCTCTCTCTCTCTCTCCCTCTTATTTCTGTCGATCTCTGTGCATTATCAATGTACATTGATCGGGCTATATACCCAATGCCCAGGACTTCGTATCCTATATCGATTACTCGCGGGGCCACCGAGTTTCGATTAAAATCGAAACGAGTCGCTCATTCGGAAACGGGACTCGCATACCAAATGAAGCCCCTCGCTCTACCCGATGAGAAAATTACCAGTATGTGCAGCGGGTTCCAAACGCTCAACATCGCAAGTCCCGCCCTCGATCCTCAACTAACAATAGCATATATACCGCAATCGAATTAATCTCAAACTTTGAATTCCAAACGGCCGCCAGCCGATATAAAAGATAAATACTTTACGATTATTTTATTCGCCGCGAACGTGATCCGCCGATATGTAATCTGCGGACCAAAGGAATACGACAATTTGAAATGGTGATTTCAGAGGATCAGTGAAAGAGATTGAAATTTAGGTGACATTAATTTTTTTTTGCCTTTTGGATCGAGACAAACTTGCCATAATCGAGTCACTCTCCAATTTCAAATTTCGATCGAGTGGACGCGGATTTAAAAAATTTAAATACTTAGCCATTATGTTATTAGTCGCTAATGTGATGCGGTTATATTTAGACCGATGGAAATGGAACCATTTCGAGTCCTATTTTCAGAAGATTAATGAAGCAGATTAGAATTGCGGTCTCATTCGTTTCTGCGTTTGATCGAGGCGCGTACGTCACAATCGAGTCATTTTCCAATCTGGAAGTCCAAAAGAGCGGGTTCGGATATTAAAAATGAATAATTTACGGTTATTCCATTTTCCGCCAACGTCATTCTGTCATCTGGGGACCAACGGATATGGTATGGACAATTTCAAGCTGTATTTACAGATGTTTAATGAAGGTGATTGAAATTGAGGTCTCATTTGTTTGTGCTTTTGATCCAGATAAGTACGTCACAGCCGAATTACTCTCTAATTTTGGATTTCAACCAATCGTGCCGGGAAATCGGGATTGACAATTTACAATTACTTCATTTGCTGTGGAAGTTATCGAGTGATCGGTCTCCACAAGGAATATCGATTTTCAAGTCGCATTTTCATGTGTTTTGTACCATAATTTTGTAGATCAAATAATATAATTATGGAGTGAGCAGAAATTTGTTTAAATAGAATTTCTGGAGGCGTGAAGAAATTGCGGTAAATGTTCATATATATTTTTCTAATTTGTTTATATTTCCGACCTGCGGTGAATTTTTTTTCGGCTTATTTTCATAACTTACTGAAACAGACGGAAATTAAAAAAAAATTCATTGCATGGCATTGCAAACAATGAAAATATACAGAAATGTGTGGTTAACGTTATTAGGAAATCACGTGCTTGTACCAACGAATAGAGCTTCCCACACAATTCTTATTATTCCGTAACATTTCAGGCGAATGAACTCGGTGAGGTCATCAATCATCAATCAGGCCTCAAAGTCTCAATCACTTTCGAATAACCGTCATCCCAAAACTGCGGATTGGAACTTTTTTTTATTTCCGCCTTTTTCCCTGACCCACACGCGAAATATCATGAAAAAGCGCACCAATACGAATTGAACTTCCCGATTTCCCTTCACGCCCTGGCGGAAAAGTTTGTCCAATAAAATAAATTCAAACGCGCAGGAGAATCGTTCCGGAATTATTATTAATTCTCGCATAATTAATCGCCGCGGTATTTCCCCAAGGTTTCCCCGTCGTATTTTCCTTCGGAACAAGAGCAACTTTTCCGGTTTCGCATTTTTCGAAGAGAAATTGAATGCCCACAATGTTTTCCCCTTTCGCGGCGGCAGAAAAATTGTGCCAGGGAAAAAAAAATGAGAACCGGAGAAAAATCGTTGCGCAATTATTATCAATTCTCGCGTAATTATTCTTGCGTTATTTCCGCAGGGTTTTTCCGTCGCATTTTCCTCCAAAAGTAAGAAACTTTTCAGGGTTTGCGTTTTTCCCTGCCCCAAAATCAAATACAAAAAAAGTGCGCACTGTCCCAACGCGAGAAATCAATGCCCAGAATTATCCACACAACGGCATTCACGTTTCTCCAATACCAAGAAAAAAAAATTAAAACCGCAGTATAATTGTTGCGCAATTATTATCAATTCTCATATAATTATGCAATATTTCCCCCAAGATTTGCCGTCCGCATTTTCCTTGGAAAGTATGAATGTCGTGTCATTATGAGAATAAATGCCGAGGAGGAAGAGAGACACGCGCGGACGAAGAGGAGCCGTCGAATTGTTGCGGTGACGTTGACCCGGTGGGCGGCAGATAGCGCAACGTTCGCCCACTCTCGCCGTGAGCTTTTCAGTTTCACGGAACGCGCTTGTTGCACTCTGTGAGTACGCTTTGCAACACTGAAACGAGCTGACATTCATTTCGCACGCACCTCTCCCCCCGCTATGTTTGTTCTGGCTCGGTATCGCGCTCGCAATCTAATTTTCACCGGCGTTTAATCTTTGTGTGCCGGTTTTCCCGTGGTCCTGGTGCCGCCGTAGCCGCTGGTGCTGCTGTTGCGCGGCTTCTCTCGTGGGAGAGCGTGGGGCCGCCCCTCTAACCAGCGTCGGCACGCGCGCAGAGCCTTTTTCAAAGCTCACCCTTCGGCCCCGCGTCGTGTGCCGGGCGGGCATCCGCCCCCGCCCACACACGACCTCTCATTCGTTCGCAACGCTAGGTGCAGTGTGCACAGGTGCTGAGAAGAGAGGGGAGCGGGGGGAAGGGGGGCATTTTCTCTCCTGTAGGTTACTTTCTCGCTCACTCCCGATTTCAAATGCCGTCAGCTCGTTGCAATGATTTCCATCCTGTTTGTCGTTTGTCCCTGGCCCTCAACCGCCGGCACTTCCGGTCCGGTATGCACGCACGGCCTGTTAAAGCGGCTCGACGTCCCCCGTGGCCCTGCTGTTCCAGCATTTCTCTTTTGCCTTGCTCACTTGTTTAGTGTGTGTGTGTATTTTTTTTTTTTTTTTTTTTTTTTTTCCGTTATTCCGCCCTTATTCCTTAGTGAGCCATTTTGAATTATGAAACATGCTTGATAATGATCGATTAATGAGGAAAATGGTCCTTTCGATATACACGATAAGTGTGTATACCCTTTGAATTTACGTACACGCCCTTTACTAAAGCATAAAGAAAAATCTAATGAAACTGGCAGAGTACATGAGATGTAGCTTGGAAATGAAAGCGGCGGCTCGAGTGTAGGATTAAGATTAAGATACTAGGATTTAAAATGCTGTCAGCTAGTTGCAATAATTTCCATCCTGTTTTTCGTTTGTCCCTGACCCCCAAGCGCCGGTACTTCCGGTTGGGTATGCACGCACGTCCTGTTAAAGCGGTCCGACGTCCCCGTGGCCCTGCTCTTACAGCATTTCCCCTTTGCCATTGCCTTGCTCGATTCTTTGGTGTTTTTGTTCCATCGTTCCGCCCTTATTCGTCGGTAAGCCATTTTGAATTATGAAACATGGTTGATAACAATCGATTAACGAGGCAAACAGTCTTTTTTATTAAGATTTTGTATTAAATGCACGATAAGAACACTCTTTGAATTTACGTACAAGTCGTTTACTTGAGCATAAGGGCAAATCTAATGAAACTGGCAGAGTACATAAATTGTGGCCTGGCAATGAAAGCGGCGGCTCGAGTGTGGGATTAAGATTAAGATACTAGGATTTAAAATGCCGTCGGCTCGTTGCAATGATTTCCATCCTGTTTTTCATTTGTCCCTGGCCCTCAATTGCCGACACTTCCGGTCCGGTATGCACGCACGGTCTGTTAAAGCGGCTCGACGTTTTCCGTAGCTCTGCTGTTCCAGCATTTCTCTCTTGCCATCGCCTTGCTCACTTGTTTAATTTTTTTTTAATCTTCATTCCGCTCTAATTCTTTAGTTAGCCATTTTTAAATATGAATCATGATCGATTAATGAGGAAAATGGTCTTTTTAATAAGTTTTTTTTTGTATCGAATGCACAATAAGAATATTCTTGGAATTTACGTATATGTCGTTTACTGAAGCATAAGGAAAAATCTAATGAAAATAGCAGAGTACATAAATTATGGCCTGGCAATGAAAGCGGCGGCTCGAGTGTGGGATTAAGATTAAGATACTTGGATTTAAAATGCCGTCGGCTCGTTGCAATGATTTCCACCCTGTTTTTCGTTTGTCCCTGGCCCTCAACCGCCGACACTTCCGGTCCGGTATGCACGCACGGTCTGTTAAAGCGGCTCGACGTTTTCCGTAGCTCTGCTGTTCCAGCATTTCTCTCTTGCCATCGCCTTGCTCACTTGTTTAATTTTTTTTTAATCGTCATTCCGCTCTAATTCGTTAGTAAGCCATTTTTAATTATGAATCATGATTGATATTGATCGATTAATGAGGAAAATGGTCTTTTTAATAAATTTTTTTGTATCGAATGCACAATAAGAATATTCCTGGAATTTACGTATATGTCGTTTACTGAAGCATAAGGAAAAATCTAATGAAAATAGCAGAGTACATAAATTGCGGCCTGGCAATGAAAGCGGCGGCTCGAGTGTGGGATTAAGATTAAGATACTTGGATTTAAAATGCCGTTGGCTCTTTGCAATGATTTCCATCCTGTTTTTCGTTTGTCCCTGGCCCTCAACCGCCGACACTTCCGGTCCGGTATGCACGCACGGTCTGTTAAAGCGGCTCGACGTTTTCCGTAGCTCTGCTGTTCCAGCATTTCTCTCTTGCCATCGCCTTGCTCACTTGTTTATTTTCTTTAATCGTCATTCCGCTCTAATTCGTTAGTAAGCCATTTTTAATTATGATCCATGATTGATATTGATCGATTAATGAGGAAAATGGTCTTTTTAATAAGTTTTTTTGTATCGAATGCACAATAAGAATATTCTTGGAATTTACGTATATATCGTTTACTGAAGCATAAGGAAAAATCTAATGAAAATAGCAGAGTACATAAATTGTGGCCTGGCAATGAAAGCGGCGGCTCGAGTGTGGGATTAAGATTAAGATACTAGGATTTAAACCGCCGTTGGCTCTTTGCAATGATTTCCATCCTGTTTTTCGTTTGTCCCTGGCCCTCAACCGCCGACACTTCCGGTCCGGTATGCACGCACGGTCTGTGAAAGTGACCCGACGTTTCCCATAGCCCTGCTGTTCCAGTATTTCTCTTTTGCCCCTGCCTTGCTCACTTGTTTAATATGTTTCTTCCTCATTCTTAAGTAAGCCATGCTGATTTAGAAAACATGCTTGATAATGATCGATTAATGAGGTAAACGACGTGGGTCCTTTTCATAAATTTTAGTGTTAAATGCACGATAAGCGTACACTTCACATTCAAGCCTACCCGTAAATTTCTCATGGTCACGACCAAGATATAAAAACAAAATAAATTTAACATCATATTAAAATGATAAGAATCGAGATTTTTGTCTTTATCATATAAACATTTTTTATCAATTTTGTCCTCATTTTTTTATTGATGACTATAAACCGCAGTCCGGATAATGATCGATCAATGGAAAAAACGGCGTTGGTCCTTTTCATAAATTTTAGTGTTAAATGCACGATAAGCGTACACTTTACATTCAAGCCTACCCGTAAATTTCTCATGGTCACGAGCAAGGAATAAAAACAAAATAAATTTAACATCATATTAAAATGATAAGAACCGAGATTTTTATCATTATCATAAAAACATTTTTTATTAATTCTGTCCTCATTTTTTTATTGATGACGTATAAAATGGAGTCCTGATAATGATCGATCAATGAGAAAAACAGCGTTGGTCCTTCTGATTAGTTTCGAGAAGGCTGATAAGGGCTGCAGCAAGGAAATTAAAGGGAAGGCATTCCGAGTGTTTTTGTGGTACATACACGATGAGAGTACACTTTAAATTTAACGCTACTTGGAAATTCCGTAGGTTTACTCGATGCGTATCATTGTAATGAAAATTTTTCTATTTTCCCCTTATCCTTTAGTAGGCCATATATTAAATCCGGTCGTGGTTCTGATCGAGGGGCCGTGATAATGATCGATTAATAACACACAACAGTGTTGTTCTTGCGATAAGTTTCGAGGAGGCAGCCAAGGGCTAAGGTTGCAAGGAAAATTAAAGGGAAAGCATTCCAAACGTTTATCTCAGCGACGGTTTTTGTGCCACATCTACGATAAGAGCACACTTTTAATTGAATGTACTTGTAATTTTCGTAAATTCACTTCATTCTTGCACTCAAAGAAAAATCCGTCGTTGATAACTGCAAGTGACAGCATTTTCCATTTCAAGTCCATGCCACTATTTTATTCCCACTTACGATAACTATAAAATAGTCGACGCAACTATAAACATTTAATTGGACCTTTCGTTAGCAATCGTACTTACAAAAAAGTGTCGTGTAAGCTAAAAACGAATACTGTGACAATTTCTCCGAGTGTATTTTTCGAAATAGTGTCTACTCTTTCGAACTAGTTGATTGTCAAAAGGCAAATTGACCAATAACAATGTGGGTTGTTGTACCTTCAATTTCCCTAATTTATGACAACTAATTTATGGCAACTAATTTATGGCAAGAATGCCATACCATCGAACGATTAATTAATTGTATCTAGTTATCTGGATGAAACGATGTTTCTAAAAAACTGACGTTCAAAGCCTTGTTATCATGGGAACATGATTTACTCGCTGCTTCAATATCGCATCAGGGTAATATCGTCTAGACGATAGATTACCAAAAAGCCCGATCGACATTTTCAGCGGGTGTAGGAACTGGCGATGTCGTAATTTTGCTTTATTGTCAAAACTTTGTTCGGTCCCGCATGGCTCTTTAATTTATCGATAAATTATAATCGCGAGCGCAGTGGATCGTGGCGCAGGTGCGGCTGATCCGCGGAACGTCCAGTAGTTGTAAATAAATATTCTATATTCCGTACTTGGCGGATGAATCGCTGACCGATAATCGCATATAATGTAGTAGGAGGGACGAGGGATCCTCGCGCGGGCTTCACAGGCTCATATGCGTTGTGAGCGACGCTAATTTTCCTCATTTTCGGGCTATGCTCTCCGTTTAATCCGAAAATCCCATTGGCGGTCGCGCGTTACATTTTCCACTTGCGCATCAGGACTATCCGTTTTACGCGAAGGTACAGAACACGAGGGTGTCTCGAATGAGTAATACTGACTGTCCAACAATTTCCATTAGAATTAATTAACTAGAGTTTAGTTTTCCTCGTTCATTTCGCACTATTCCGCTCGCTCTTTGCGAGCGTCGATGCGTGTTAAAGGTGCGAGCGTCATAGTGATCATTACAATAGTAATTAAGCCGCACGTGTATTCGTTGGTACGTGTAAAATCTCGGCCCTCTCGTCTACCGAGATTTGTAAATGAATATGGTACTCGTTCTGGTCTCTAACCTATGCCATTTTTTTGGCATTTCTGTCAACAGGTCCACCGAAGATTCTAGTCAAACCTCGACCGCAACGAGTGAAGGCTGGAGGGATCGCCAGTTTTTATTGCAGCGCTCATGGAGCCCCGACACCGCAGATTCATTGGCGCAAGAACGGCAAGAAATTCACTCGTGAGTTGACCCTCGTTATGCATGGTTATAATAGGTTTAAGCACTCGCGGGAAGATCTGGTGATAGGCACTGCAAAGTAACTTATTGCAGCTGCTTACTCTAAGGCCATGGGATTTCCGTGATTTTCTAAACAATTTTGGATACCATTAGGTTAATAACTAACGTCAGAATTGAGGATAATCGTATTGATTAATTCACTTTATAGATCGTTTTTCAACTATTTCTCGGAGGATCGAATTGATTTGAATTTAAATTCGAACTTAGCAATGAAATTTCATGTGAAATCTGATCTTAAGGATCCGATCACGCTCAAACTTGGTGTTATTTTTAAATGTTTTCTTTTTTTTTTGCACGTTTTTACCACTAGTCGACTTTGGCTTTACGACAGGCTCTATACGACTAATATAAGTCAATTCAATTTAATTACTGCAACAAAATTGTTGGGTGTGTCCACTATATAATTTGAGTAATGGATATCCCAAGAAACGGCTTTAAAATATGGATTTTTGCCTCCTTTAATAAATTAATGCAGGTTATAATTTTTTTTTTAACCTCGGGTAACGTCATAAAATTTTATCGTGACTATAATTCAACACCTGAAGTACCTGACCAATATTAACAAACAGAGGGTAAGAATTTATATACTCTTTCTATTCTACACGTAACCCACAGTTCCATCATAGTGAACCGGCCCATATTCGCCCACATGGGAAAATAGTTTTTCCCTGCCCAGTTAATAGACCTCCAGCTTTTTTTCCCTGGGATAAAAATTTCTTTGCTCACCAAATATCTTTCCTCACCTCACAAATAATTTGCTAGGCTGGAAGAGAAATTTCCTGCCCCATAAAAAAGCGTTTGCAGTCACTATATTATCAAATGATTCTTCCCCGTGCATTTCACAAAAATAATAATACGTTTTTGTTGTTATTTTCAAAGAATCACAATCACGTTACGTGACTCAAACGTATCAGAACGGAGCTTTGCTGAGGATCAATCCAGTGAGGACCCAGAGGGACGAAACAAATTGGGAGTGCGTGGCCGAGAATGGAGTCGGAGATCCAGTCACAGCAACAGCGACACTCCAAGTCTTCGACGGTAAGTTTACTTTTTCTTCTTCTTTTTTTTTTATTTTTTTCCCCTCCTGTTACACTGGGGATGAATCTTGGATTCACGTGTTGACTTTGTTACAACGCCCGACGAGAAGCTTCGAAACTGAACCGAAAAGTCAACAAATCTTCTTAAAAGAGTGGCGTCGTCGGACCGAGGCGCACGTATCACGTACTTTGATTCTGACGCGGCAAAGTTTGCCCAACTTTTCTACGTTTCTTCGGAAGGTATCGTTGTAAGCTTCGCCAAACGATATCTCCGAGTTGCTCCCTCCCTTTCGTCGCTCCTACGCGCTCGAGGGTTGCGATCGCACTCTCCATATATAATCTCACCCCTTGGTCGTCGTGCACTCTGTTTTAACGGGTGGATGAGCAGGTTAATGGTGCCCAGTCGGGCGCGACCAAACGGCGAAGAGCAACTTAATGGGAAAGAAGTAGCCTAGATTCCACAGAGATTCGCGTTCGTTTCGGCTTTTCCAGGTATGCGGAAAGCGATGCAGCTGCTTTCTCGTCGCTCGGCGTCGCTCGCGTCTCGAATCACAATCCGTGGAATTTTACGGCGCCGTTTAATTGGTTTCTCTCACTTTTCATTCAAATTAAGGCAGCTGCCGAGGCTGAGAAAAAGTGCGGAAGTCGGAAGGCGAGGAAACAACCCGAGCGCCTTTAATTAATTTTTTCCCCAGTCTATGGTGAAATCTTTTGCGACGACCAAGCGTCACGGCCATCAGACTACTTCCATAGTCGCAGGTATCGATTACAATAATGCGATAATATTACCTGACAGATAGACTGCTTTTCAGGAATTAAAATTCTCAAGTCTCGAGTAACATTTCAATATTCTATGGAGGATGAAAAATAATGGATTTCGACTGAAATTATACGCTGTATTTTAATTTTTATAAACGAAGTTTCATTCAATTAATGAAAAATTCATTGATTTCAGTTTTTTCGTCGCACAGTATATTGTAAAAGAAAAGTTTCCAGACGGGAATTTAAAAAATAACACGTGCTTAGTTATAGAAAACAAAAATTATACACAATTTTATCTCTCACGCGTTAATGGCAAAGAATCCAGGTATGGAGATTAAAAAAGCCTTGGTGTGTAATATAACGGTAGATAAATAATGAACTTTTTTAATAGTTCTCCAAGCAAGTTCTACTTTTATATTAATCATAAAAGTAAACTTTATCGACAGCATTACTACCGATACTAAATTAAATAGAGCCGAGGTACTGAAGAGCGTATTTTTACCCGCTACTTATTACAGGTCAACGGTCAATCTACATTATTATCGGCACAGTTTAAATTCATCGACATAATGAAATTGATAACAAAATAACGCGAAAAGGATCGTTTCACCGATTCCGTATGCACGACAATCGAAACATTTTGCTTACATTTAATTTACATCGAAATCGCCTGATATTTAACCGCACTTTACATTCTCGATGATGCAATTACTCTAATTAATTAAACTGTCAGTTTATCATGCACGATATTCGAATTTTCCGAATGAAGGTACGTTACGTTGATGCAAATAATTAAATGCAAGTTGTTAATCGAGAGTTATATACTCGAGACTTTGACGCCACTTTTGTTATTCCTTTCTCCCAGGGAAATCACCGCCCGCTGCCGGCAAGATTAATCGATGTCGGACGTTTATGGGGTTGTTAAACGAGTATAATGGTCGTAACGTAGCTACCGTTGGATATTAATAACAGACGAGTGGTGCTGGTCCGCGCACTTGATTACTTAATGTCCGCCGAACGGGTAACGTCAGTGGGGCTCGTATACACGCGTTTTCCAGTCTATTCCGCACCACCAGCATCGAAGCCCAGGCTTATTTTCCCGAGGGAAACGTTTTCGAACTACGTACACTTAGCTACATCGGACGACTCCTTGAGTAAACGGCCGAGATAAAAGTTGAATGGAACAAGGGTAAATAGCAGGAGGTAACAGTCACGATGAAATGTATTGCAGCCCGTTCTCCTATCAGGAATATGCGCATATACATTCGACCGGAGAGAGTATTCAAGGGGTTCGGTGTGGTGGGGCATGCTTACGTCCCGGAGGGGAAAAACCATTCCGCCCCAGGAATATTACAAGCACGATTCTGCACACTGCGTTACACAGTATAACTATGCAGAGGCGATCCCCTCGTGTCACTAAAAATCAGAAAACCATTACAAGGACGTACGTTCTTGGATGCATCTGCCTCCAACTTTATCATGATACTGACATCTACATACGTTTTCTTCTCTACCTCTCTCGAAACGTCGTGGGTCGTTGAAATACAAGTTTTTTCTGATGAACCGAGCACTATCGTTTATCTTCTTTGTTTTATTGCCGATGAAATCGTTTTGAAGTGTCGTTATTCATCCACGGCAATCAGGACTAATACGTTTTCCATCATAACCCGATTAACCTTCTTCTTGGGTTGTCAGAGACCATGAGTGTTACACATTAACCGTAATCCTCTCGTATTCCTACTTCCAATCCTGGAGTGAAATAACAATCACCCGTACCATTTTATTTGTCATCCGTAGTCACATTTTCAGCAATTATGACAGACTAATCACAATTGGTATCAATGTGGACACAAAAGCTCGATCTTTCGACCCTTTGGTCACAATATCAACGTCTTGTATCCGAAAGCCATGGAACAAGTATAACATAGTTTCCCTACGGTTGGACGTTATTCTAATAGTTTCAGAATCAACAGATACCTACGAGGAAAACTCAATCATTGTTATAGTAATACTATGTTATTGCTGGGGATAGTTGATGGTCGCTTTGTTGGAGGGCATTATATTAAGTTGAATTCGATCAATACCGATAGTGCCAGTCAGCTCGTAATTGCGGCAAAGTGCGGGGTGGCCAGCGGATGAGTGCGCTATCGTTTAACCAAGTATTTGTAGCTTGTATTAGGGAGGGAGGGGGCGAGGGAGAACGACTGAGCGGAAGGGTTTGGGGGTCGCTTAATTTTCCAATATATCGTTGGCGACGCGCAGCCATGAGGCCGATTGATTGGAGTTACTGCCGGCTGTTTTGTCTTCCGGGCTGGCGTTTCCCCTCAGCAGCGCGTTCGCGGCGTTCGCCGATCCACGCGCGCATTCATCGACATTCGGGCCATTAACCGGGCGAAACGTAAATTGAAACTCATGCAGCCGGTGCGCATTTCCTCCCTTTACTCTGCTGCTGCTCGGTGTAATCTGCCTCGCTGGCGATGCGCCCTGAAAACTGGCCGCCGAGGGCGCCCCGCGCCTCTTCCAGCTACTGGTGCTACTGCTGGTTTTAATTAATCCGGGAGACACCGTGATTCGACGTCTACTCCTAATTATTCACCATGTGAATGGCCCACTGGAAATTCGACACAAGCACTAGCAACAAACTTCCCTAGCCAGAACACGCAGAGCGGACCGGTCATCTGTGCGGATACAAGAACGTAAATTTATTTCTAATCCCTTATATAGATTCATGGTATTCAGTCCTACAAGTTTTATACCGATTCTCAATTGATGGGTCAGCGTCAGCATTACTATCAAGACCTGGATGGGTCCCCGAATCCGGGATGAATGGTCCACTGGAAGTACGACACGAGCAATAACGAATAACTTGCCCTGCTACAAAATGTAATGCAGACCGGGCATCTATTTGGATACGAGAAGGTATATTTGCTTCTAATCCTTCATACAGATTCATGGTATTCCTGGATGTTTCGTCCCGATCCTTAATTAATAGGTCAGCATTTCTGTTAAGATTCTGATAGGCTAGAAACGAACGGCCATCATTTTGCTATATCCAGAATGGAGGGAAGTTGTAAGAATGCTGAGTCCAGGATGGGATTTTGAAAGTCCAAGATGGAGAAGAGGGTTTGATACAACCTCATCGCCCGTCTTGGACCTCATCCTGGAGTGTCCACAATCCATTCTGGGTAATGAGTTTAGAGATCTCATCTTTTTTACATGGATCGTTGAGAATTCGACACGAGCATTAACAACAAACTTTTCCAATCACAGTAAGCAAAACAGACTGATCATTTGTGGGTACACAAAAACGTAGATTTGTTTCAAATCCCTTATTCATGGTGTTCCATCCTGGAAGTTTGATTCCCATTCTCAATTAAACGATCAGCGTTCGCGTTCCTGCGACGACGTGGATATGCCAGAAGCAGACGTCTGTCGTTTCTCTATATCCAGAGAAACTGCTGGAGAAGTGGAACGTCAGAAATGCGCACCGGACCGGATGACTTTCTCATTTCTTATCGAGTTGAGACAGTACTACGTACCATTCACGTAAAATTGACGTGGACCAGATAACATTTATAGAAAAAGAGGTTAGCGAAACCAGGACTTGACGCCTGAGCGACCCAATGACCCAACGACCTAACGCGACCCTGTGACCGATTGCGCGGAATTGCAGAAAAATTGGCTGATGATCCGTAGAATCCAATAGCTCGCAAATTCGTAATTAACCATTGGTGTATCCTATCGGTCGTTGCGAATTAGTTACGATTCAGTCACTGCCACGGTTTGTCCTACTTTTAGCTACTTAACTCTCTTTTTCCGGGCCGTACGACTCGCTTCTTCTCCTTACATCCGTCGTCAGCCATTTTCGCATGGCTGACGTCGGATGTAGTCACTGAGAGCGAAGTCGAGTGAAAGAGTGTTTTACCGTATTTTCCCGGCTCCTCCTCGAGCACAATTGAAACCGGCCTCGGCACATTCTGTCCTGCAGGAAGTCAACACAAAGATGAGTAAGAAATGATGTAGAACAGAAACAAAAAAGAGTTAAAAAAGCGCTGTGTTTCTGTGCTCTTCCAAAAAGTAGTATGAGCGGAGGTAAGTTGCGAGGAACCGAGGCCGGAAGAAAGGAAGTGCAGGTATGGCGTGCGATCGCTGGAGAAAAGAGGTTCGACGAACCGTTAATATTAACAGGGGCGTTGTAATGCGAAAGTAAACCATTGATGGTGCGAGGGGACAATATTTATTCAGCCGAGTGAGTCGAGTAAGCCGGACTGAGGGAAGCATTGAGGGATTCCTGTTTCAAGCTTGAACTCTTTTGTTTCGAGCGAGGGTGCTTTCTTTGGTGAGCGCACGGGGCCAAGTCTCCGCTCTCTCTTTCTCTCTCTTTCGTCTCCCGTCTTCGCCTTGGCTACGAGTCAGAGCCTCTCACCCTCGCCATAGTACAGCACCTCAGCATGAGAGCCTAGCTCAGCCGCACCCTCTCGTTTCTCCGTTGGAGCCGCTGGTGCACGCCAGCGCCGGGCTCGGTCGCGCGTCAGCCGTTGTTTGTTTTCTGCTTTTCCTACCTCGGACCACTCAACCACCCCTTTGCTTCTTCACTTCCGTTATTTCTTCGCCCTTTGCGCCCGCTCTCACGCTAGCTTGCCGCTCCGCCCAGGCGCTGCTGTTGCTGTTACTGCTGCTGCTGCTGGTGCTGCTGCTGCTGCTGTTGCTGCTGTTGCTGCTGTTTCTGTCCTTAGCTACCCTGTATACGCGTTCGTCTGTGTACTAGCCGCATCAGGCTGCCTCCTCTCCTTGGCCAGCTGTAAGCTCAAAATTGCAAGACCACCCGCGGCGAAAGCTACTTCTTGCTCCACCGCCGCTACCACCAGCACCACCACCACCGCCTCTACCATCGTCAGAAAAGAGGCTGAATTAACGGAAAGTGCTCGTGAAGCTCGAGCCTCTTGTATAGCTCCGACGATATCAACGACGAAACGAAACACACACTACATCACACAAGCTCCGGATATGGGAAAGGTGAAGTGGGGTCGCAAGCCCGATTAAAGACTGATCCAAGAGGCTAGAAAAAGAAAGCGGAGCCAAAAGTTTCGTACGATCACGTAGAGTCTCCAGGGTTCCGAGATTCTCTCGAATTGAGGCAAGAGACGCAACTGATCCCACGTGGGAAGGGAAGGGAGACGAAAAAACCCTAGGAAGAAAGAGAGCCGAGAGATAAAGAAAGAAAAAAACAAAAAAAAACGCGACCAGCGGGGTCCGCACGTAAGGTTGAGTGGGAAGAAAGAGGGCGAATGGCCAAGACGAAGAAGAAGAAGAAGAAGAGTCAACTTGAGAGAAAAGTTGCCTCGAAGGAAATGTGTAGCGTTGCCATCGCGATGGGGCTCGGCGCACAGCGCGGAACCCAGCGGGTGGGGAATTTAATTTGGCCGAAAAAGCCCCGCCTTAATTAGCAATTAATTGGCACATAAATTAGCCGCAAATTTTCGGCCGGCCGGGAAGCATTTCGCGTGCTTCTTCTTTTTTTTTTTTTTCTTCTTTCCGGGAGCGAGATAGGTGCTCAGTCGACAGTAAGCTGCCTCTGTAGTTTGCGGATCGTCGCCCAGTAGCGTCGCTGGAAGAAGCAGCAAACCGCGAAGCCCCGACTGTGATAAGAAGGCCCAGACATGAAGTCGACAACTATTTCAGCAATCTAACTTTTGCTACCGAGGTTTCCTGGAACGGGGAGACACATCTTGCTACCCTCGTATATTCTGAGAGGGTGCGGATTGCCTGACTCGGCCCTGACGGGCTTCCCGGACGAAAGCTCCTATCATCCTGCACGCGTAGACGAGCGTCGGAGATAAACCGTCGTCGCTCTGACTTTCACCGAGCTAGGGCTAAGTCCTACGGCAAACACTATTTTCATTGCACAGCTACAGTTTTTCCTCCTTTCACTCACTCTCTTCTGCCAACTTCGCTCCGTCTACTTCTTATTTTTACACCTCGCACCGAGCGTGACATCTAGACAGCCGATCCCTTATTCATCGACCCAATATTGAAATACCCAATTCGCCGGCTGCACTGATTCCACCGTGCCAACCTGTGGATTCTCAAGGCGCCCCTTCCTCACTCACTCGCACAGTCATATAACTGTATGTCCCTCATGAGGATCGATCTCCACCGTGAAAAACTTCCTGCAATACTCTTCTTTTATTTCAACACCCGGAAGAGGATAATGGCTCATCATTCCAAAATAATCATGGTATCAGGAATCGATTCCTGATTGATGGAATCGGAAGTTATATATCCGCATGTCCCTTGCTTGAATCGATTTCCACCACAAAAACCTTCTATCACTACTATTCTCCTTGTTTCGACACACATAAGATAATCATGGCTCATCATAACAAGAGACTCAGAAGCAGATTGCACGACGCATGGTATCAGGAGTCATATATCAGTATGTCCCTCGTGTGAATCCATTTCCACCATGAGAAACTCACAGCGCTACTGTCCCTGTTATTTCAATACGTAGAAGATGATGATAATATGTCATCATAGCAAAAGACTCAGAAGCAGATTACACGATGCATGGTAGTGGGACTCGAACCCTGATGCATGGTATCAGGGTTCATACATCTACATGTCCCTCGCGTGGATCGATGTCCACCATGAAAAACTACGTGCACGTCTTTTCTCTGTTTTTCAACAAACAGATGATGATGATAGCTCATCATAACAAGAGACTCAGAAGCAGATTACACGACGCATGGTATCAGTAGTCATATATCAGTATGTCCCTCGCGTGGATCGATATCCACCGTGAAAAACTTCCTGCGCTACTCTTCCCTTTATTTCAATAAGTAGAAGATGGTAATATGTCATCATAGCAAGAGACTCAGAAACAGATTACTCGTCGTATGGTAGTGGGACTCGAACCCTGATGCATGGTATCAGGGTTCATACATCTACATGTCCCTCGCGTGGATCGATGCCCACCGTGAAAAACTGCCTGCACGACTTTTCTCTGTATTTCGACAAACAGACGATGATGATAGCTCATCATAACAAGAGACTCAGAAGCAGATTATACGATGCATGGCATCAGGACTCAACTCCTAATGTATGGTATCTGGAGTCGTATGTGTGTACGTGCCTCACGTGGATCGATTGGCACTGTAAGGAACTTCCTAGCCGGCTTTTCTTGTTATTTCAACACACAGAAAGTGACGATGGTTCATCATGACGAGAGGCTCAGAAGCGGATTACCCAACGCATCAAGACTCGACGCTTGGAGAGACGCGTGGAAAATCGATTAGTCACGGACCCTCGCCAAAATTTATTAGACCGAACCCCAATCGCCTCCTTCCCTTGCTATAATTTTGATAGCAAACCCGCTCGAAATATACGGATCCACATTCACGCCCATTGAACCCTAAACCATTTTTGCTCTTTCCCTGAGATCCGCTATCCAACAGACCTCAGTATCTGGTTGAGACTTAAGCCAAGATTTCGTTGACAGTGTTTTAACACTTCATCTTGAGTTAGGAGGTTGACTATACCCGGCTTTTTGGAGAACCGAGTAGTCTTTAAATCCTGAAAGGAGAACGCCTTGATTAAGTCTGAAGTGGGTACTTTTTCCGGGGGTCAGTTAAGGACTTTAGAGGCGTCAAGCACCGGGAGTGGAGAGGATACCTCATTCACTTCATTCAAGACAGCGTGTTTCATTTTATTTTTATCATCGGTGAAATACTTCGTTTCCTTTGTTCCGATAATTTCGAAATAAATATAGCGGAAATATCACTTTGGATGCTGCAGTTACGTTTGTTACACGTAGACGTAAAATGGAGTTTCTCTCTTTACAGTTTTACCGGTATTGCGATCGCCCGACAATGCACATTTGCGGTCTCATCCATAGGTGCTAAAAAAGGTGATGTGCGAGGACTGAAGAACGAAGAGAGGCATTCCAGATCTTCGTATAAGAAACGCAGGGAATCCTAGTGAAAGCGCAATCAGTGATCAGTTTCGATCATCTCGAATAAATATAAATACTCAGCGTTTTAGTTGAATTGAACTTTGAAGTTTAATCTTTCGATAGCGGGAATATGACTTCGGATGCTGGAGTTACGTTTGTTACACGTAGACGTAAAATGGAGTTTCCTTCTTTATAGTTTTGCTGGCTTGCGATCATCCGACAATGTACGTTTATGGTCTCATGTATAGATGCTAAAAAAGGTGAAGAACGAAGAGAGGGATTCCAGATCATATAACAAACGCAGAAGATCGGTGATCAGTTTCGAAATAAATATAAGTACTCAGCGTGTTTGTTGAATTAAACTTTGAAGTGTAATCTTTTGATAGCGGAAATATCACTTTGGATGCTGGAGTTACGTTTGTTACACGTAGACGTAAAGTGGAATTTCCTTCTTTACAGTTTTTCTGGTCTTACGATCATCCGACAATGCACGTTTGCGGTCTCATCCGTAGGTGCTAAAAAAGGTGATGTGCGAGGATTGAAGAACGAAGAGAGGGATTCCAGATCATTGTATGAGAAGCGTAGGGAATCAGGGTGAAAGGAGAATCAGTGAAAGCTGGAGAGAAGTGGAGAGCAGAGGCGCTCGATGTGATGGTCGGTACGAGGAGGTAGTTCCATCTCCGCGAGCTGCTTTCACGCTCCAGCTTCAGCATCGAGGATCGCTTTCGATGCCCCGCCTCTCCCACTCGCCTTCGCTCTTATTCAAGTCAACGATATTCCTTGGAGTCAAGGCTACGATTTTCCAACGTGCTTGCGTTTCTCCCTTCTGTGCTCGGCAAAGCCACCGCCGGCCTCGCCAGGCTTCTCTAACCCCCCTTTATGAACCGAAGCGCAACCCCCCCTTCAGGATAGTCTTCGATTCTACCGGCAACGACGCAGAGTGGTCTTGCGATTTCATGCTCCGTTACAATCCTCGTGCCGTCATATTTTCCATTTTCATCTGCTTTTGCGCCCTTTAACTTCACTTGCAAGTGTGTGCAGGCTTTCCCATATTCCCCCTTTTTACAATCGACCAAAAAATACCGTCTTATCATATTTTTCACAACATATCGAGACGGAAAAAGCGTCGATACTGCCACGCAGAGATAAACTTTTGTTCAAATGTTGCGTCAAAATAAAATACACAATACTTGTCCGTACATTTTGTACTTTTGTACTCTTGTACTTCACATGAGTGAAGTTTTATTTGAATGATGCGCCCAACCAAATTACACAATACTTGTCTGTCGTTGCATTAAACGGCAATCGTTATTTGATTAACTGGCAACTATTAGAATATAATGCATTATACAATTTCACGAATTGCATTAATTATCAAAGTAACCAAAAGCAAATTAATTTGTATCGCAGAATCGGTCGGTGCTATTAATTAATACGGTACATATATTTTACATAAAATACTATGTTATCTATACATAGTTTATATACTATTATATTATATACTATACTATCACTCACGAAGAAAATGAATCTTCAAGAAAAATTATTATTTACATTTACTTAGGTTATTACCGAGTCCTCATAATTTCTTGTACAACGCTAATGTAGTATTTCGCTATTTGCTCAATTATTCCGTAATGTGTAACATTTATCGATGAAAATCGCTTCACGGAGCAAACACCCTGCACTGAAACGGTTTTTGACATCGCACGAGTAAAATAACTTTCTGAACCGGTGGAAGTAAGTCAACACCTCAAATACCATTCGGGAAAATGTAATTACTCATTATGAGAAGTACATACAACATCGAGTAACTATTCTGAAAGGTTTTTTAAAAGTCTTCAATCGTATCGAAACGATGCAATCAATACTTGCAATTTTTCATTACAAACTTTAAGTTCCATCGAAAGATTGAAGAATAAAGAATTGGCCGTATAACAATTTTCTTGTGCATCCAATTTCGATGTTAAAACAACAATTTAAAGCTAACCCGAATACCGCGAATTCTTTCGACGCGATCTAAAAAATAAGATTTCAACGTTGCCCTACATTATTGAAGATTTCATTTCGACTTGTTTCCTATTTTTGAGGGTGTGACTCAAAATCGATACTTTCTATTCCAGGATTTTCTCAATCGAAGGTAATCTTCTTTGAGCTAAATATTAATAAGACGATATTCAGCGAAAATGAAATTTGCGTTGATTACGAAAAATCGGCTTAAATGCATCGTTATTTGTCGTCGCTTGATATGCATAATGGCTCACGTGCAGTAGATACTCTTCCATTATATAGAGAGGGACCGGATGCGTTTTTATTGAAGCTATACGTAACGCGGGCTTAACTTCCGTCTCGTAAAACTTTGGACCGACAGGCGAGGCTGCTACGTGCCTCGTCGAGGCTCACGGTTCTCGTTTCACATCTTATACTATAATTCGCCCAAGTGCAGTCTTCCATTCCCGTACGGGACCGGCGTGGGAAGCGTTTCTTCTGCCCCTGAGACATATAATCTTGAACGATCCCAGTACAATCCATTGAAAGTGGCGGCAGCGCACGAAAGTAAACGTCCGACTATTGGCTCTAAGAGGATGCTCCAAAACACGCGCGCCCTCTTAACTAATGTGCAGTAAATATATATAGCTATCATCAGGTCAGCGGAAAATTGTATCTCATGTTTCGCGCACAGCGGAGCTTTCATGCTATGAGAAGTACGAAATGCCGGGGAATTAATGAGCCCGCAGAGCAAGGGTATCTGATGCCCAGGCGTGCCGCATTCACCCCTTAAGAAATTAGATAACTCTTTCATATACAGAAGCGTGTCCATGTGAACCCGCAAGGTTAAGTAGACGGGAGTGGAAGATTACAGCACTCAACCTCTTTTCCTCCCTTCTCCTCTGTCGCATCTACCCTTTTACTCTCCGCCCTTATCCCGTATACGCTTCGTACGACCGTACTCCAAAGACCAAGAGGCTCCGCCTCTGGGAACTGTAACTACAGTTTCTCATTCATCGAGCTTCCATTACTGAACCCTTCTTTGTCATTTTGATTTAACTCAGGCCTTGGTGAAATGAAAACACCGAAAAGTGAAGAACAAGGTGAGAACAAGGAGGACAAATTAAAAAGTAAATTTTTCATAGATCAAAGTTGACGAAGTTTTTTTGCCAAAAGCTCTCGGGTAAGACTGGTGGAATATAAATTGAAAAACAAAAAACTTTGCCGTCCTTGCAAATTGAAAAGGTTTTTTTTTTTTTGTTCAAACACACGTTATTGGATATTCCCGTCGAGTGAACTGTATAAATAAACAGGGTTTTAATCATGTAAAGATAGGAACACAAGTGGGATTTTCAGAAAATCGATTTTTGTTTCTCCTTTTAAGTTTGTGATTTAATGAATGTTGTGTGTAAATTTTACACCAACCTTTTTACATTAAGTTTTTTCGGATTATACGCTTCATAAAAATGTAGTAGAAAGTCCAAGAGACTCCAACTCTGAAAACTGTAACCAGAGTTTTTCATTCATCGAGCTTCCATTACTGAACCCTTCTTTGTCATTTTGACTTAACTCAGACGCTGGTAAAATGAAAACACCGAAAAGTGAAGAACAAGGTGAGAACGAGGAGGGCAAATTAAAAAGTGAATTTTTAATAAATCAAAGTTGCCGAAAGTTTTGCTAAAAGCTCTCGGGTAAGATTGGTGAAATATAAATTGAAAAACAAAAATTCGGCAGGGTTTGCAAATTGAAATTTTTTTTTTTCATAAACACGTTATTGGACATTTCCATTGAGTAAACAATATAAATGAACGGCATATTAATCTTCTAAGGATTTTCGGAAAATCGATTTTTGTTTGTGGGTTAATGAATATTGTGTCTAAATTTTGCGTAAAACTTTTTATTTCGTAAGTAATGTTTTGTCGGACATACACTTCACACAAACGAATTTGAAAATCCATGAGACTGCAGCTCTGGAAAATGTAACTACAGTTTTTCATTCATTGAGCTTCCCATTACTGACCCTTTCCTCGTCATTTGGATTTAACTGAGGCGCCAGTGAAATGAGAACAAAAAAACATGAAGAACAAAGTGACAAATTAAAAACTACATTTTTAACAGATGAAGGTTGGCGTAGATTTTTCTGAGAATTCTTGAGCAAGATTTAATCCTTCACATTAATTTTTTATACTTGAGTCAGATTTTAAAGACATCGATTTTTGTTTATCTTCCCAAAAAATTGTAGTTCAATTATTGTCGTTGTAAATCTACAGAAGATGTTTTCATATCATTAAAATACCAAAGTGGATGATTAATTAACTCCATTTCGTTAATTCCTCTCACTCAAAATCTGCAACATCCCTTTCACCAGTTGTTAAACTTACAGCGTGTTCTACCAAAGACCAAATGGAAACCGAAGTAAGTTTGCTTGAGGGAAGTAATGGCCTCGACTGCGTTTGTGGATTGGGAATAACAACCGTGAAGTAGCTTTGGTGTAGCACGAGCTTAGCGTGCTTTCGTCCCTTGCGAATCCGTTGCACCGATTGATTCGATGCATCCAACAACTGAATCCCCGATATTCTTCATCAAACGCAGTATCAATCCACAACATGAATATAATCCTTGTACAGCGATCCACCCATTGGCTGCAATTTAAATCCATAACGTAATATTCTTCATGATTAGTCCTATCGATTATACGAATCAATATTTATATTTCAACCGATAAAGAAATATCTTATTTTCAACAGGGCCCTTCGAACACAAGCAGTTTTTCAGTTCACGATAAAAATCACGATAACCAAAGACAAAAGAACCAGACTAAAAATTAAGTGACGAAGGTAATTGAAAGGCCGAGAAAAAATTTAGCATTACATCAGGTAAAAAAAGGCCCGGAAAGGCCTTAGCAACTCCAGATACACCTCAGAAATATAAAACTCCAATCATACCCTATAATAAACATAAAATCAAGTAGCAAATATCAAAGATTCGTTTGAATGAACAAACGGCGATGTATTAAACAAAATGCCTTTGAATATCCGACCGATAAATAAAGAATTCAAGTTTTAATTAATTTATATTAATTGCCGATCAAGCGATACTTGAAAATAATCTTTCTACCACGTATTAGTACGTCCCAACAGTCGTCATCTGAGTCAAGATGACAATCTGAATCGATTTCCGTTTCTGGGTCGATAGGCTTTTATAATCTGAAGTAGATAACAGCTACAGGGGGTAGTATAAAGGTAGACTAGGGAATGTTGGTAACGGGCGGCGACGGCTACTGTGAGTGTAAAGCTCTCATGGCTGAAGGGGTCTCAACCGCTAGCACGTCTTGGAAGCGCTAGTTATACCTAGGTTACTTGATATGAACGACGATAGCAGAGCCGGCCTGGCTCAATAATCTCTATCAAAGTAAGGGTAGCGACGCTCCATGCCCAAGTGTAGAGTGGATGAGCATTGCTTTGGACGGTGTACACGTAGCGGCCAAGAGCTATTGAGGGAAGCTGGGAGCGTGATTCGTGGCGCGATTGCTATACCCACGATGGCCGACAAGGACTATTCCACGCGTGCCGATTACCTCTCCTCTATATATATATATATATATCGTCCCAACGGCTTCATGTTTATATGCAACGGAAATACGAGAGACTAAGTAGTACTTCACGCCTACGGTATTCCCGCTTGCTTTCTGCCCTGGGCTATCTCATACTTGCTTAACATCTAAATTTCCATTCTTCTTTTGGGGTGTAACGTAGGAAAAGAAGGCCGGCCAATCGCTTTTTAAGACCTGAATCGATCATTCATACGATGAAAAGAAGGCCGCTGCCGAAATCCGACTCACACGTTGTCTTCGCTAACACTTTAGGATCACAGCATCAGTTGATCACGAGCCCGCCCACATTTAAGAAGGGACAATGTGATCGACATTCGATTTTGGGTTCTTTTCATGAGAGTGCAATTGAATGATTTCAGGAAAAAAAGCACAGACCTCGACGGCCTCACAAAGTATTTTCGAAAACCTAGACGGTCTCACAAGGTAATTTCGAAGTCCTGGACGGTCTCACAAGATCATTTCGAAGCGCAATACAGTCTCACAAGATCATTTCGAAGATCTAGACAGTCTCACAAGAAGATTTCGAAGAACCAGACGGTCTCACAAGGAAATTTGAAAGTTCGAGACAGTCGCATAAAGGGACAAAGGGACAACATAGTTACATAACGGTACTTCGAATACTGAGGTGGTCTCATAAGGGTATTAAAGGATCTAGACCGTTTCGCAAAGAGTTTCAGGAGACATATACGTTTTCATAGGGACACTTAGAAGATCCAACATCCGGTAGATTCCCAAAGGGATATTTTTTTTCATAGGGCAATTTTCCACTGACACTAAATCACACTTTTTATCCATAAAATCGGTCTCTTTAACATCACATTGCCTAGAATGAAATCCATCAATTTGATAAGAATTAGACTGGAATTAATGCCAGTTGTCATGCACGCCGGTATCAATCTGATGGTCATTTTACCTACTATTGACATAGACGGACTAATGTTGTTTCCGGTAAATGTCGGGAACAAGTACATGTTTGGCTTATACCAACACAATTCCTCACTATTTGTTCGCACTCAGCGGTTCAGAGCAAGTAGTTGGGCCAATAATTTTGTTAAGGATATACTAGACCAGTGGGAACCCGTTGAGAGCTCAAAGGCAGTCGGATCGATACTGGAGTACTGGTATTGCCACTCGGAAATCTAATACGCCCTAGGCAAATGTGCTTGACCCAGAAGAGAGAGTGGAGACGATCGGATAGGGTAGGACAGATCAGAGTAGGGAACCACCCCCAAGCCATGCGATGCCATTGAGAAAATAAATATTTTAGGGATGCCGGATTGATGGATATAGCAATATAAACGCTATAATGGAATCCATCAGTTGTTATTTCAGAATTTATCTCTTTTCCACAGAGCTTTTGTTTTGTCCGTCATGTCTATACCGACTATGCCCGTGTATCCGGCATATATAATCGATTATGTCGCTTTAGTGAATCGGCAGAGAAATTCAAAACTACAGAGGAATTTTTCCGCGGAGATCGGGTGTTCCATTCAATGCCTTTAACAGAGGCTTTAAATTGGAACATATTCGTGATTGGGGTAGTATAAGTTAAGAATAAAAGCCTAAAGGCATGTATGACTAACAAATTTTCGATTTTTTAAAAGAATTTTCGACCAAAATTACATCTCCTTGTTGACTTGGACTTCATTAATACCTGTGAAAATTTAGAAACATTTTTTATTGTTTATTTTTATATCTCTATCAATACACTTTATAATAGAGCTTTTTTTAAAGAAGTAAAAAAGGGTTTTTTTTTTTAATTCAAGTGATTGGTTCTCTCAAGAGATGAAATCAAAATCTATTCATCTCGGCACTTCACAAATTAATCATCGTATATCGACAGGCGATAACGGATTTTTTCGCCAATGAAAAAAAGTGCCTAGAATCTACACTCAAGAGAAATAGAGGGCTTAAGTCACATACCTATTTTATTTTCACTGTATTTTAATATCCACTGAGTAGAAAGTGTAGAGCATTGATGGATCAAGGGAGGAGACAGGCAATGGAAGGGAGAGGAGCTGATAGATGTCTCTGGTAGATCGAGGGCACGACCGTCTGGCAGATGAAGAGGGCGGATAATCATATTCGATTAGGATCATCCCTGCGGTCGGAGCCTTTGTCCCAGGCGAATCTTGCGAGTGGTGTAGGATAGATCTGAGGGTGGTTGGCTTAACGCTCTCGAGAGCGTCCTCCTCTGGAGACATTCAGGGCCCCTCTTTGCATTCTCTATATAGAGTATTCGACTGCAGAATCCTGTTCGCGCTATCACGCTCTCGCTCTTAGCCCATTCCAGCTCCCTTAATCTAAATCAGGACCGCTCTCGCAATTCATATCCATCCCACGGTGTAGACTAAGGTTTGGAGACGTCCCAGCTACTCAAATTGGCTAATTATAATCCAGGGGATGCAAAGGCGCTCGTTCGGTCATTCGCCTGGACGTTAATTGGACGCGTCTATGATTCCTAATTGGCTACACCTCCTGGAGAGTGAATAATTCCGCGTTTATTTCAAAGAAATTAGAAACGCAAAAAAAATCTTTTAAGTGGATGCTTATAACGAATTTTCCTTCGTCAAGGTGAAGAAATTGCTGGATATTAATCTCGCTAATTTTGTAATTATGAAGATCCTACTCAAGGGCCAATGATATGTCGCCGAGAAAATAATTATGGTGACAATGAACGTGAATTTATTCAACGAGAATAAGTCGAAAAAGGATTTCGATCAATTGCAGTCGGATAATGAGTCAAAGATTTTGTCATATTCTATGGAATCGATGCTCTTGCAAATTGCAAGTGGCCATATCAATTTTCGCGACATTTGGTAATATTAGATTTCTTTGCTTCTCTTAGATTTTCAACCAAAATTTACTGCATGGTAAAGGGCTTATGTTATTATAACAGATCTACATTAATTGAAAATTATTTTTACAGACCAAAACCAGGAAGTATTTTCTTTAATTTCATAATTTTAACAAAGTTTCCTCCATGAAAAATGCAAAGTGAACGTAAAATCAAAAAGTAGAAGGTAAAATAAAAAAAGAATGTACCTCTCAGAGGTAGATTCTTGAAATCTAAAAACCAACAGGCAAGAAGTCTTACTACGAATCCCTGTTTTTTTTAAATATTCAAATATCGTTAAGCTGCCTACGAATGTATTCATGTTTCAACATTGCAACAAAAGTAACGGTAAAGGGGATCACAAAGTACAAAACTCAGTGTAGTAAAGCTTGATGGAGAAAAAAAAAATGTGAAAGCCCAGACACGTGTGGCAGGAGAAGGTGGGGGTGGAGGAAAAAAGTGTGAAAGGAAGGCAGAAAGCAGAAAAGCCCATTCGTAGACAGGCGAGTTATCGTCATAAACGGTCATACATATTCCCACAAACACACACACACACACACGTGGCACAGACACCGCCGCACATCACCTGCTCGCCGGTCAACCACGCGAAAATTCAATGGACTCGCTGAGAGTAACCGATACTCCGGCTTCAGGCTTGTCGTGAATGCTTCGCTGACAAGGAGCATTCACAATGTTGCGCGATAAATTCGTCCATGGAAACTTGTATGAAGCGGCTAGTCGTGAAAATATTCATGCGTCGCTCGTACACTACCGGTACACATGTCGTGCTCTCCCCACGACGTCGACAACCTTCGCCTATACTCATATGTGCAAGCCTCTCCCAACTCGCGGTAACTCTACCTCTATAGAAATCATTATTGTTGCTATTTACAAACTTCACCGGAATTTCAGGCCTTCGAACAGCTGCACTTTCGAGTCTTGATGCTCGAGTACAAAGTTGTAAGGAAAAAAAAAAAACGAAATAATGATTGGGAGCGTTCGATGGAGGAGACGTAGAGAGAAAGGCGAAATAAGTAGCCCTGCTGGAGCATCCTTCTTTAAGGTTCCCTGGCGGAGCCCGCATCTGCCACGACTCTCAAGATACGGGTAGTCTCCCGGTAGTTCTCCGGCAATTATACTAATGGAGATCTGGTGGTCGGAGAAACTCGTGTTGAAACAGCACCAGTAGCAACAGCACCAACTGGAGGCAGAGCCGGAGATATCTGGAATACTGGTGGAAGCTGTGCGAGTTTGAAGGCGGCTACTGGCAGCGGAGGTGAAAATAAAGAAGAGAACGGGCAGTCGGCCGAGTTCGAAGGGATGAATGATGGAGAGGGAAATGCTTTCGGGGGTTAGATTTTGCAGGAGGCAAGAGTGGGCTTGGCACCGTGTACCAGCTAACGTGAATACGCCTCGGAAGAGCGAACGAACCTACGGAGAGTAGCTTCGAGTCGAGTCGGCCGAGCGGTTTGCCGCGTCGGTCCGCGGTTTCAACTGCAACCCTCCCCAAAATAAGAAGAGCATTAATGAATGAAGCTGGAAAGGACAGAGGGGCCGAGGATAGTAAGGAGCAAAACTGCGAGTCTCCAGTGCAATCCCGATTAAGAGTTTCCTATCCAGCCACGTACTCCCATGATTCCCGCTCCCTGCCAGAGATCCACTCAACCGCTACTTTGATCTCTTCGGGTGTACCGAAAGAAATGGAGCCTGATGCGTCCATTAGTGCTGGCCAATAGTGCCAAGAATGCTGAACCCGCGAACGCTAGCAACTGTTACCAGTTGAATGCGGAACATCTTCTTTATCATTCAGTTCGATTTGCATTATGTTGAGCCTCGAAATATCTTTGAGCGGTACCTCTTGATGTTGGTTTAATCACTCAATCTTTGTTTAAATTACAATAGTAGTATACATGGAAATGGCCTCTTAGGGTACCAAAAGAAATGGTGCCTAATACGTTCATTCTTGCTGGCCAATAGTGCCAAGAATGTTGAACCCGTGAATGGTAGCAACTGTTACCAGTTTAATCCAAGGCATCGTCTTTGTCGTTCAGTTTGATTTGCATTATGTTGAGCCTTGAAATGTCTTTGAGAATTACCTTTTGATGTTGTTTTAATCACTCAATCTTTGTTTAAATTACAATAGTAGTATACATGGAAATGGCCTCTTAGGGTACCAAAAGAAATGGTGCCTAATACGTTCATTCTTGCTGGCCAATAGTGCCAAGAATGTTGAACCCGCGAATGGTAGCAACTGTTATCAGTTTAATCCAAGGCATCGTCTTTGTCGTTCAGTTTGATTTGCATTATGTTGAGCCTCGAAATGTCTTTGAGAATTACCTTTTGATGTTGTTTTAATCACTCAATCTTTGTTTAAATTACAATTGTAGTATACATGGAAATGGCCTCTTAGGGTACCAAAAGAAATGGTGCCTAATACGTTAATTCTTGCTGGCCAATAGTGCCAAGAATGTTGAACCCGCGAATGGTAGCAACTGTTACCAGTTTAATCCAAGGCATCGTCTTTGTCGTTGAGTTTGATTTACATTATGTTGAGCCTCGAAATGTCTTTGAGAATTACCTTTTGATGTTGTTTTAATTACTCAATCTTTGTTTAAATTACAATTGCAGTATACATGGAAATGGCCTTTTAGGATACCAAAAGAAATGCGTCCATTATTACTGGCCAATAGTGCGAAGAATGGTAGTAACTGTTACCAGTTGAATGCGAAGCATGGTCTTTGTAGTTCAGTTCGATTCGCATTGTGTGGAGCCTCGAAATGTCTTTGAGGATTGTCTTTTGATCTCGTTGTTCAAACCACTGAATCTTTGCAGTTATTCGGCGTTGAAAACAAACGCAGAATACATGGAAATGGCCTCTTAGAGTACCGAATGAAGAGATGACTAATGCGTCCATTACTGCTGGCCAATAATGGCAAGAATGTTACCAGTTGAATGCGATGCATCGCCTTTGTGGTTCCGTTCGATTTCCATTATGTGGAGCCTCGAAATGACTTTGACGATTACCTTTTGATCTTGTTGTTTAAATCACTGAGTCTTTGCATCTGTCCGGTGTTGAAAATAAATGTAATATCCACGGAAATGGCGTTTTAGGGTACCAAGAGAAATGGTGCCTGACAAAGAATATTCGCTAGAATCTAAAACCCTGAGAAAATGATTGAAGGTTACGTTTTCTTGGCGAAATTCTTCCTTCGTGAATTTTTTTTTTTTTTTCAACAATAAATTTTATCGGCTGTTTTATCAAAATTTTATGTTTTAATAATGCAGTGCAGTTGAGTGTATCCTGTTGTAAGTCACAGGTATCCCAAAAACAGCAAAGGAGTTTTGAATGTGGATTTCCCCTATTCTTAATATTAGAAAATTGCAGTTTATGGTTGGAAAATAGGAAAAATCGTATGTTCCATTTGATACTTAATTTTATTATATTATATTCAAGTGGATATACATCAATTGTATAGTTGTTCAATTCCATATGAGGATCCTTTGGCACTGGTCGGTATTCATCTCTCTTACCTGACTTATAATCGGATAGACCTATTAGTGGAACGATCGGCTTCTCTGCGCCGCGTCAGGTGACACGTAGATCTCGCGATCGTGCTCGATGCCTCGAGACGTCTAGGAGCGGCGATACCGGGCAATGTGAGAATTATCAGCAGTGCACTCGCACTGTTCTAAACCACAGGTATCCCAAAAACACGAAAAGAGGTTTGAATGTGGATCTTCACTTTTCCTGATCTTCAAAAATTGCCGATTATTATTGAAAAAATAGGAAAACTCGTGTTACATTTTACATTTGATTTATTGATTTATATTCAAGTGAATATGCCTAAATTGTATAGTTGTTCCATTCCATGTGAGGATCCTTTGGCACTGGTTCGTATTCATCTCTCTTACCTGACTTATAATCGGATAGACCTATTAGTGGAACGATCGGCTTCTCTGCGCCGCGTCAGGTGACACGTACATCTCGCGATCGTGCTCGATGCCTCGAGACGTCTAGCATCGGCGATGCGAGGCGATGTGAGCGAGGTGGGAATTGTCAGCAGTGCGAGGGAGAGAGACGGAAATGGAGAGGACATTCACCATTGGATAGTGTGCACAGAACGCAGGAGTTAGAGCCATGCAGCAGGCTATGCTCGCATGCCACGTGTAAATCCTTCACGCGTGTATGCGCCCCCGCTAATGAGCCGGAACAAGCCGATGTCCCAGCATCGAACGTGGACCGAAGCGTGTTTGCGTGTTAAGCTCGGCCCCGACGGAATACCACCGACAACCGTACGGACTTTGCTACCCTCGGACCACCCTCTAACTCCCTGCGCTCTGTTACTTCCCCTTCATCGATATCTATATGTGTACTCGCATTTCAAATTCTCCCGTTGCCATCTCGGCGTTTCGAGATAAATGTGCCTCGTTATTAAGGACTCAGATTTCAACTGCAATGCATGCCCTGAAGTTGCAGTCTGTTTCGAATGTTCTAAGCGGCTTAGGATGAAGCTCCGAAATGCTCTACGGGCAATATCTATTTATTTCAAAGACCACTTTTGTGATAATATCCGAATTCGAAACCGCGGACAGTGCGTGGCAATGCTGAATGTTTTGAAAATGTGGCAAGCAAGCCATTGAATAAAGGGCATTTGTTTAGATAGATTCGTAGAATTGAGTGCAGGGAGAAAATTTCATAGTACACCTAAATAATTTCAGTGAATAATTAGACTAAAAATTTTTTATTCTTGGATAATGCGACTTTTTGAGAGGTAACACATATGAAGCATGGAAAAATAAGTATAGAATAAAGGAAGAATGTGTTTTTTTTTTTTTATTCATTTTTAGACTGGCTAATAGTGATTATAATTGTTTAAGAAATAGGCCAATTTTCATTGGCACAAGTAGAAGGGATAATAATTATATTTTGAAAATTTACAAAATTGTTTTGAAAATCAATGTACTCGCATGCAACTGATGAACGAATACCGAGTTGATACGCACCCAGCTAGTATCAAGTATCACTTAAGTATTAGAGTCGATATTAGCCAAGTATTAATATAAATATTAAAAGATCAAAACTTGGTGAATTTTTGATTCTCGAAAATTCCCTCTCTGTTGTCTATGTTTAATACTCTTCGGCACCCGATCGGAGTATCAATTCGTTAACCGATAGTCCAATAGGAGTCACTCTGAACGCTTCAATTTTTAAAACTGGTTTCACATTTTCCTGCCTCATAGAGGAAGCTTTTATCGGGTGGGCATTTGTATTTTGGAATTTTTTTTTTACTTGTTACGGCGTCGACTGCTGCTGTTTTGGAAATTTTTGTGTTAAAAATACTCAAAATGGTTCGCAACGCAGGAAAAGTTGCTTTGGACAAATTTTCCGGATGTATGAATGCGTTTGTGATAAAATTCCTAGAATTAATCTACCGTCAGAGCCCGTGAATTACTTATACGAATCGCTTTATACGTTTATGAGATTAAAAATGTTTCGTATAATCCTTCCTATCGCCCTGACACGAGTAATTTTTTCAGTAATTGATTTTAAATTGCGTTTTGAAGTGAAACAGTCACGTGACCTTTGATATTGAATCTATGGTAAATGCGTAAACCACTTCCTGTTTATGGAACCATGGAAATTCACAAAAAAAAATCGCTATAGCATCATTATGTGTAACATAAAATCTGACAATCCCAATTTTCTTACTTAACAAAACAATTATCTATGGTGGTACATATAAAATTTTGTGAAAATCGATTAAAAAACTTCCGTTTTTATGGGGATTTGATTTTTTTTCGACAAATTCTTTCATTAATTTTCCGATGTAAGACAAACCTTGCACCTTGTCATTATAATTCATAAAAAAACAACGCAACTACTTCTACTTTAGATTCTCGTTTTTTAACAACCTTCATATTTCAGCTTCGGCCAGGAAACTATTGACATCTGTGGATTTTCCGGTAGATTTTGGTTCGATTCCGGTCGTTCACTTAGCGATAGAATTCTTCATGTAAGAGCTGCTCACCTTCGAGCGGTGGATGCGAATGGGCTATTAGTCGGGCATGTAGGCTCAACGGTGCAGTTCGGTTTATATTCGTCCATTTGTATATACCATACTTACAGCCATACGTTATGGCCGTATATCGGTAAGTCCTCATGCTCCGCGGTAGCCTTATATTTTATGCAGGAGTTTATAGAGATATATCGAGCGTCTGGCGCGACGGCGTAAGTCAAAACCTACTCTCCCTAATGGCGCACTCTCGTCCTATCGGTCTACCCTAAACCTCCAGAGACGTTGAACGAAGAGCGCCGAGTGCACGAAAAGCCGAGTGCAACGGTAACCGTCCGCAACACCAGCGCCAACTCGAAGACGTACTAACACTAACGCCACCTATCGCCGACATATTTGACATCAAAATTGCATTTTCAATTGCACCACTCGACGCTTGTGAGAGTGAAGGCCACTCGCCCTACGAAGCGAGCACGCGAGTTCCACACGTACCGTAGTAGTTCGCGTGGTTCCTGCCGTCGAGAATTCGTGCCGCCACTCCGCTCGACCTCTCCGCCAGCCATCGTCCTCTCCCATAACATCCACAAGCACGCCTTGCGATCCTCAGACCTCCGAACTTCGAGGGCACTCTCAAGGCAAGGATGGGGAGGCCGCTGGGAGGGGGTGGCTATACCACCCACCCTCGAACTACGTCACAATCACACTCGATTAGGCCTTCATAGATCGATCAGACGGATTAAGCCATAAGCCGTTAACGGCTCACTGGAGCATTTGAAAGAAAACGATCTGCGAACGGTGGGATACCATAATAGCGGTTTGTTGAAGATTTCGACATGTCTTGGAAATGTGTGATTAAGAGCTCAAGTCGCTCTAGCGGAAAGCAGGGGATCCTCATTGCGGAATTTTTGGTATGATGAATTTTTTTTTGGGTCTGGATATCAAGATCGTTGCCGAGAAATTTATCGAAGGGCCGTAACGCGTTTTGCGGACGATTGATGAAAATTCACGATTTTCCGAAGGGCCTTAACGCTTTCTCTCGACAATTGAGTAAAATTCACTTTTCACCCGAAGGGACAAAATTCCATTGACTGACGTTCTGGATAAATTCACCCCTTTCTGAGGGACCGAAACGCTTTTTGTGGACATTTAGTCAAAATTCTACGTTTTTCGTGAAGGACCGTAACGTTGCTTGAGGAAAATTAATTAAAATTCACTTTATCCCGAAGGGTCGTAAGGGTTTTTGAGTAGAGTTCATATACACTTTTTTGCGAATGGCTGTTACTCGTTTGAGGACATTTAATTAAAATTCACTTTTTACCTTAAAGGCGTAAAAACAGGGGTACATTTCCTCAAAACGTATTTTTTACCCCGAAAGATCATGAGCCTTTTTTAATCCATTTGGTAAAAATTCCCTTTTTTCCCCTGAAGTATCTTCACTTTTTGAGGACATTTCTTTGGAAAACCCTCCCGAATTTTTTTTTCTTTATTTCAACCCCCTCAAGACCTAAAAACTACCGAGCTCTTTACCACTCGAAACCTTAAAATTTCCACTTAGCACCTGTAGATTAGGTAAAAAAACCCAAAACAATCGTTTTTGGTTCGACGCAAGTAAATTTCGTTACTTCACTGTCAAGACCGAGTCAATCGATCGGTTTGTTGGAGCTTGTATATCAGCGATTAGAGGGGTCGGTTGGTTTGTTTTCCCTTTCGGTATGTACACGACCGCTTGACGCAGAGGTGAGGATCGAAGCAGCAGAGCACGGTCGAGAAGCGCGCTGCGTTCAGTGCGACACCCGGCGGAATCAAACAGAATCACACACGTACCAGCGTCATAATTGCATAGCCACGATTAATAATTAGACGTGCAATTGGGCGTCAACCGAACCTATGCATGATTCGATTTAGCGAAGCGGCCCAAACGGGCAGCTTCGTGTGGAATATCGATTTCGGCAAAGCACCTTCGTCCGGAGTGCCATTGGCGCCCATTGTCGCTTTACGTCTCGAGTCCCTCATTTCTAACCCCATTCGCCAACGACGGTCTTCAGTCCTTTGGATTACTCCTCATGGAACTTGGGATCACGGCCACCAAACGGAAACGATCCTCCCCCTCCCCCTCCCCCTCTCCGTTGACCCCCTTGCAGTTGAACCTCTTTTGTAGTATTCTTATATATGCTCACCATCCTGCAATCACGTAGATCAAAGCCGCGTTCTTACCCTTCAGTCTCTGGAATATTTGCCTGTTCCTAGAAACCATCACAAATAGTTATTATCCTGAGTGATGTGGAAAAAGTAGCAGGCTTAATGACACGCGGTACACATGAAAAACATTGAGTGAAAAATGTTAGTTGCCGGTCAACAATTTTTCTGTAAAATAATGTATTTGGTGCGCTGGATAATTATGTAAGTTAATGAGTTTTCTAAATTACAATTTTTTTAAAAGATGAATATTGCAGTTAAGATTTTTTATTGCGTTAAGGTACGAAGCTGATTAATTACTTTTTATATCACTATAATAATAGCCGCATAGACGATCACAACTTTTGGGAATGAATCCGTTAGTTTTTCATTCAATAATTATTATTTTGAGTGTGTTGGAAAGGAGCCCTGGAAATCATAAAGTGAAAACATTTGATTGGTAATAGATTGATTGACTATTTTTGTATTAAATAAGATTTTGTGCATGCTGGATTTCTATTTATATATATTTCACGGTGACTGTTAATTAGATCTTGTTCTAATTATGTAGTTTAATAAGTTTTCCAGATCTCTAAATTATAATTTTTTTTATGGCGTGCGTTGCTGTTGACATTTTTTAATTGCGGGAAGTCCCTCGGCTGCATAATTATCGTTCACTTAACTACAACAATAGCTGAATGTACGACAATCTTTTAGAATTTCGTGCTTAAATTATAGTTAATATATAATCAAACTCAATTAGTTTGTATCTTTGATATTACACTTTTTTCATATCGTATTATATAAGTAAGGAAATTTATAAATTTCCATATTGAAAAAGCTCAATGATGTTCGAAAATCAAAAATATCAGGGGAATAGAAATAATGAATATTCATACTCAATTAATAATTCGAAAATAATGGAATGCAATTTGTTAAAATCGTAAATACCTTTAAGAGACTGCAGTAGTGCATTTAATTGAAGATTAGTATAAGAGTAAATACAAGCATAGGCTCGCAAAAAAAATTTACGATTAATAAAAGATGAACTAGTCTGAGTGCTAGTTTCACTTAGCTAGGTGATAAAACAAAAACTTAGCCATTTTATTTGAGTTCCAGTCATGATAAAGTTATGGCTGTTAAAGTGGCTTTACCTATGTTTTAAAACTTATATTCGACATTTATGAAATCATAAAAGTTTCATCATTGAGACACTTTTTTCCCCGGCGTATTACCCAATAAGAATACGATCCACCACGAACGAAACTATTTTACAAACTTCTTCAGCGGATTCAGCCTCGATCAATGTCCTTTTCTGAATAATTTTTTATATTGTCATGATTTTTCTCTAATGAATTGGTTCCAATATTTCATCCAAGTACACTGAGAAAAATTTACCGCTCTGCCGACCGAATATCTGACTGCTCGAGCTATTTTCAAGTCTGTCGGCACAGCAGTATAACTGCCCAGTTCCAACAGCTGAACCCTTCCGCTTTACGTCGTCCACTTGCAGAAGCGAAACGGTATAGCTGTAGGATCTGAACGATGGCTAACTTCCAGCGATCGAAAAAATGTTGAGGTTACGAAGGATAGCCAGCGTCGAGCTACGCGAGTTTTGCCGATCGTCGCCACCCACGTTTCTAGCGTACGCGCATCGCTCTTCAAATTGAGCGTGTAGCTTCTGCACCGGCGTGTATCGCTCCCACTGCTATACTAGGATTCTTACAGCATCCGACTAACAAAATTTCTCCAGTAACTAAAGCATACGGTTCTGAGTGCTCTCTCGCATAGATATAGTAACGAATACAATGTCAGCAAAACGATATTGCTGCTAGAGCAATACGCATTGGTTATGTAAGTAAATTCATGGTTATAAAAAGAAATATGGACGCAGCAATACTTTGTTTTGTTGCTGTCGCCATAAATTTTTCTCAGTGTACAAACTTCCCGTTACGATGCTCTAATAATACCGCGGAAATTTAGCCTCGGAAAAATTAGCATCCGGAAAATTGGTCCTGATAAATTTTTTCGATATTTTGTTTTCTTACATTATCGGTTATCTTTTATGAATGTGCCGGAAAAAGGTAAAAAGGGCCTTTAAACCCTTTAAAGATAGTAAGGATTTATACGCTATAATACATAAAATTATTAAATCACTAATGAAAAGGAATTTCTAAATTTTCTTCAAATTTTTCTCACCTTTTTGGAGAACCTTCTTTTTCGTAACGTATCACCGAAAACGGAGAAATCGGATTAAAAAAGTATAGCAACAAGAAAGTTTCGTTTTCCATAACCTATTTACTGCGATTCGTGATATTGATCTATTTTCAACGACTATTCCACGAATCAAAACCAAAAGTCGAGCATCAGAAACGTAAAACTATTTTTAACATGACCTGTGGTGAGAGTTCCTCCGAGAAATAAATTATTAATTCCCATCTCTCTCAAACAATTTGAGCTATTTTTCGTTCAGTGGTTCAATGACGACGGTTATCCTCTAAATTATACACCAGGTCGGTTACGGATATATAAGAGGTACATTTTCCACACAATTTACATCCCGTCGCTCCGCATCTTTTCGCTTTCCTGCTGTCGCCTCTTGTCTTGGAAATTTTATGAAATATTTATCGCGGTGAAGCGGCCCTGAAGTGAAGTGCGAAAAGAAAGACGGAGACGCGACGATATGTCTTCACGAGCGAGGCTCTGTCTAAATTCTCCGAGTCTCGTCGCGGTCTCAGCTGCTATCGACTCCCAAACCGTGCAAAAAGGCAAGTCGAATCTCAAATCGCCATATCCAGCACGTCGACAAACGGCTGATCCTTGCTTTTCCACCTATTTCGTATATTACTGTGTAGCCGTGCACCTACGTTTCTGTATACAGCCTGTACGGGTTTTCCTCCTGATGGCTTCCCGATCTGTACCTACATTTTATTTTGCTCCCGTCAGCATCGTTCTTCCGTTCTTTCGGCTATACGGTTAGCAGTGGGAGGCGGAAGGGGATTCCGAAGCCGCGTCGCGGCCCCATCGATTTCCTGAAAAGCTCCATTTCGCGGCGAGCACGCACGAAACGCGAAAGCTCCTCATAAGTTTTGCTCCACAGGTTTGCTTTTCTCTTTTTTCGTCTACTTCGTCTCTCTCTCTCTCTTTCTCTCTTCACGTTTCTCGCTTTCCTTCATCCGTTCCTTTCCTTAATGGCATTCCCGAAATAGCCGGATTTCTCGCATACCACCAACGTCGAAAAACAAAAAAAAAATTGTGCACCGCTATGAGGTATCGACAGTCGTGTTGCACTTCAGCTCGAATTTATATATTCGTTTACCAAGTGGCATTTCAAACTTCAGACGAATTCACCTCAAGGCGCACTTGACGCACCGCAAAATAAGGAACCCGAATCCAACTTTTCTATCGAAAAACCAATCGCGCTACTTATTCTCCCTTTTAATAGAGATGAATATATATTTTTTTAATGAGGGTAACCCTGGAAATCGAATCGATAAATCGATAAATAAATACTTAAATCGATAACCGATAAATATTAATCGGCGATCTGTGCAATTGGGTGTAATGAAATTTATCATATCGATTGATCAAAGCATTCCCAGTGCTGAGAATGCAAATTCTTACGATTTTTGTTTGGTTACTAATAGTAAATTGGCAAATGAATTTTTGTTTTTTTTTTTTTTCCACGATTTTTGACATCGGGTGCAATGATATACCAATAAAACTTGGCGACTGACCTCAAACTGACAGACAATCTACCAATCAAACTTTGGAGCTTACGTCAACCTGACTGGTTATCTACCAATCAAACTTAGTATGTTACCTCGATCTGACACGTAATCTACCGATAAGCTTAGTAGGTTACCTTAACTGACAGGTAATCTACCAACCAAACTTAGTAACGGGCCTTAAACTGACAAACAATCTAGCAATCAAACTTGGTAGGTTACCTCAATCTGACAAGTAATCTACCGATAAAACTTGATAGGTTATTCGAACTGACAGATAATCTACCGATAAACCTCAGTAGGTTATCTCAACTGACAGGTAATCTACCAATCAATTATTTATATTTTTCTTATAACCACCGTCAAATATGCGGGAGACATAGCCAATCCATAGTTATGCAAACTTATTCTTTGATCCTCCCAACCCATTTCTTTTTTTTTTCCCCTGTAACGACAATCACGATTCCCTCGGGAATATATACATACCTACATTGTCGCGTGCTGAAAAGAGCACTGCAATTACTCAAATGACATCCCCTCCCCGTCCCCTCCCCCGAGATCTTCGAATATCTGAAATTCTTTCGAAGAGAAAAGTTAAGTCCACCAACGGTGATTTGATGGATGACCCGTTTTAAGGCTCTTCGACTATCGCTATGCCTGAAATTACCCCGAGAATAAGGAAGAATGCGACGTGCGTGCCATAATTACAAATGTATGATACCGAAAGGCTGGTAATCCAAGTTGAAATGGATCGTCGTTGGCTTGTGGTTGGTTGTTTTACTGCCGAGCATGTGGAAATTATGCGATATGCGGCGGCGGAGGCGTCGGTTGATGACGAGGGCTCCTTCTTGGCTACAATATACCACACTAGGGATATAGAACAGCACTCTAGTTACTGCGAGTTCTGGAGGCACTTCCTCCTTGCCGGTTTCCTTCTTACCCGAACCAAGTTTTAGCTCCCAAGTCTCGGATCTCACCCACCGGCTGAATATTTCCCGGGTTATATACCCACTTTCTACCCGCAGAGGGTCGGAGCTATATGTACATAGAGTAGTACAGTAGTACTATCTTGCACGCGAGATCATCGTCCTACCGGCGTCTTTCCACTCGATCGAGCAAGGGTCACCGTTCGTGCAAAAACTTTAGCGAAACTTGCTGGGTCAATGCGGCCTAGGTAACGTGTCCACGTGGGAATACCTCGATAAAGATCGATCGTTCCTGTGTTTCCGAGAAAACTTTCCAAGTGAGTCTGCGGTCGACCCGCTCGATGATCGCACGAACCGGGACAAGTACTTTTCCCACCGAGAGTCACCCTGGATCCACCATACACTGAGGGAGAAATTTATTCACTGCGTAATCATTTTTTTTTTTCTTTTCTCTCCAAAATTGATATATCCGTTGTTATAAAGCTCACCTGTCACTGTATGTAAATTTTTAGATGTGCTCGTCACTCACAAACACAATGTTCGTATATTAAAATAGAGATTATAATACTCACGTATTGTAATTAAAGAAAAAAAAGTTTTATGCGAGGCTTCAATTTATCTTTGTGTTTAGAAAATTTATTTCCATTTTTAAAAGCGTACAGCAATATTATGCTGGGATGCATGAAGAATCAGTAGCACGTAAAAAAATGAGAAATTAGAAAATAAAACTCTGAGCAAACGGTTTTCGGGAGGTGCATCTCTTAATGGATTATGGATCGTATATTTTTTTATCGAACTCCGAGGGAGTAAAAAAAATTCAAACTGGATATTGTATTTTCGGTTGAAAAAAATTACCTGAGTAGCACAACCCGAGACAAAAAAATGAGGTAACCCAAAAATAATGTTGATTTCTTCCGGTGCAGTGGTTTTCCGATACTTCATTTTTTTTTACCCTAGAACCTCGATCCAAACGGAAAAAAGTCGAATTACAACGAATGTCTGCCGTAATATCCATTCGATAAAATTATATTAATAAAATGACAGCGCAGGCGGAATGTACACTTAATTATGATTATCTTTCCACCTCCAAACACCATCACTATGTTGGCGAGGAAGAAAAGACAAAATTGTATTTGCTGGATACGAGGATAAATATTTTATGCACCGATGTATTTCCTATTCATACAGATTTTCTTTTGCAACCCTACACAGCGATTAATCCATTTTGTTTAAGCAACCCGTTCTCTGAAAATCGATATATCCACTATACTGCCTTCAGTTGTCGTCACGAATTAAGTTGCAACTGTTAAATTTTAACAGTTTATTGACAGTTCAAGTAAATCATAGGGATACACGATGAATTCTGGAGGTTGTGACCTCCTTTGCTCTGTAAATGGTCTCGTTTTCATAAATATCTCCGGTTTATTCTGGACAAATAGAACGTGGAAATTCGGTCACTAACTGTGATACAATCCGTGATATAACCTCGCTAAACCGTCATATAATCCGGCCAATGCATATATATATATCTTCTTCCTCTCGCAAAATGTCGTCATATAAATATCGGAAGTGGGTAATCGATAGATGGTCTGACTTTCCATCAAGGAAAACACAAGAATATATTACAACGTCACTGAATTATGAAAAAAAGTTTACGTGTGACAACTTCCGCTCGTTTAATTCTAAAAATAATATTCGTACGGTATATGGTTAGGTTATAATGTAGAAAGAATTATCCTAGAAATACGAAATTTCAGAGTAGTTTTCTCATGGAGAAAAAAAAGATTAAGTTGCAAACAAATGGTTCTCTTTACCATCGGAAATATCAGGTTTACTCTGGACAAATAGAGTGAGCAATTTCAATCACTTATTGTGATATGACCTTGCCAAACTGTCATATCATCCGCCTGATATAAATTTCTGTCTTTTCCTCTTGCAAAACATGGTTAAATGACAACCGGAAATACTTAATAAATCGATGGGTTCTCAATGTCCTCGCTTTCCATCAAAGAAAATGAGCAAATGGATATCTCATTAGTTTATCCCTTGCTATTCAAGTGCACAGGTAAAAAATAAGGGTTCTAATTAATGGAAAAAGCGCATGGATAAAAAACTCCAATATGGTTAATGAATATGTAATATTATTTGCACGATGTATTGTTCAATTATAATGTCGTAGATGTTATCGCAGACATAAGTCGCATCAGAATTGTTTTCTTATGGGGAAAAAATGATTAAGTTGCGAATAAATGGTTCCCTTTACCATTTGAAATATGAGGCTTGCTCTGGACAAATAGAGCGAGCAATTTCGATCACTAACTGTGATACAACCTTGCGAAACCGTCATATTATCCGGCCGATATATATATTTATCTATTTTCCTCTTGTAAAACGTCGTCATATGACAACCGGAAGTGAGTAATAAATAGGTGGGTTCTGGGTGTCCTGGCCTTCAATCAAAGAAAGTACGCAAATGGATGTCTCATTAGCTTATCCCTTGCTATCCAAGTGCACGGGGAAATAAATGACTTAAAACTAATGGAAAAAGTGTACGCATAAAAAACTCCAATATGGTTAATGAATTTTTAAAATATTAATAATATATATATACACGTATATTTGTACAATATATTATTAAACTATAACCTGGTAGCTAGTATTCTAGAAATAAGTCACTTCAGAATTGTTTTCTCATGGGGAAAAAATGATTAAGTTGCGAATAAATGGTTCCCGTTACCATTTGAAATATCAGGCGTACTCGGGACAAATAGAGTGAGCAGTTTCGATCACTAGCTGTGATATAACCTTGCGAAACCGTCATATCATCCGGCGGATATATATATTTCTGTATTTTCCTCTTGTAAAACATCGTTATATGGCAACCGGAAGTGGGTAATGAATAGATGGGTTCTCGGTGGCTTTCCCGGCTTTCCATCGAGGAAAACGCACAAATGGATGTCTTATTAGTTTATCCGTTGCGATCCAAGTTGTCGGCGGGACACAGCGCGACGTTGCTCCACGTCTCAGCCTCTTCGCCTTCCAGTGATACACATTTATCGCAATGCCCTTCGCCCGTGTCCCGATATTATTTTCTATATCTCATTCGTCGGCGAGTCTGATTCGATCGAGTCCCGTCCGACAAGTTCCATTACTTCGAGTCCCCCAACGACTTTACGAGCCAGAGACGCAGGAAAGAAAATCAGCGCGTGGAGAAGAGACAACGTGACATCTATCCATTTATTCTTCTGAAAGCATTGGGAAACCCTGAGAAAAAAAATTTCCAACTACCGCACAGTGAACAAGTCTTTCCAATACATTTAGGATCTAAGCGTCTTCCTGACCGAGTGGCTGTTGAAGTAACGAGAAAAGGTACAAAAAGAATTGTTGGGCGAGTGAATCAACTTTAGGATTAACTACATTCAGAGTTGTAACCGCCCTATTGTTTCCTAACTCGCTTTCTTTCATTTTTATACTATTAATGATAAGATATGCTGCGTATTCTGTTAAGTTTATCCCATAATATTGGCAGGGAATACAAACAAATATTTATCTTTCAAATTGTTATTCCTCATTTTTCTATTATATTTCAGGATCTTTATTTTGCAACCGACATTTTTATATTCAATTTGGGAATTGTTTAATTTTATGTCTTTTGCCGCCAATTAAATTTTAGGAATCGTTCACTTTGGGAACCATTTTTTTATTAAAGTGGATCCCCAATTTTTTCCCAGCCACAATCTGCCCCGCCAATCGTGGAATAACCTCTATGTACGTTTACCAATATTGCACAGTCAGTTGAAAACTAATGGGTTGGTTATAGCTTTGGTTGCACTACAAACACCTGTTGTAGTGTACACTTATATATAATTACTCTACTAAAGAAACAACTCCACAACGATTTCATTACAGAAAATAAACTCACCATTAAAGTAACAATGCCAAATTAAAACTTTACTAGGAGAGCACTCTCCATTTATTTCCCGAATACGGTCTTTACTAAGTGCGTCCGTTAAATGAAAATTAACGTGCCCCACACTGCAAAATTTTTAAAGTTTTTTAAAAATACATTTGGATTACAGTCCAATTTTGTCTCTAAATTTACATCGCACATATGAACGAAATATGAGACAAAGTTTATGCATAAAAACTTCCAGTACAGTTGAATAATTGTAAAGATAATATTTGTACAATGTATGGCGAAGTTTTAATGTGGTAGAGTTTATCCTGGTAGTAAAATGCGCGCGAGGTGCTTTTTGGCATAGAGAAAAAATGATTAAGTTGGAAAGGAAAAAATGACTTTATCACGAAATCCGATTGTTACTGCTTTTTACCCAGAAACTCGATTCAAATTGTCTTTCGAACAATTCCTTTGAATTGTACTGTAAAAACGCTTTATTTTTTTTAAATGTCGGAGTGTCCCACTTTGCCGCACCTTACCCCATACAATCCGAAAAAAAAAACCAATTTCCCAAAAAAATAAGATTAAAATTGTCAAAAAAATTGTAGAGACTTCTTTTAATCAACAGAAAAGACAACCCCATGACGAAGAATGGTCCTCACCATACCGTGTGTCTCCGCCCTACGAAAAAACTTCCAAAATCCGGAAGCCCTCATTTTAATTCAACAAGGTTTAAGAATGATTAATCCGGAGACCGACGGCAATTCGTATTGCGCAGGTGTTCGATGCCGTTGGTGGGCGAGGTGGAGCCCGGTAGCAATCGTCGTTGCACCCGAGCAGTTATCCTCCTCCCGTGCAATCCCTTCCTCCTTGTTTACAATGATTGGACCATTGGCGAGAAGTGCGCCCGGAAATTAGCGTAACGCTGTTGGTAAAACAGGCTCGATTCTATGGCCTCGGCTGCGACGCACGCGGCCCCCGTTCGCCAATGCGAGATCGTACGATCTCAATTTCCAAGTCCGCTGCAAGTACGAAGCACGCGAGAGCGCATTTTCCGCGCATAAAATATGAGTTTGGTGGGCCTGTTAGAATTCCCTTGCTCTTTCCATCCCCTCAATCCTTATCTCGCTCTCCCTTCATCCCCTAGCCCCTCGCCGACCTCTCCACCTCCTCCGCCCCCCACCACTCCCCCTCCACCGCTCCCAACTCCGAGCATTTTGCCTCTGGTCCCTCTCTTTTGCTGTACACCGAGCTTTTCCCGCGCCTCCTTGTTCCCTCGACCTCTTTCTCTCGCATCGCTCTCCTTATTCCCGCACGGCTTCCAACTCCGGCAATAACCTTTATAATCAGGAGTTTTGCACTCAAGTACGGCAGCCCGGCTTCTGCCGACTCTGTACTCTCCATCCGGCTTACAGTGCAATTCACTCGAGGCTTCCAGCCATTACGAAACGGCACAGGAACCTCTCCTATCGGCTGTGGAGACCAGAGGGAGGAAGGGGCAGCGGTGGGTGGGGGGCCTGGGGGTCGAGTTTCGCTACCCACCCACCCAGTCGCCGAATTACTAAAGCCAGCGATAAAAAGTTTATTGCCCGGTGCAGTGAAGGAAGGATATCCTGCGATCTCGCGATTCGCTCTGAGACCCCAGAAGCCAAGCTTGCTCGTGTTACGTCCCGGTCAACTCTTTCGAGTTGCGCTTTGGCAAAGAGGTAACGGCGATTTCTCTTTCGGGTCAAGGCGTTAGCCCTTTACACCGGGAACGCAGAGCTCGCCATGCGCTACCTCACTTTTCTATGTTTTTCTTGGGGTAACTTTACTACTTTTACTTAATTAAAGAGGGGTTAGAGATGGAGGGTTGGAGTCTGGAGATTCGTGCACTCCGACGCTGTGTTACATCAGGACGTTGATCGAAGAATTTCGAAAATTATCTCATACTCATATGTTTACTATTGTCGCACGAATACAAAAAAAAAAATTGTCGTAGCTTTGAATTGCAATACCAGCACATGCTGAGTAGCATTTTAGCCACTCAAACTCAATCGGAATCTCAACTTTTTTTCATTGGTAGCAGAAATGGTTTGTACGAATGATGACTTAGTTCCTGCAACTATCACGATTGCTGACCAATCCAAATATTTCGGTGCACCAAACAACCGGTGAGTTAGGATTATGATCTTTGCTAGTCGATTTATCAGTACTCTACCAACGAGGTTATCGTTTCTTTAACCTACTTGGCCAATTTTCTTTACTTGTCAGGGCCGATAAATCGGTTTTTATAATTTTTTTTTCTCTCCTTGCGCCCTAATGATTTTCAGATAAGTGATGGGGTACATGAGAATTCATAAATACTGAGTAGTTCACTAATTTTCGTTAGTTTCAGGACCGATAAGTTAGTTTTTCCAACTTTTTTCTCTCTCCTCGCGCCCTAATGCTTTTCAGATAAGTGATGCGTACATGAGAATTCATGAACGCTTACTAATTTGAGTTTACGTATTCGTTAGCCGCGGACGTTCGTTTGAAAGGGTTGTGGCGCGCTTAGTTTACGCTGTGCACGTAATTCGATGGAAAACCTTTGCTTGCATGATGCGAATTTCTTTAACGGTGATATGTCCGTATGTAGCACATACGTGACATCCGTGACGAACTTTATGCTTGTGTTATGGGAGTTTTCTAACGGTGATATGTGTGAAGGCAGTTACGCGAGACGTAACACTCGATTCAACAACAACGATCATACGGAGGTACATCCGGACGGCGTTCGCATCACGACCTCGTTTTTCATGGACATATCGATCTCCGTCCATTAAATAGACGACCGGAACGATTCCCCGTTAAAAAAACTCTTCACGAAAATTGACATTTGTTGCCGGATATCACGTTCAGGGTATTTATTTTAACTAAATACTTTTAGTCTGAAATGGATGACTCTTTCGAAAACGACATTAGCGCTGTTGTTGCAGAAACTTAAATTTTATTTTTGAACTTGATTTCTATTTTTGTTATTTTTTTGAAAATTGAAATTATTATTTATACGTGATTTTAAGACACAATTATTTTCATAAGCAAAAAGAAAAAAAACACGTTTTTGCACGTAACCATGATTGGGAGTTGGATCAAGCTTATCGTCGGAATAATTTCATTTCAGCGAAAAAAATAATTTCGTACCTCGTATATCCGTTCGACGACATATCACGACCTCGTTTTTCATGGACATATCGATCCTATCTCATAAAACAGACGAGCAGAAATACGTTATCAAAAAGTTCTTTATGAAAATTGATATTGTGTTTGAATAATTTCTTCGCAGATACAACGATCATTAAATTTTATGTATACGTATGGTGATTAATAACAGAGCTGCCTTCTAAGCGTGTTATGAAAGTCATGTTGGTATCTTAATTTATGATGTGAGTGATTCCTTGAAAAATCTACTCACTCCTGGACCTTCCGACCTCTGAAAGGATCGTATCTTCAGGATTATCACGAAGACTACTTAACGTCAGTCTTCTTAATTGTTTTTTCTAGTTTGTTACATAATTTTTTTTTTTATTTTTTATGAAAGACTTTGTGAAACTTTAAAGTATCACTTTCACAGAATACAATTATGTTTATTATTAATACGTTATTAAATATAAAGTCATAATTAATTAGTTTCCAAAGAGTTAATATCTTTTAATCGCTGGCTATGAAAATAATTATCAACATTAATGGGATTTCGGTGTAATTTAAAAAAAAACAGAATTATTCCGAGGTAAGGTTAGTTTTTCAACTCTCTTCTCAGCGCGAGTTTGGAGTTGGAGCGACTATATCGACAGGATTGCCGCGAATTCAATAATGGAAAACGAGGAAAGTCAAAGTGAGTCGAACTGTACATAGGGCAACGAACCGAGTCATTCGGCTCTACCTGACCGGTTTAAAGTTGAAGTAGGTGGTGCGGGCTGCCTCTCCCTCGACGCTTATTGCCGTGATAATTATTTGTTTCGCGGATTGAATAAAAATTCAAATGAGTTTGGAGAGAAAAGTTTTGCACATGCCTCGGGGCTGCAACTGAACAGCAGGGAGGTGAGGAAGTGGGTGAGGGGTCGTAGAATAATGGTCTTGGAGGGCTCCGAACCCGGAGAGAGAGAGAGAGACAGGGAGAAAGGGAAAGAGGCAGAGCCCACAGACGAAACTTTGATCTTGCATTATTGCAGTCTTGAGAATCATGAGGGTCAAACAGGCGGACATCGCCCTCTCCGAATATTTCAACGGCGGGCAATTTCACCTTGGATGGAGAAAAACATTAAGGACAAAATTCAATACAGTCTGTGCGTAGCAAAGTCATTTCTATACAATGTAACATTTCCGTCTGAAAGCAAGTACGTAGCGAAAAAAATTATTTGACAAGTGCACAAAGAGCCGACGACTAAAGTTTTTTTTTTCAGGAAATCCAATAAATCCAATGCGATTGATTTAAAATTTTTTTTTTTTTTTCGATGAACTATATGGACTCCCATATTGCTCATTTTTCGCTAAGTATTTGGTAAAATTGACAGCAAATATGTCGCATTGAATGACCGAAAGAAAAATGTTTTTTCAGGAGACGATTTTTCTTGCAAAAGAAATAAAAATATGCCACTAACTGCGGTGCAATTAAATTTTTTTCATTATCAATAGATAATGGAGGTCTGGAACGATTATTTGAAGGATGGATAAAAATACATCACTAATTGCAGTGAATAGGTCGTGAACGAACAAAACATTTTTGTTCTCACAATTTTTTAAGCGTTTACGTCTTTTCGAGATGAACGAATGGGAAAAAAGTGTTTTCAAACTAAAGAAAATCGTAGAGGGCTTTCAATTGATACTTAAACTCAGTAAAAAAAACTAACCGGTATTTGAAAGAGTTCGGAAAAGGGGCTCTTTTCTTGGAGAATGCCTCATATCCTGTATCTTCACCCTAGAAAAAACTTTTATAAAGCGTGAAACGTTATTTTCATTCAGCAAAGTTAACCAATGATTAAGACTGTTCTTGAGTATCACGAGGGTCGAACCAGATAAAAATTCCAGCGGCGGGCTATTTTACATTGGCTCTGGGAATAAATAAAGGATAAGAAAAACAACGGCCTTCGATAAAATTCAATAGAATCTGCTTCCAGCAAAGTTATTTTTACACAATGTAGCATTCTCCTTTGAAAGCAAGTGTGTATCGGCCGAGTATCGAAAAAAAAAATTTGACGACTACACAAAGCTTCCACGAGTAAAGTGTTCTTCTCAAAATCCAATAAATCCAATATACGTCGATGATTATAGAACACAAGAAGGAATAAACATCCTCGGTGAGTTCCAAAGTTGGAGAAAAGTATTGCAAGGCATTGTCAGCGAGTCCAATGTGACAGTGCGAGATTTCCGTGATACGGTAATGCGAAATAATTGTAGTGGCCATCGGACTCTTCGTGTCCTCAAATTACACGAGGCAAAAAAATTTTTAAATTTTTTTGCCAGTAATTTAATCGTTACATATGACTTAGGGCCCTGGCCAGGCCCTGATTTGCAGCAAAAATTTCTACTCACGTCTGTGAAAATTGAACCCAATTGAAATTCACGTGGTTATTCGTCGAGAAGAACAGATTATTATTTTCATTTCTTCGTCGCCTTAACTACTCACGGTCGGTAGGCCAACATTCGCGAAGCTGAGTAAAGTGTGCTTTTCGAGGATTAATTAATTCGTTCTCGAAACGCTCGCCGAACAAATAATACCACTCCGTCGGAGTCTCGCTTCGGAGCTGTCGGAGTAAACTCGAGAGTGAGTGCCTGACGAGATAGCGCGTATTCGGTGCGAAGATAGAGCTTTCTGCGTTCGTTAAAACGTACTGGCTACACAGAGACGGCTAGAAATTGCACACAAATTTTCCGGCTTGCCGGAGGTGTGCTCGGAAAAATAATGGCGGCGCCACGCATGTACTTAATCGTTCTGAACCCACGGTCGCTCCCTCCCCCTCATTCTCCTCTCTGCTGCAGGTAGGAAAAAATTATATTTTTCACCTGGATGCTCAACACTATAAAACCTTTATTAATACTGGAGCGCAGATTAAAAATACAACTTGGTTAGACGAGGCGAAAGATACTCCAAATGGGTGAATCTACACGTTGACATTGAAGCGGCAGCCGATTGCAAGGGAAAAATCAATAGACGCGACAAACATAGACCCGGAATTATCAATTTTTCACATTTTAAAGAAAGAATAGTCACGTGGTGCGCTCCAACGCCGCACCGACGAAAGATGAAAGTCCAATTATGTTTTTTAATGACTCGTGATTTCCTACATTTTTATTTCCAACTCTGAAACATAACACAAAATATATCGTAAAACGGCAATGCATTTTGATATCAATCAGCGCATGTCATTTATCAATAAACGTCGAAAATACGTTTTCATTTAATTCGTCGATGGATTTCGTAAAAGTATTTTTATGGGAGATACACTATTTTTAAATTTGTTTAAAAAATTCAGATAACCGATCTTTTTTTTATTATTTATATGTATTACATATTTTACATATATATTACAAATTCCTCTCTGAATCTGCAGAATTCATATAAATTGAACAAATATGTAGAAAACAAAATTTTCGTATACATATATTTTTTAATGTGTATTCGCAGAATCAATGCAATTCATTAACGAGCATGAAGCCGCGAGCTTTTTCAACGTTCAACATAATTACAGATTGAAGCGTAAAAATCGCAAATCGAATGCAACTTAACCATCCGTTGAATTCCAAAAGCTATGTACTCAATTTTCGGGTATTACGTTTATTCGATGAAGTCGATTGAATTACGCCAGAGGCACTTTTGATTAGTTCCGCTAACCTTTTAGCCCTTCGGACCCCCGTGACACCTAAGCCAGCATGCTATATCATCGCGAATTGGTTTTCCCGATGGAAGGGGTTGTTTTACTCATTACGTGAACTTCGCGGTCTGATTACGGGCTTGTTGTCGAAGAACAGCCTAATGTTATAAACTTCACATTGCAGTAGACTGTTTATTACAGCATATCCATGTCAGCATATGGTTGAATGTATACACGAGTAATTAGAGCGCGTTCATTAACGATTCTCTGATACGTTACAAAAGGTTAAAGTGCGCACACCCCAACGATGCGATAACCCCATTTAGCTTTCTCTCTGTAACTGAGATAAATAATTTGCTGTGCTCTATGGCAAATTTCGCTATACGTATCTTGGCAGCGCGTCTAACGATCATAACCAAAATCCTGAAATCCTTCCACGCTTTTATGTTGAGAATGGAAGAGTGAGAGAATGAGAAAGACGGAAAGAGGGAGAGCGAAGAATATCCGGGCTCGTGAGGTTGAAATCGACGCTCCCGCAGCGCTGGCTCGTCCTGTAAATAAAATACGACAGGGTCGGGGAGGGCAGCGTAGTCACGAGCGAAGAGGATGGCTGGTAATGGGCCCGGGGAACGGGTAATGGCCACTGCACTCTGGCATCACCGGAGATAAATGTAAATGAAGCCGAATAGCTCGCGGAGAATGGCCGCGTGAAGAGGTAGACATGTATATACTATATTGGTACGCGTACATTTTTACAAATAGACCAGGTCGCACGAGGAAACACAGGAAGAAGACATTGTTCCGAGACGCAGCTGCGTCTCGCTCACTTACCGTCTGTTTCAGCTCGTGTGCCAAATTTCGGTGTAGGAATTAACCCTTCAAGCATCGAAAAGGGTTGAAAACGTTTTGAAATGGGGAAATCGCTACCTAACATGATTTGTCGACTTTGAACATTTGTACCAATCAAAAGTAGAAGCAGAGCTTCGTTGCAATTCCACCATGCGCTCATGCGGCAAATTTTGCTCGAAGAATTATTCCCTTGAGCATCGAAAAGGGTTGACGCGAACGAACGAGTGGAATGAGTGCCGAATGTGGTTTGGCGGTTTTGAACATTTGTGCGAATTAAAGGTGGAAGTGGAGCTTCGTTGCAATCACATGATGTGCTCATGTGGCAAATTTCCTTCAAAAAACTATTCCTCAATGCATCGAATAGGGTTAAAACGGTTTGAACTGGGAAAATCACTGTCTAAAATAGTTTGCCACTGAACATTTGGTTTTAATTAATTCACTACATTGAGTGGTGATTTCTGTAAGCGCATTTATCATATTTTGATTAACGTGACCAAGTGAGTCTCGTTGGTAATTAATACCGTAGAGAGGTATTAAATTTGAAGGGTTCTTCGTCCGCTCAGTCCATCGTTGGTTCCAATAACAATGGTTGAACTTGAATGAGATTCTTCAAAAGCATTACATTTTGAAGGTTTCTCATCTACCGCTGGACTGCCCTTGGAGTCGAGCCAACCTTCCGTCCACTTATAATCCTTCCGCAAAATCCTGTGCCGCATGAGGGCTTCATCTGGCCTTCCAAGCCGCACACCGGCTAACATCGTTCACGAAACTGTACTGTTCGCCAACTTATTAATGCAACAGACCATTCTCTTTAAACTCGTCCGTATGAGCAAGAAAGAACATTCTGCTGTGTTACTACAGCAACGGCGTTAACCAAGTAGAATTGTGCCGATGATTTAATATAGGCCATGGCTGGACCAACGCAATATACTGAATCGAGAAATGTCAAAATCAGACTTATTAGTTTAGCCAATTTTGGGCGAACTCCTTCTTAACGCACCAATTACTTTCTGACCAACAAGATGCAGGTAGGATTCTATCTGTCATCAAATGTAACAATGAGCTTAGTAATGAAGGGATGCAACATAAGAAAGAGGACAAATTTAAGATTTCCCACATCGCAGGGGTTAACTGTTCTCTAATACAGTTTTAATCAACTATACAGTTTTAAAAATGTACTTAGTTTTCTGAAATCCTTCTCGTATATTCTACGTCCAGAATCAAGGATATACCTTGCACGGGTGCATAAGTAGTCCAAATGCGGGAACCCTACCAGTGGCCGAGGCTGGATTTCGCCATATACCAACACGAGGCGAGTTGTTAACATCTCAGCCTAATACCGACGTTCCATCAACATTGTCCATGGTTCACAGTACAAGCACTTGGCTATTTCGGCTTTGTCAGTCAAGATAGTTCCCGTAGAGTGCCTCTTATGGAACCCTGCCTCGGTAATCCATCCATGGGTACATGTATTATGAATCAGCACCATCGATAATCACCTCGTGAATAATTTCCTGAATAGACTCTTGCCATCGTTGTCAAGCGGTTCACCTGCAATCAGAACGACTGGTTAACACAGTATTAAGTACACAAACCCATGAATAAACTTGGTTAGGCGAATCTAAGCTTCGTCGATTGTGGTATAACTTTCAGCGGTGACGAATAATTCCAATAGCAATGGCTAACGGTGCGGATGAGGAGGTAGGCCAGTTTTGAGGTTCGATATAAGGTCCATCGGAAATGTGACTATCGACATTGCCCATAATTCACACCACAAGCACTTGGCAATCTCGGCTTTGGCACTCAAGATCGTTTCAGTAGTCAATCGATAAACCGCTTCGTATTACCGTGAATCGACACCATCGATAAACGGCTAGTGAACAATTTCCTGAATAGCCTCTTGCGGTGTTTGTCAAGCGGTTTACCTGCAATCATAAAAACGCAAGAGTGGTTAACGCAGTAATACATACACAAACCCGTGGACTTACTTGGGTAGGCGAATGGAATCGAAAGCTTCGTCGAGTGTGGTATAGTTTGCCAGCGATGGCGAAGAATTCCAATAACAATGATTAACGTTCCGGATGAGGAGGAGTAGGGTAGTTTTGAGGCTTGGTACACGGCGCATCGGTGGTGGGACTGCACGATCGTGGGGTAGCGTGCGATGTCGGGGTGGTTGAGACCCACCCCCTAGTCGAGTGCCGTGAGACCGGCGAGACGACGTACACACTCACGAGAGCGGTGCCGTTACGGAGACCAGGGCGACAAAGACAACCAGCGTAATATTCGATGGAAGGCGCGTACGATGGTGAGCGACGGAGACAGAGGTGTAGGTAAAGGGGTCTTGAATCGATCGGGCATTCGTATGGTAATGTAAGCAACTACCGGACCAAACTGCTTGGTGGGAGCTCCGCGCGGTTCGCTAAGACCCCAGCAGCATGCACGAGTATACCATGGTCGGAGCAACTGCTCGGTGCCCGGAGCAGGCTGAGCTGCACGCGTCCGAAAGCCGGCCTACCGGATGACCGAACAACGCAGACAACCGGACAGCCTACGCCGAGATGCCAACAGAATCAGGAAACCGAATGATATGATCTATCGAGCTGACTGCAAGCGATAATTTAACCTGTGCCAGGATAAATCAGACCGAATGAGCTGACCCGACTCGGTTCGCCGGTGAATGGAAGCTATTTATCCACCATGGTCAACCATGTAGCAGATACAGAGCTTCTTGTTCCGAACAAACCAGGAAAACCAATTGCCGGCTGATGCTTTGTAATATTAACTGCCTCACCGGTCTCGGTTGTCTAGTTCGGATAGCTTTACATGCTTTACAGAACACAGGGTCCTTTCCGTCGCTCATCCGACCGCCGAGTTTCATCGAGAATCAAGGATATTACAAAGTGGAATAGCCGGTGCGTCCCAAGGTGGATCCATCGATGCGACGGAAGTGATGTGCCTGCCGGAGGTCACTTCTGCAAACCCTTCTTCCGCCGCTTCTGCTGCTGCTGTTGCTGCCCGCTCACGACGAAAGCTGAGCAGGTGCCGTTGAAGAGGAGACTAGACGATCGAGGGCTGTGATCCGAAGCCCTTCGTTATGGCCCGTTGCTGCACGGCTGACACGATATGGCATGTATCCGCAGGAACAGCGCATATTGGCTAGTTTGGTTGGCAATATCCTTGGACCACTAGAGCTTCTCCACTCCGAGTTCCGTCCCAGCTAGTAGAGCTAGTACGGATAAAGCTATAGTTGCTTCGAAAGACCACCGGACCGGTAGTCTTGTTGCCTGTACAGATCCGAGCTTCTGGACGAGCTCGTCGCTACGGCGCGAGGCGGTTCAAGCCCCGCTGGAATAGAGTTATCGCGGCAAAGTGCACGGTAACGCAGTTACCGTTCACAAAGCGACCCACTCCTGTGCCGACGAGCGACCACAACAACGTCCATCGACTACTGCTACTACTACTACTACAACCGCTGTCGTTGCGTTCCTACCGGGTCCACCTCAAACCCTCCGCAACCCCCCAAATCCCATGGGCAGCCTGATTGCCGACCGACAATCCCCTTTCCCGTTGCCCCCCCACGTCTGTACTCGACCGACGCTTCTTCTCTTATTCTCTGTGCAATGCCGGCAAACTCAGAACACAATCTACCTACCGGGCGATTACGGATACGCAGTTTATTTCCTCTGTCGAGCGGATGAGCCACGAGACCGTCAGGCTTTGTATTATAAAATGTAACCTTTATGACACTATTTCCCCTGGCAGAAGTCTTTATTCCCTTATTCATTTTATTTATTCCCTATTTTATAAATCCACTTTTGAACTTATAGTTTGGCCGGCATGGCGTTATGTAATTTTTTAAATCAGGCTAAGCTATGACTCAGTTGAACCCTACATTTCGAATACTTCATATCACAAACCGTATTAGAGTGCAGTGAACTCCGGAAATTATCGATGGAACATTCTTCTTCATACGCAGCCAATAGTATCGCTTCGATAGACTACGATTGCTTCATTTCTTTACTTGAGAACAGGTTTGATATTGAACACATCGCTATCCTGCAATCATACTCTCTCTTCGATATAGGCAAATAAGGTCTGAACGGTTGGTTCTTCGAAACGTATGCGATCTTTGATATCGCCAAACAAAGACTACGATAAAATCCCGATAAAGGCATTGTGTCCTTTGATGACGGGATGCGTTCAGAACATTGCCTAGCCTTCTATATATCGGGTTCGTCCCCATGCAGGTGAACAGGGTCCCGCTTCAACATAGTCAAGAGCAAGAGATAACCATATCCAATAATCTTCTATACGTAATGGAAGCCGATACTCTCACTTCAATATGTACCAAGTGTTTCACTTTTTTAAACTTGACAATACTTTCAGTATTGAACGTGCCTCCATTCTAGAATCACATTCTGTCTTTAATACAGGCAAGCAAGGTCTGAACCTTAAGTTCTTTGAAACCATATGCTATCTTCAACATTGTCAAACAAGATCTACGATAGAATCCTGTAACCTTTGATGACAAAATGCGTTCAGAACATTGCCTAGTCCCGAACATACTCGTTACAATTGGACTCGTATCACAGATTTCGTCTACATGAAGACGAACATGGTTTCGCTGCAACATAGCCAACAATGAGAGATAAGCAAAGAGAATAATCTCCTATATCTACTAGACTTCGAAGTACTGCTTACATTTCGTAGGAAGGAAATAGTTTCACTTCACTAGGTACCAAGTGTTTCATTCCTTTAAACTTTGAGTATTGAACGTGCCTCCATCCTAGAATCACATTCTGTCTTTAATACAGGCAAACAAGGTCTGAACCTTAAATTCTTTGAAACGTATGCTATCTTCAATGTTGTCAAACAAGTACCATGATAGAATCCCGACAAACCCATTGTGCCCTTTGATGACAGGACGCCTTCAGAACATTGCCTGACCCGAAACCTAGTCGTTTCAATTCATCTCGATGTCGCAGACTTCATCCACATGAAGACGAACATGGTTTCGCTGCAACATAGTGAAAAATGAAAGATAAGCAAAGAGAATAATCCATTATATGTAACAGACTTTCGAAGTACTCCTTACATTTCGTGTGAGTAAGGAAATAGTCTCACTTCAATCGATAGCAAGTGTTTCAATTTTCCCAGAATCATATTCTGTCTTGAATACCGGCAAATAAGGTCTGAACCTTAAGTTCTTCGAAACGTATGTCATCTTCGACATAGCTAAACAAGACCCGCAACAGAATCCCGATAAACCCATTGTGCCCTTTGATGACAGGATGCGTTCGGAACATTGCCTGGCCCGGAACATCGTCATTTCAATTCTGCTCGATGTCACAGGCTTTGTCCGCACAAAGGGAAATAGGGTTTCGCTGCAACAGTCAAGAATGAGAGATAAGCAAAGAGAATAATCTCCTATATGTAATAGATGTTCGAAGTACCGGGTACATTCGTGGCTCCAAGATTATAACGCAATAGCGTCGTAGTAGCACACGAAGACTGCGAGTCTCCCGCGAGACTCCCGAACAATCCCTGCCAATTTTGGTGGGAAATCTGATTACGCGCCACATGCCCGCTTGTAAACTGGATACGTGAAATTAATTATCAGAGCGACGCCAAGAAGATGCGGAGAGAGAGTGAGAGAGAGAGAGAGCGAGAAGGCGCGAGCGGCGGGCGGGCCGCGCTAGTGATGAGGTCGTCTTGTTGCGAGGCTGTGCGAAGCTCCTCCGCGAACGACGAGGATGTGACGCCTCTCTCCTGGCTCGAAATTATACCGCGCGGATAGGCGCTCGGATTTTGTCATCTTCCTCGCTCTCCCTCGAGCAGACTCGACAGTTCCCGACATCTCTAGATTTTAGCAGTGGTTTTGGACTAATGATGCAAATACACGAGGCAGACGTCACCCTCGAAGATTGCGGGGAGAGCCGAGGGAGACTCTCTCGTGTACTTCCCTCTCCCCCATGTCTACCAGCCTCGCTCTCCGTTTTACCCATCGTACCTTTATTCCATACCGGCGTCCTCGTTATATCATTCACACTATTACTATTATAATCTACGTGTAACATTTCCAATTTCTCTCAGTACGCCACTCAAGCTATCTGTGTTCGTGTCGTTGACGCGGATCAACCGATGGCTGTGTTGTAATTGGAGAGAACACACGTTGTACAGGTCGTTCGAAAGCCCGCGATAAGGAAGCCTCGTTTTCCCCAAGGTAGAAAGTGGCTACGAGCAATAATGAAAGAGGATCGACAAGCAATAATGATTATCGCCACGCCAGGACGACATCACCTACGGTTAAGCGTGTAGGCTTTGTCACAAGCACGAGAGGGAGAATCCGGAGGGAGTTGAATCGCCTAGTCGTGGAAAACAATTGGACATCGGAAATTGACGTTAGTTCGTCGCTCGTGCGAATCGGCCACCTGTACATTCTATAAAATAATACGACGTCCCATTGCCACAATAGCTGGAAAACTGGTGTTCGGATAGGTCCATATTATCCCGGGCATTGCATAAGCGTTACGCAAATAATCTCTGTAGCTTTTGCAGACGAGTCAACGCGAGGTATAATACGGCGATATGATTCAACGGCGAAATCTATTAAAACCAGGTGTACAGGAGGAATATGCTGGGGACTAGAATGCATCACCGCGGATCCACGCTTTCAACCTCCATGCCGTTCTAGCACCGACGATGGCTTACGGCTTTACTACTGTGTCCGACCATTCGTACTCCATTTCACTGCGACGGCACAAGCGAGGACCCGACCAAGCTTGTTCGATATCACCTGCGCGCATTAACTGCTAATCTTCGGCTCCGATTGGTTATTCTCATTGGTGTGCATTATGGGCTGGACATCGTCTCTACAGGATTGAAGAGGCTACGCTGAATCGGTTGAAAAAAGTGACGTGCTTTTCCATCGGATGCTCATCAAGATTGCAGCAGTTTTATTCGAAAGAGAAGCTCACGAGGAAGGAGAGACTTGTAAAAAAAAAATTTACTCCCTATGGGAGATTGATATTTTTGTTATGTGAAAAAAATAGGTCTCTTCTAGTCTAGAATTGTGAAGAGTCTGGTTGGAAAAAGTGACACGTTTATTTGGTTGGGTTCATGTTTGATCCGATGATCAAAAAAGTGAAAAGGCCCTTGTTTGCATATGGATAATACATACATGGATGGTTCGCATACATAATATTTTACATCAGTTGTAACATTGGGCCGCTTTGTTTTTCACTGATGGGGTACTATGTTATATTCCGCGAATAATTATCTCAACACCTTCGAGCTTTTTTAATTACCGTTTTCACTTTTCTCGTATGTCAAAAGATTCGGAGATCCAAGTTATAATTCGGTTTTAATTCGTACCATTATTCTGGAAAATATTTTAAAAATGTATAAGCACAATAATGAGTTCGCTTCCCTTCGAAAAATTCCCTCGGTGTACAAAGTAGCTTCTATAAATATAAAATGAAGTCTTCCGAATTACGTTTACATCTGTTTCACGTTTAGTATAAGGTATCCATCCCGACTGACTGCGTCAGAATGTCGGCATTACGACGTACAAAGCTCATGAAAAATACGTTGGTTTGGTGGAAAACGCATTTGGAGGAATGGCGGAGCGACGGAAAACATAGGGTCTCTCATCGTTGAGCCGATCGTTGGGTGGGTTTTCAGGGGTCGAAAGAGCAGAGAAGGAGGAACAAAGAAGAAAGAGGGACGCAGCCTCGCGGAGCGAGGAACTCTGCAGCCTGAAGTGGAGGAATAAATAAATATTCCTCGGAGAGCGTTTCTGCAAACGGACCCTTACGGTATATAGGAGATCAGTCTCGCGTTTCTCTGGTTGTGCTCTCGCTTTTCAAATCTCTTACAGACGTCTCTCGCCAAGCTTTATACCCCCCAAAGGCTCGAGACTCTTTTGCAATCCTTCTCGATATTAGTTTCGCTCTCGGATTTTTTCCCATCCTCCTTTTTGTTTTTTCTTCTTTTCCTCGTGAATGGCGAACGTCACTCTGCTTCTATCATTGGCCCCATATCGGAACGGATTCGAAGCTAGCTATTCAAAAGACGAGAAAAAATACCAAACCAACCGGAGCTCTCGATTCAACTTGTCTCCTCGATTGTTCCTATGTTCACTCGGTCACATCCTATTTTCGTTCTTCGCACTCGATAACTTTATCTTCTGATTTATACATGCGCACTTTCCGGTATAAGTCGAACAAGCCTCTGGCGAGAGGCGTCGAATTATCTCACTGCTCCTGGAGCCCGTGACGTACGTAGTGCACTAAAACCAACGATTTTATTACTTCCACGGAAGGTTTTATTGCTCCGTTGCGATTTCAAAATGACTTTACATCGCTTCCTCCCTTTTCGATGTGCGCAGTGACGGTAAAAGGATTGAAAATTTAATTTATTACATTTTACAGGAAAAATATGAATAATCAGCTAATTTGCTTCGAAACGTCCGTAAAATCGTGTTTTTCTGCTGAAAAATATATTTCCAACAGTTCACTAATTATAATTATCAGGACGTTTTATCCATTTCTGTTTTTCACTAAGAAATGAGCTAAATTTCATGCCTCAGCCTCGAGGATGAACGAAAATTCTGGGAAGGGAATTAAAATATAATTCAATGAAGTTAAATGGAATATTGTGCAACAACCTTTCATTTAAATACTGCCATTAAACTGGCCACTTTCCTCCTGGAAAACTGCCACGAAAAACACCGCCATTCATGCACGTGTGTTACAAAAAGCATTTTTACCTCCGAATGCCCCGGGACGAACGGGGGTTATCCGTTTTGTGTGTTATTTCATTCAGTACCTCATTAATTCGATAGCCAGAGACAAATTTTCGCGAGAAACACTGGCAAATTATTTTCCATTTTCCTTTACAGTGAAAAACAACGTTTCATCCGTTATTTTTCCGAGAGTTGCAAAAATACCGAAGCACTCTCGTAATTATACGAGAATCTCTGTGAAACGGAAATCCAATCTAATGCATCGGTTACAACTAATAAAAATTCCTAAGCTCTGCCCACGCACAAACACACGCATTTTTTTTATTCCACTTTTCTCGACATTCTGAACAATTCTGAGTATACAGAAAAAAACAATGTTCACGCAAACCAGTTTCATCTTAGAGAAGAGCAAAACGATGTTTTTTTTTTCAAACAGTTATTATAAAAAACACCGAGAACAGGTCCGCTGTAGGATTGCAGGTTTCGTGAGTGAAGTGCGATCTAGATCGACATGCGAATCGCTGGAAAATTGGAGGCGGTGAAGACACAGATCCGGATTGACGTGGCAGGAGAACAAAAAGAGCTTGCGGAAAGATGGACGTATATATAAAAGCGCGAGCAGCGGAAAGGTGCGCATGGGAGCCACCCACCAGTCGACCCGCCCGTGTCCCATCGTTTTTCATGAATAATAAAGAGGGCAAAGTGCTCGACCGGCCTCTGACATGCCATGTTCTTTTCCCCCCGGAAGCACCATGTTTTTTCATCTCGTCAAAATGTGCTTGCCTCAGGGAGAACTTGCTTTAGAACTTGCGCGAACATACACAAGTCTCGATGGCTCGTCCTCCTCACGCCGGTGGCTACACGAGCGATTCGTTGATGCCCCACGATCGCTCAAAACTCACTGGAAGCCTCAAAAGCTTTTTCCATCACTTGCCAAGCTTTGCCACGTGACTCGAGAAATCTAATTGGATTCACCAGTAAACGCAGACGGGAGCATCTAACTCGACTAACGGTCAACATAGTCACGGGCCTCCTTTTGATTATGAAATGCGCCGAATTAGCATCGGATATTATGCACAGATTCCTCCACGTTTTGTTTCTTTTTTTTTTCTGTTCTTCTAAATTTGCCGTTAATTTGCGGAAAATGTATATAATTTTTTGGGACATTCGGGAACTGTTTGGTCAGGGCGACATTTTATTTGGTTTTGTTTTTCTTTTTTTCTAAATTTGCAGTTAATTTGCGAAAAATGTATATATAAACTTTTGGGAAATTAGTGAATTGTTTGGCCAGGGGAGCTTAAAATATAAAATTCTACTAGGGTCACAGACAGCACATAGTAAATTTTTGACGCCGTCTGACATTTCGTTAGACCGAATTTGATAATTTAATTATTGGAAAAACACGAGTCATTTCAAGCAGTCGGGAGTTTGTTACATATCAAAGTTAGTGGGTATCTGTTTAAATACATGGCACGGAGAGCCGTTTCCCTTGAAGTATGCACAACCTACATTTGGTAATGTGTAAATTTAATTTATGGACGTTGCGCTTTCGAACATTGACGTTTTATCCTCTCATGCGGTAAAGTAACTCACACACAAAGAAAAACTTTGTTAAACCAACGAAGTCTGCGCTTGAGAGCTACGATCTAAATGTTTAATTCTATAGAACCAATATTTTGTCAATCGCACGTACTAGTCAATGCTTCAACTGAATATTTGATTCTCTGTAGACGTTCCTATATAATTCAAAGAATGTGTAAAGAGTATGGACTAAATCGCAGAAGAACTTAGTTATTCTGTGATTTAGTTTGTAAATCTCATTGTTTCTTAATATCCCACGGTATTGATATTGAAATATTGATATTATTAAAATAATTATTGACTCGAATTCGAAAGCGATAGGTGCAAACCCGAGTGAAATGACTTTCCACAACAATCAAAAAACCCCAATTCTTTTAACAGAATTTCATCAATGTCTCGTGCGTCGTTACGTGTAAAGCCAATTTTTCGTGGTAATAGTGATTGCCCGGAAAAAGAGAACGACTCTAGCAATGTGCAAATTCCATTGGTGTTTTTTTCTTCTTCTTCTTCTTCATCTCTTTCCTTTTTCCCCTCACATTGAAACGATTAGTAATTCGTTGTCCGCAGACTGTATTTCGGTAAATGTCCGGCTCCTTTTTCGTCGCTCGAGTTTCCGTGCTCGTACGAGAAAAGCCGTATTAGCCCGACGCATTAGAAGTGAATCGAGGGTGAAGCAATTGCTGTGGTAGTCCTCGTTACCGGGCTGCCTATCCCGCCTTCTCTCGGGAGGGCTTTCTGGCAAGAGCGAGGACAATTTCAATTTGTGCTTTTCCTTCCTCGCCGCCGCCACCACCACCGTCGCCGTCGCCGCCGTCGCCGCCGCTCCTGCCGCCGGGGCAAATAAAAAGAGATGACGAGATTTGCCGGAGCTGAGAGAAATGGCAAGTTGGTTGGTTGACTCCTCTGTGTGAGTGTCTGTGTGTGTGTTCAAACTAGAAACTAAGGTGGGTTTGATTAATTCGAGTGGAAAGTCGCTCAGTCGGTTGAAGCTGCACCACGAGTCGCCAGGTAACTCCACCGGCCAGCTAGTTGGCTTTTGGTAAAGCGACGTTGACTGCTTTCTCGATTAGACTGCTCTTGAAATCTGTTTAACGCCGGGAGGATTGCTCCGCGGGCAGCGTGAGGTCGCGGCCCGCTGAACTGGGAGGATGCCTCGAGGGGCCGGTTCATATATAGTAAACGTGCTCGCCGGTGGACCAACTGAAACGCAGCTTCGTCGGAGCAGTTAGCTCGCCGAGGCATCCACCGCGCGAGCTTCAACGAGTGACGCTGTTATCAAGCGGCCCTGCCCGAGCGTGTAGTGCCCACATGGACGTCCGAACCTACACCCCACATTGTACCTGACCATTCTCCTGGGAGCGAAAAAGCTACGACCCGCAAATTTCATTAACACCTACAGCCCGAGATATCGTTGTCCATAACTCGTTGCTCCGCAATTCCACGTACACCCATTAAATCGATCGTCTCTACCGGAGCCTACCTCGTTCACCCCACGCGCCCTTTTTTCTCCTAACAATATTGCCACAGCAAGTGGATAACAAAACAAAAAAAAACGCTCACACACACACACAACGTTCACCCGTGTTTTCACGAAAATTCGTTACAAATAGACTTCTTTCGCACTGGCGTAAATAAAGTTTATACGGTGTTATCAGATACAGAGGTTGTAAATACCGGATGATGCTGAAATTAATTGTATTGTCGAAATATTACGTGAATATATGTTTCCAGATTTGGAAATAAAAACGCGCAATCACGTCTGCCTGTAAATTTAAATACAATAACTTTTTTCAAGTGCTGAGGAATTTTGGGAAATTCCGTGCAAGTGATTTTGGCATCGTGATTCAATTTAATTTCCACTTCTTCTCACCCTTTTCCTACGATGTTAAAGAGATTAAATTAGGCAATTAGTGTGGAGAATCTTCGAATGGCGAAATCACCCTCGTGATTGGACGGGCACCATAATTTATTCTCTGAAATTACGGTAAAACCCGTTTATTTTCCGATATCGAATGTCGTGATTATTTTCCATGTGGTTGCAATTGGGAACTTTGAAAAATTTCTTTGAAAGGGAAAATCGTTCATTGTTCTTGCCGTAACGAGGTAACATAAAAAAGATATCGCTCCTATCACATACCGTTATTTTATAACGAATTTTCCGAGCGGAGTCGTTACCTTTTGCATATTGATTGGATTGTAATGCATATCGGACTTCCATTGTGCCTTGATAACATCACGCGAATGGACGGAAAACCTCAGTTTTTCCAGTGCTGGTAAAAAATCGGTTTTTCAAATTCTACGATAAAGGTTTACAGTTCTGTAGCCAACTGACCAATGTTGGCACTGTTCTGTTCATTACAGCAGGAGAAACTTTGTTTCGAAAATTCAATGCGAGTGGCATGAGTATTTCACCTCGCCTTAATAAAACCGTGACGTATGGGTAACCATGTATACATACGTCGATCCGCGGTACGCTAAAAGCCTTCCGGAGGCAAAATCTATGGTGGGTCAGTCTGTTGTTGTCCGTGAGTCCCGCGAGGATAACAACCTACCAAAATACTATAATATCTCCCTGTTCTACGGAACTATAGAGTTACTATTTCAACTGCGGAGTGTTAACGACCAACGGGAGAAAAGCCGAGCTTGTTGTGATGTTCTCTGTTTCGGTTTAGCCATGCTCTCTGCTTTTTTAACTAACGACTATAATAACATAATAATGATTTTCTCGCATCCCTTCTGGATGTTATTATTCTAAATAATTATCCTTAAAGCAGTATTTCCGCTGGAAATAGCAGAGAGATGAATTAACGTTGTGTATTTCGTTAATGAGTTCGTAACTCGAACATCTCCGTAAAAATTGGTGGTACGCCAGTATAAAATCGCAACATTTGAATTACATTAAACGAAAAGTAGGACGATTTCTACGGAAACGACATAAGAGGAACCTAAAATGTAGTCAATTCAAAGGGAGATAACATCTGCAAATTTCTCTCAACTCGAATATTAATTTAAAACAATTTTTTGCAGAGTTCAAATAATTTCTAATGAGTTATTGAAATGTTTCAAGATTTTTTAATCATTTAAAAAAAATGGTTTCATGATTTGAAATATTATTTTCCCCAAAAAATTTCAATATTTCAAATAAAAAAAGTTGTATCTTGCACATTCTATAGGTGTTGTAATTTTCAAAGCTGTTTAAAACATGAAAATGTGTTTTTAAAAATTCATCAAAATAAAGCTTGCTACAAAAAATCAAAATTTGTAAAATGCTATAAACTCGAGGGTTAATTTAAAAAAATGCACAAATTTTGACGGAAAAAAACACTATACTCATACTCGAATTATTCTTGTCGTGTGCAATGAGGCAATTTTGAATAATTCGTGAAAAAGTTTAAATACCCATAAATTTTCCATCGCTCATTTGTTGGATGTTTTTATCAAATCCGGGTTCAATCAATTTTATCAAATCAGAGTTCAAAAGAATATTTTTTATTATTGACATCAGCGGATAACGAAATGGAATATTTTTTATTAAAAATCCGCAATTTTTGGCTGGCTTTCAAAAAATTATTTTCAAAAAATAACCAACGTATATTGACATTTAAAATAATAATCTTGAACACGGGACGTGCGCATAACGAACACGAAGAAAAGGCATGCTGGAAAACCCGAGGACCAACAAACACAAAATGTGTATGGAAGCTTATTCAAACGTGCAGCAATTGGCTGCTCCTCGCAGAGCACATACTCTGGGCTGAACCCTCCATCCTCCCAACCACTAATGCAGACCTCCTCACCCCATTGACACGAACCTCTCTCTTCTCTTGTATTTCCCTATTGTACCAGCGGCACACATCAATTCCAATCAATTTACTCATGATTTAATGAATTTATGGTTGAGGAATTACAGACGTTTCACAGTGTGTAAACACGCCACAATAATTGTTCGTTAATACGAACAATAATTCGGGAACCCCTTGATCCTTAAAAGTATGAAAATTTGTGATCGACCATACAATTTAATTATTAATGATTATATTATTATAATCTAAATTCGAGTTTTCGGTACAGAATTTGAGGATAAAGCAGAATTATTTCCGGTCATTTACTTCATTAGGAGAGGCGAAGGCTTTTAGGGCAAATGTTCATTCGTTTCGACTGTTTATTATTTATTATATTTTGTTTTACTTTTTCGACTTTCAACAATTTGAAAGGAAATTAATTGACACGGGATACTGAGAATATTGATTTCGAATGATAATAATAATGCTGAAAAGTTAATAAAATACGCTGCGTTAAATGCTGAAGCTGTATATACACAATATTAAATTTAATTATTAGCGAGAATGAATTTTGGGGTCTTTTATAATCAATTGTTGCCACTGGTAATTTAATGAGTATGAATTTAAATTATTTTATTACCCAGATATCCTAATAATATCATATGAAACTGTGCTGCGGAAATATGTCGGGTATTTTCAACTCGTTAATTGTTTATCAGATTTTCATAGCATATGTGGCAAAGATTGAAAATTTGAAGAGAATATAAAGGTTTTCGTTTAAATACATTTTGAATACAAGAATAATCAAAATTTTTCATAGTGCACAAAAATGTCTTATTCATTGATTAATACAATTTTACCATTATTTGCCAGTTCGTCAGTAATGACGTTAGTTTTATTATGCACTCGGGAAACATCCTTAAAATTAGTAAGTCAATTCAGTTTAAGAAATTTTAATGCAAAGAATTTTTTGATTTTGGTAAACCACATTTTATGGAATTTCTGTCTCTATTAATTTTTTGCCTGTTAATATTATTAATTATCCCTATTTATATGCTCCTATTGATATGCCACTTTTACGGCTGTGCATATTCACCTTCACGAAACATATTAAATCATGTCCATCGATGAACCTCGTAACCTTTTCCATCCATTCGCTTTGAACGTAACTAGTTTCAGTAAAAAATTCGATCCTGAAAATCCATAAATCAAGATGGTAAAAAGATCTCCTGGACCCTGGGATTTTCGTGAGTCACTTAATCTCTTTGACATAAATAAAATACGCGAGTTTCGCTTCCATACGGACCTACCAAATTTCCCTATCGGCAGGTCAATGCGCCTCCAAGTGCTGCTTCCGAAACTCTCGGGCTTTCCATACGTTTTTACTTTCTTTTGCGAATAGTGGAGAGCAAAGCTCTACTAGCAGGAAGCGCAGTCCCCGTCGAGCCCTATTGAACTTGCTCAAAGTTTCCTTTTAACCACATTATCGGTTCTAAATTCTCGAATGCGGAGGTAGCTTTTGAGTTCCTATGCATTGACCGTGAATCCGTTTACGAGGCTGCCCTACACCGCCATCTAACTTTCCGGAGAGTTTTAGACTCGGAGGCTGTGCCCCTCCGTGGTCTCCAAGCACTAACGGCAAATTCGCCGTGTACGTCATTTGAAAACATCGTGTTAGCTAAAACCGTGAATGATGAAAGTCAATTTTTCACAAACGCGACGGAGGGTCCCGTAGCAATAAGTTTACCATTAATTACTCCATCAACGAACTGCCCGACCATGACTCGGCCTTAACGAAAATAATAAATCAACTTGTGTTCGTTAAAAAATAAATCCAATAAATGTAGGGGAAAAAATTCGGAGCACGTCGTACAATATTAATTTGACAAAAAAGGGTTAAATCAAATTGAATACTAAAAGTTAAAACGTACCCTACTTAAAAGAAATTGACAAGAAGAAATGCAAATGGACACTAGACGATTAAACTCCTGGGATTTCTGAAATTTACAGAAATTATTATATGTGGAAGCATGGAAGTGTGTAAGCAACATAATTTTTTTTTTAAACTTGGCGTCGAGTCGCCACCGTGACGATTGATACAGAAATTTGACAATCCGTAAAATCCACAATATTCGTTTTTCGCTCGAGTATTTTTCAAGTTTGCAAATTCATTTTCATTCCACCCAAAAATTCGAAGATAACGCCAAAAACGCAGAGATTAGATGGTGAACTTTAACAGAAACTCAATGAAAATAAAAATTAAACGAACGAAATTCTCTCGAACACAGGATTTATCGCTGAACCCAACATAAATGTCACGGATTATTAAAACAATACGTGGATGATTGAAAAAATAAAACATGACAAAGCCGTGTCACTCGACACCCGGAGAGGATTCTCACCGATCAACCTGCGTTTTGCGTTATCGCTTGTTTTCCCGGCTCTAGTTACGAATAAAAATTATTTCAACCTGCAAAATATTCTCTTCCATCGCCAATAAAAAAATGGAAATACATGAAAAAAAAAAATTGTCTCCCTTGGTGAATGCGTCACAGCCTACACATTTTTACTCGTCGAGGCTTAATAAATCGACGAAAAAACTTACCGGGCGTAGTTTCATTAAATTTTAACCAGAGAGCCGACCATGACGAGATCGCTTCGAGATGCAGAACTTTTTGCATTTTTACATTCGTTTTTGCTCTGACGAGTCTCAATAGCAGCGAAACTTGAACAGCTCGAGCCCATCCTCTCTAGCCTCTTTCACTATCAGACTTGATCCTCTGAATGAGGTCATTATATTCCATCTTAACGAATTATCGTACGTCCTTGTGAATTAATACGATGCTTATACGAGTTTCAACGAGGAGCTTCGTGTCTCCGGGCCTGTTTAATGAAAAGCTCAAGCGCCACGAGGAGCGGAAGCACAAGCATCGTACAAGCTTCTTCTGCATAGAAGACCGTCTCTCTTCTATACACACGCCACTGTTTTCTCGCGCACGATGTCAAATTGGACTCTAGATTCTCGGGCCTCGAGATTCGAGATGTGGTTGGTGACCCGGTTTCCACCCCGTGTAGATGAATCTTTATATAAATCAGAAGCGACGACCCCAAACGGCAACCTCGAGCTCCAAACAATTATTATTTATTACCACTGTGAAGGAATTATCGATTCCAGGGCTCCGAGCGTGAACCTATACGCGTAGATAACCGCCAGTGCTATTTTACTCCCGGTTTCGATTCGGAAAATCAATATTATTCTCGGTAATATGCAAGACGGACGAGAGTTAAGGCGGTGGCATTATTTATTTAAGCACTGGTTTGAATTTAGCGTAGACATAAAGAAGTGGGCTGTGCGACAAAGGATTAGAATGTATCTCCAATACGAAACACCATAACGGCATGTTTGTCGGGATTTAAGGAGTGAACAAACAGCGAAAGTGTTTTGGAGGTGCAAAAGGCAAATATGCCGAAAAGATTTGCGATTTAACGTTTAGCTTTTGAGATATTGCGACATGAAGAGGTGTAGGGAATCGCGAAGCCTGTGCAACGCAAAAGCGTATCATACGGAAATAAACGCTTATAGTGGAATTTTTTTTCGGTCCTCTGATGAATGATTTTTCTTTTTTTTTTTTTTTTTTTTTTTCATTCTTTTTTTATTTGACGGCTAATGTAAATACTGGTTCTGTCAAGCGATTCCATTGAAAATCAGATTTAAAACCCAGTTTTAATATACAACCGTGGGAACTTGGTCGAGCTATTTCAAACGCCTATTCGCCGAATTCTCTGGCATATAAACTCCGATTTCGCGTTCGACTCTTTTGAAAAAGCGGCTTTGAGTATTGCGCTGCCGGAAGCTTAGCCCATTTTTACCATGAATCCCCATATTCTCGCGATATTTAAGCCACATTTACTTAGTCGTTTGGAAATATATATATATATATAGGTTTCGTAAGTCCGAAAATAGTGAGGAAAATCCGAACCACTTTTTCCGATTCCGTCCAAATTCAATGGCAAACAACGCTGAATGTACCGGCACTTGGGAAGAATTGTTCAACGATAAAAGACATATTTATGAAAAATTTCTGGAATTTACGGAAAATTTCGAAAATCTATAAGGTCTAAATTTCTGCATACATTTCGTCAAAAGCTGCATCAAAGACGCGCTGATAAGTGATTAAATGTTTAAAGCAATACACACAAAAAAAATACAAAAAAAAACACACAAATGCGCAAATACACAAATACACGCTCGCGCGCACACCCATATTCTTATACCACAAGAACACTTTTTCGTAGTTTTGAATCATCCTGTGTTCCCCCACATGAAAATCGGAAAAGCATTTCTTTCGTGAAAACAAAGCTCCGGCCATGAAGGAGCAGGATATATTTTCTTCAATCTTCGTTGTCTCGGTTGTCTTAGCCCTCTTGAGCCCGAGAAAAAGATAAAGAAAAATATAGAGGAAAAGCCTCTCGTAGTAGCGTTATGTAATATGTATACATGTGTAAGCTGCTCCATTAACTACCGACCGTGGTGATCCATACGCTTTCTCGGTGAGCGAACAGCCCTCCGACGCACCTATCTCCGATATTAAATATCTTGACGAAGGCGTCGAGGCACGAGGCAATATATTTTGTCGGTTTGGTCGTAATGCCCCGCGAGGATCAGCCCTGTGCGTGTCGAGAAGTCAGAAGTTGACGAAGGGTGCGGTGGATTCGCTTCATTGCAGCCCTTATCCATCAACTGACGTCAAAAACCTGTGAAACGCTCCTTTTCACTCGCTTTCTCTCTCCCTCACAATGGATGAACCACGAATATTCGGCTTTCCACTTTTTCATTTTTATTATTATTATCATTCTTTTTTTATTACGATTATTCAGGATTTTGCACCTGTACCCAAAGTCCCGGGTAAAGTATGATTGATTGATCGATCAACCAGATTAATCAACAACATTTACTTCAAAGTATTGTTGGTGAAACAATTTTATGTATCACTGATGGACTTTTAAAACTCTTGTCGAATTTTGCAGAATTTTTGCTGTATTACATTCCGCTTCATATTTCCTACTTCATAGAATGGTTTTGTCGTATCTGCTCTTTGTCAATGTAGAAAAAACCTCTTCTGACTTGTTTCAAACTTTCGCTAAGGGCAGTATTGATTTTTTTTTTGTCAGGACGTTCATTTAGCGCCAGCTTCTCTTTTAAGTGGAAGTCGTTGAATCTCGATGAGCTGTTAAAAAAGTATAGCACCTTTTCAAAACAGCCCAGTGTGTATACTTCTTTGAAAATTCAATGGTTTGTAATTGAAGAACGCTTCAACGGAATGACCTCGGATTTGGCACATAATTGGAGCAGCGGATCGTATTTAATTGTTCCAATTTTTGGCCGTATGGCTGCGAAAAATTGGATTCCGTAACTTTTCCAACATTCGATAAAGAAAAGAGCATCGTCCTTCGAACTTTTGAGAAAAGTGTTTTCGAAATTTTCGAAAAGTTAACATTGTTACATCAAATTTTGGAACGCATGAACTCGCGAAGCCAAATATTATACTTCATACATTCATAATTTAGTGAAACTCGGGTAGTCATAATTTCATCAAAATCTGAATATTTAATTATTATTCCTTCGCGACTAAATTTTCGTTAAAAATTAGTTATCCCAAAAAAAAAAACACGACTACAAAGTAGGACCTTGCACATTACTTCCCCATTTTTAACAATTTTACACAATCTTCCTTTATAAAGAAACCAAAATTGATGAACGTTCTTCTTCACTGACGTAGATTTGCGAATAAAAAATAGTGAGGGAGCAATATTCATGGTAAAGAAAAATATCAGCAAATAGACGACTGAGACGTCTGTCAAATTGGGTTTGACTCCCTCCATTTTGAGTGTGTACAGCGTGGAAAGAACTAAGTGCACCTACAGTAGCTCTTCGTACGTTGGAACTGAAATATACCTTGTCGGCATGTATGATACAACTAGTACAGCAGAGTACAGCAGTTTATCCCGAGTAAACGACAGTATAGCCCAGAGCTAGCGGCAAAACTACGGTCCTATAGGCTACGTAGGTAGAAATCCTCTTCAGTGTCTCGTGTACATACGAGAAATTCCGTGCGAGATAGACATCTCTCACTCGCTCTTTCTCGCGTCCCTCGAAAACTTTTCAGCAAGCTCTCGTGGGTGTATGTACAGAAAGGTACGTCGCTGTCACGTGGTTTCGGTCCCAGGTCGCCGAGGGTCGGAGCAAGGTCGAAATAGGGAGTTGCCTGCTCGTACAAGAACTGTAGTTACTGAAATGCACAGATAGTACTGCCGCAAGTTTTAAACTAGAGGAGAGAAGTAGAAAATAGCGGTCACTGAGGAGGGATTCCCTGTATCCGATTTCCGTTATCCCATGCACCTAAAAATCTACGGTCTAAAACACTTTGCTACGGACTTTGCATGTTTCTATTTCCCATTAGTGTTAATAGCGACGATTTGTAAGATATGGAAATGAACACGGACGATTTAGTTGAATTTAATAGTCTTCGGTATGAGACTATTCGTTAATGAGGAATAAAGTTAGAACTTAAGGAATTGCATGTCTTGGGGACTAAGCGATTTAAAATTTTTTATGTCGCACAGAATTGAAGGTAATCATTGGAACTATCAAATGGTATCATACATAGCCCTGTCCATTATGTAGAATATTTACAATAGCAGTCAAAGCGAACCATTCGTTAGTTAGAATTTTAAAAAATTGAATATCTTGGACGCCGTGCGGTCAAAAATTTTTCACGGTGCACGTAATTGAAGGTAATCATTCTAGCTATGAAACGCTGCCATGCACAGCGCCGTGCATTGTGCAGAAAAGCAATGACAACCCTGGAAACGAAACAATCGATTTCTCCGTGTCAACGTCAAATAGAAAATACAAAAGTCCTTTATGTTACTTCCAAAAAAATTCGTACTGAGCTTTTTTTCCAGTAGACTCAATATCACATTCTTAAAATGGGTTTATAAATCAGGTACATGAATCTGACAATTAATATACGACATAGGCATCTGAGTTTCATAAGCGGTATATTAATTTCCAAAAAAAAATCGCTCTATAGGGTTCAATCCTGAGTTTCTTGATGTGGCGCGAAAAAAGAATGTTAAGTACACCTGTATACTAAACTTTTGACATCTATATATAAATAAAGTATTAATTCCTCCATGAAACCCACTTTAGCCTCGATATTCACGCCACGCGCGTTTCTCGGATCGGGATTCGATTTCGCGAAGTAGTAGTCGAAAGGCCCCCCGCAGCTTTGGGCTTATCCTCTTGACTGCGAGAGCCACGATATATAGAGCAGTGCCGCGTAGCGAGTTTGATGGTACAGTAAACGCGGTCTTCCTACCTTCTTCACGCCTCTCCTTCCCTCTCTCTCTCTCTCTCTCTTTCGCTCTAGTTCGTGACCTTAAACGCCCGATACATTTATACACACCTATACAGTTATACTCCGTAAGTGTATGGGGCTTGGCGAAGCTGCCGCAGCAGTAAGGGCCCCGCGGATACAAATCTATTTTTTCCGTCTGATACAACGTGATTTATGCTACGCTGGCTGATATTTTTCCTTGGCCCAGAGGCCGAGCTTCTCGCTTCTCCCGGTTGTTATTATTTCCGTATCACGTCAGCCTACTCCGACAGATGCGAGAAGGGCCAGAGCGCGTCGAGCGGCGACCGCTCCGATCTCGTCGGCATCGCAGAGCTTTTCTCTGAAGGCGAGCTGTTGCCGAGAGTGAGAAGGAAGGGGTAGAGTCGGGCACGAGCCTCCAATACCCGTCCACCTATATTCCATCTTGCTATATGCATGCGTATGGGGCATTCCTCGCCTCGACCATCAGCCAAACGTCACTTTGTCAAAATTTTTTTTTTATGGTATTCTTCGGACAAATGCATGTAGATTTTTTTTCTGTTGTAATCGCGTTTTTTAAATTATCGGTATTTAAAGGAAGACAAAAAATGGGTTAGTCTGAAAATATGGGGCAACTCTGGACAAAATGTAACATGAGCAACAACATTTTTGGCACTAGCGGAAGTGGAGAAATTATTTCTTCTGCGTTTTTGTGTTTTTATCGGGTTTTTCGTAGGTAGAACTACAGGAAAGCGCGAAAAATTGTTGAAACTTTGATAGGAAGGGCGTTTGGAACATCATCTATGACTGCAATTTTACATCTCGATTTTTTTTCCAATTTTTAAGATAAACGGCAATGAGATTCCAGGGTTTACTTCATTTTCGCAAGTTTTTCATATTTTCGTGCCGGAATTGGAATTATAAATTTTTCTATCGGTCATAACTTACTCAAATATCTGGCCTAGCGTTTTTATAAATTTTGAGAAAAATTGGAATTCATCGATATTTGAGATTTCTTCGATTTTTCCTCCAATTCCCACGTTGATTGAAAAAAATCTCAAATAAATTTTGAGAATCTTTTGGACAGAGAGAAACACGCTAAAAAATGAGGTAACTCGAAGGGATTAGTTACAAAAAGTGTTGATTCGACGTGGGACGACCCATAGATATGTATGTATATGTAACCCGACCATATTTCAAGGGGTCCCTCCTATTTCTCCGTTCCCTTGGCTCTCTCAATTCGCACCCAACTGCCGGGAAAGCAGCGGAGCCACGAGCGAGCGAGATACGAAGCCAGCCGCAGGCCAGCATAGAAAAATACGAGGCTGGGATTTGCGGTCTCTCGGACTTTTTAGTCTATGCGTATGGGATGGTTGAATCTACCTCGAGTCGCGTCGCATACCACATCAAACCAGCAAGACTCCTGCAGCATCCTCGAATATCGATCTCGACCGTAGCCCGCGTAGTTCGGACTTTTCGGTTGGGGGTATTCGCCAAGGCAATGTGAGATGAATAAAAAATAACGCATAAAACTGAGAGTACTGAGAGCCAACTGAATTCAGTTGGCTCGGGCTCACATGAAGAGACCAGAATATAGTAGATACTCACGATGAACTTGAGAGACAATATGACGCAATTGAGCCAGGGTATATTCAGTTAAGTTGATTAAACGTAATCCGGAGCCTACTGAATATTGCTACAAAATTGTGCTGATTAAATTGAGCGCGCCAGAAGCAATAACGTAATTCTGTTAATTAATTATGACAACTGAACGTAGCTACTAAATTCTTCCGAGTAAGTGGGTTCACACTTAAACTAAATTTCACTAATTGTTATAACTAAACATAGGTGCTAAATTATTCTAACTAACTGGGCAATCTGAATGTAGTTACGAAATTTTATTTACTTATTTGGCTGACTCAATATGACGCCTGAATTCTGCTAATTAGTTGGCAAACTCACTATGTCTACAAAATTCTACGACCCTAATTAATTATGCTAATGCAATAGGCCACCCAGATGCAGTTTCTAAACCCTTTTAACTAATCGAGCTAACTGAAAGAAGCTGAATGCTGAATTCTATGAAATAATTCGAGCTAACAAAAAAAAAGCTGCTAAATTCTACATAGTAATCGGACTAAGTGAGGACAAATACGAAATTCTTCATAATAATCGTGCTAACTGTATATGCAGATTTTATTTATCTGACTTTAGCTAAATAGTGTTTATCCATGCAACTTCAGGGATCATTTGAAATATTGTATATGGTCGGATTTCGTATTCCGGTCAAGTGTGTCTGCGCTAGGTTTAAAGACCCGTCGAGTAGAATCACGTGAAAAGCACACCCTCGCATTGCATATACCAAAGCGAGGGGCTTGTGTATAGCCCAACAGATGAAAGCTCTCAAGGAGGGACGCAGAGGGACAAATTTCTATACGATTCTACAGAGGAGAGAATACAACCCATTGTCTTGTAAACACAATCTGATATAGAAGGCTTGGGTATCAGTCGCAGCAACATCGGCCACCAGAGGCTCACGTACATACATAGTACAGTGATATCTACTTGGTGAGAGACAACAACGAAATTTCGAAAGGAACCGTAGTTTATTTTTTTTAGCCAAATATACTTTTCATATATCTCCATATATCTCGAAATGTTTGCATAATTCAAGCAAAGGTAGCTTTAACCTGGCTATTTTATTTGTATATATATGTCGTGCAATATTTTCTCGCTGTACGAAAGAAAAGGGTTTTATCTTTGACTCTCTTGAATGCAATTTATAAGCATTTTATTCAGGAAAATGGATGCACTTCTTTTAATTATAATTTGAGTAATCATTTTTATTTCGAAACCTTTTTTTGCTTCGTGCAGTAAGCTTTGCTTTCGTGAAATTTTTCTTCCCGATTTTCATGTGAAAAATGCCTTTAACAATCAAGATGCAATTTGGTATTCCGGTGCAGCAGTAAAAATTCTTTCTGTGTATAAATTGTCCAAAAAAATAAAAATAAAAAATGGACAAAGTCGAGTGAATATTCAGTCGCAGCAGATATTAAATTCGGTGAGGATTGGTAAAAAAAGTTCGGATTTTGTAGGATTTTGAGTTTGCAAAAAATTGGAAAAATTTCTGACTCGCGCTGGAGTTTTGCTACCCAATCCCTTCCATCTTAAGCGCATAACGCGATAAAAAATAACCATTAGTTTCTTTAATCCGAATACCAGCGTAAAATCCATTTCCATGAGTACCAAGTTTTCCTCTTACGGTGCAAATTGAATTTTACGGCACTTTGAATTTTCCGAAAAACGTCTTCCATACGAAAACAAATCTGCCAAGTAGAGCCTTATAAATTCGTTCCCAATAACCTACCCTTTTTTTGCAAGTCTTCCTCTTCGGGGAAGCGAAATCGATCAGCATACCTTTTCGTAGCGGTACCTTTCCAAAAAGCAAAAAAAAAAAAATGAGAAAGCAATTAGCAAAATGCCACTTTTCCTTTATTGAATTAATTCGCCGATAATTATTAAGACAAGAATTTCCGACTAGCGCTGGAGTTTTGCTAGCCAAACTTACATCGTAAACACAATGCTCGCGTAACGCAATTGAAAACACCAATTATTTAATTTAATTAAAATAACAGGGCGATATCCATTTCCGTGAGTGCGCAATATCAGATTTTCCTCTTACCGTGCAGATTGAAGAATCGTTTATCAAATGAATTTCCGAATGCTTTAGTAGTAATGACAAACGTAAAAGGAAACTGGCTTTTTGTTTGTGAGAGTTTCATTGAAAGCAGAGCAAGCCGGAACAAGTGACTGAGTCATTTATGCGGAGTGCCGGCTGCGATCTCGATTGTACCAGCGGAAAAATGCCCTGGGCGCGTTGTACCTAGCTCCGCAGGGAACGGTTAGTAATTTCAGGAAGCATATATTTCATGACTGGGCAAACTTGGAAACTCGACTCTTCCGCGAATACTAATGGAAAAATGAACGTCCAAAGTTTTTCCTCGGACCGCCTAAATCCCAACGGCGCTCCCGGCGCCCATCTCTTCTCTTTCTTCTCCCCCGTGTCTGCCTCTCTCCCTTCGAAAGGGTGTAGCGCTCTGTACGAGTTTCTTGTCGAACTTGAATTTAACAGTGCTCGAAAACGAGGCAGCTACGCTCTGTGGGATTAATGGGTGAGGCCATAAGCGCTTCTTCAACGGAGCAAAAGTGGAAGCCACGTAAGTTAAGCGTTGCTGAAGGGTTAACACTTTGCCTATAGTTTATACGCAACTTTATAGCGACAATTCATGAACGAAATTGCATACCACTTTTTAGGGTTCAGTGATTAAATTTCTCTTTATCTCGGGCCACGATTGTAACTGCATGTTAATTCGTTTACGAGTTACGTGCATCGCAGCTGTTATTATAGTGGTTAATTTTACTTGAGTATCCGAGTCTTGTATTTCAGAGGAGCCAGAATAAATGAACGTTTAACTGAATACTCTGACAAGATAATTTGGACATGGCAATTATTATGATGCAATATAACTCGATAATAATTTTCTATTATTTATGTATAGATAAATTTGATTTTCTTTAATTGTCTCACGAATATTTAGCTGAATTACTATTTTTTTTTCTTTCGGTGGATGTATTTTTAAAAAATGTCGATTCTTTTCCCCAATAAAAATAACGAAATAAAAAATATTTAGTGTGTAAAAGAAAACTTTTGGAACGGAAATAATTGAACTTATTTGAAGACAAACAAATTTACGAATCCTGGAAAAAAATAATCAAGAATTGAAATTCATGTTTGAAGTTTTTTTTCTGGGGAGAAAAATATCATTTTTCATGACCTCAAAAGGAATCAATAACAGTAACACCAGCCAATATTACGTTTCATGGATATTTCTATGACGCCCCTATGAAATTATAGACATTTCATATATGCGAAGGCCTCAAGCAAAGGCAACAAATTCCACCTTCATAATTAGTTTGTAATTCTATCGCCGACCAGCTACAAAGCGTCCAAGGTTTTACAAAAACGTACATACATTCATCAATCCCGATATTCCCGGATAATTCCAGAGGGAAAAATACGAACAAAATGAAATTACAGAACATTATATTACAGTGGATTAACACAAGGATATCATTGCCGAATTATCATTCAACATTTTTTTAATTCTTCTGAAAATGAATAAAATCATCTTTGTCTACTTTCTGCACAGTCTATAGAAGAAGAAGAAAAAAAGTAATTTTTCAGCGGATTTAAACATTTTGAAATCAACGAAAATATTTTGAAAAATTTCCTTTTTTTAAGAAATCCCTGTAAATAATAAATTTTTTCCTTATTGACTGATATTTCGAGGGGAATCGAGATAAACAAAATTAAATTACAGCGAATTAACACACGGATATCATTGCAAAATTATAAATCTAATTTTTTTTTTATTCTTCTGAAATCGAATAAAATCATCTGTGTCTACTTTCTGTACAATTAAAAAAACGTGTATTTCGCCTTTTTAGTATTTAAATATTTTTAAATCAATGAAAACACTTTCCTAAATTTCCTTTTTTTAAGAAATCTCTTTAAAGAATAAAATATTTTCTCTCAAGCAATAACGTTACAATTCTTCAGACAATTGACCAAGGATCAAAGTGAAAGGTTCAACATATTTACGTCTCATCTATCACTCGTCTGTCGACTCACAAAGTTGCGGATGTACATATCGCGACTTTCATAGTACGCACTTGTAGGTATACACACATGTATGCACAAGCAAACGACGGATAGACAGCTCAAGCTTCCCCATAGACCGCCCGTCGTTGCAAAACTTAGAATCCCATGGGAATAGTAGCCATACTCTGGTATACTCGTCGGTCTCGAGCTTTGCTCCCTCGGGAGGAGCCGGATAGCCAGGGATCGTCGAGAATGCATAATCGGCGCCAGAATGCGCTTGGAATTTGCTTACGTGGTTGGTGTAACTTTTCGCAAGACGTCAACTTTTTTCCGTTCGTCCGGAGCTAACGAGCCTCATAAAAATCAACCTTTTATTTGTGACTTATGGAAGTAAAAATCCCTGAAGTATGTTTCAGAATTTTTTAAAAATTCCTTCATTGGCATTTTATTATGAATTGTTTTTAAATCTATAATTCGCTTTACGAATGTATGATATCCATGTGGAAATTGTCGGTATCTTGAATTTTTCATTTAGGAATTCCAGGTCACAATCAGCGGTCTTATAAATCTCCAAGTACCAAGTTTCATCCAAATCCAGTTTTTTTTAATGGCCTTAAGTTTCAAGAGTATTAAATTTCCAGTACATCGTACGAAACGGAAATGTATGGCCGAAAGGATCAACAATTAAAAATTGGACATGTTGAACACAATTGACGTAAAGTGTTCAGTAATTTGAAGTTGATAGTTACACTTTTCATAGGAGTCAATAGATGCAAATTATTGTACTAAAATCGTTTGTGTCTGAGTCAACAGTCAAACTATAATTATGTCCGAGATGATTGGAATAAATAAAGTAAATGGTTAGCAATTATCCGAATAGAAATTTGTTATCCAATATAATTTTCCTATGTCCAATTAAATTGATCTACATGCTCAAATATTCCGATGCTAATTGATACGTATACTGATCAACAATTTATGATTTTTGTTACAGCTGAAAATTTACCACAAGGTTTCCCAATGATTACCCAGTCGCCAACAACGAAGGTAGTCGAGCGAGGTCACAACGCATTGCTGATGTGCTCCGCAATCGGTTCACCGCCGCCGATAATATCCTGGGTACGCGACATGGTGCCCATCAATACCTCAAATCCGAGATACACGGTCCTCGAGTCTGGTGAGTCTTCAGCTACTTTTTTGAATGGGAAATAGCTCCGATGATTGGCGACAGTGGCGCGAACTCTTGCTGTTGGGTATCCTGGATGCAAATGAAAAGAGTATGAAGGAGTAAGTTAAGTGTCCAAAAAAAAACCGTATGGATACCCATTTTTAGTGAGAATCTGGGCAAAAGTAAAAAAAAAAAACCATATCTCTACCGATTAGTCCAACAAGAAATGACATTTGAATAACGATAAACGTTCCAAAACGCCATGGAACATTGGAGTGAGATTGCCGAAATATTTCTAACTCTTCGTCAACGACTTGTCCATTCCACTTATGTCAATGCTAGATAAAATCGTGCAATTTGAGAATTTGTTAAAGGCGAATGAATTGAAAAAGGGAATATGGATTGGCTACAATCCATGACTCTCGTTGTGATTCATCCTTACGCGACACAGTGCCCATCGATACCCGAATCCAAGATACACGGTTTTCCAGTCGGACGAGTCTTCAGCTACTCTTTTGGATGTAAAATAGCTCCGATGATTGAGGGCAGTTGCGGAGACTCTTGGTGCTGGGGGTATCCTGGATGCAAATGAAAAGAGTATGAAGGAGTACCCATGGCGAAGGGCCTGGGAGAGCCAGCTGGAGTTGGCTTTTCCGAGCGAGCCCGCCAGCCAACAGCCAGCCAGCAGGTGCGCGTAATATCTCCTCGAGTGCCAGGGTGGGACGTGCGTAAGTCACTGTCAGCCGAGGCAAGCGTTGATCGAGTGGTCACGCGATATGGCAACGTTCTCCATATCTATCTCTCGCCCATTCCCCGGGTACACCGCTTGTACATACCTACAGTAGTCGGCCCATAGTACCACCAAATGCCCCTATCCCACTTTACCCTCCTTCTCCTCCCTCGCTCCATCGCAAAGTGTCCTCTTCATGTCTATCTTCAGCATATCTCCATGTGACCCACTCCTGCACGCTATCGACGACTCGTCCGCACTCGAGGGTATAACGTGCCTCTATATGCCGTACCATTGACACGGCTGACCATTGCATTCAATGATTTTCAATAATGGCTCCGACTCTCCAGCTTACCAAGCGAAAAAACTTCATCCTCTTGATGTACTTCACCTTGGATTAGCCTTCGAGGGTTAAATGTGGTCTGGTTTTGATGCTGCCTGTACGTGACTTGAATAGGGCAGAAAATAGGACATTTCGACACTAGGAAGACAAAACATAAGCTATGAAAAAGTTATTTTTTTGTCTTGAACAAATTTTTTTCCGTCTGATGTCTGGAAAATTGCCTATTTTTGGACAGACTGAAAAAAAAAATTGACTTTTCTAGGAAGGGAACTTTTTTGTTTAGCGGGTGTTAAACGAAACTTTCCTTGGCCATTGCTTCCCCATTTTGCACTTTTCTCGAGTTCTGTCAATTTTATTTATGCAATATCAGGGGCGAAAAAAATGGGATATGGGTCCATAAAAATATTCGATGATTATTGAAGCTACTCTAAACGGTTTTCAATGCAAATCACAATGATTGAAGATTTTACTAATTGTTCTCGACGCCGTTATCACTGAAATTACAGCTTACACCTGATATGACGGAATTTTATTAGACACGCTATTAAGCAACATATTGTAGAATTAATAGGGGCATTCAGCATTGATGCCATTGGTAACGCTATCCAGCTGCTGAAAGCGATAACCTCCCACCGTCATAACCACCAAATTCGTTTCCGGGCCATAAATATCTATCATTGCTGCCACTCGTAATTTATTTACGATGTTCTGGTATATTTTATATTATTGCATTGTAATAATACGAGCCACTGTGTGTGACGGGAAATAGTTCGGGAGCTGCATACACTAAGCCTATCGATGCAACGCGCCGTTATTGTTAGTGGTGCTTCCCGACCCGAGCTCCCATCCAACTGGAAATTACGACATACGCTACATCGGTAAACGCTGTGTATAAGCATTACTGTCGCGACCATAGTCGGCATTTGACTCTTTTTTAAGCCCCTCTGTACTCGTGCCAGGCATCTCGGAACGTGAAGCCAGAGGCGACAAAGGACAACAATTTTAACCACGTTGCGGAAAAACGCATTTTTCCACCCGCTCATTTTTTTGTCGAAAGAATGTTTTATTAATGATGGCGTGCCGTTAATTAACCACTGCAACAAAGGTTTAATAAATTATCGCGCTTTATTATAAAAAGATCTTGGCGGCTCTGTATACAATGTATAGGGTATATCAAAAGGGCTCAGACTCAATTTTTAATAAAATAGTCGTGGACTGGGTCCGGATTATTTTTCAGTAACTCATGGGCTCCTCAGCCTCGATTTTTCTTATTTTTTCACAGTTCTCTAAGCTCGCGATTTTTCTATTTTTTCACGAGCCCCTAATCTCGAACTTTTTCCGATTCCCTCATTAATTAAGCAAAGAGACATTTTGAATTGCTGTTTTTTATCCTCTACAGAAACTCACAGCAATTTTCCATTTTCCAAAAAATACGACCAAAAACACGAAGAATGACTTCAAAAAATCGTTCCTAAGACAAAATCTAACAAAGGTAAAAACTGGTAATCTATATTCGAGTATAACTTTAAAGAACCCTATGCATCTAAAGCCCTGACAAAGAAGGAATATCACGTAAGTGCATGTGTGCGTTTTTTCTTCACCTTTTATTTTTCCAATTTTCTTCGATGTCACTTCGCCCCAACAAAGCTGAGGTAAACGAAATCCTTTCTTTCTTGTTTTTTTTTAACCGTCTGTTAAACTATTCATCGCCGAGCACGGATATTTATGTATTATTCAAGTTTTACGCGCGAAAAAAATAAAAATAAAGAACGGAAAAAAAAGACAACGGAGAATAGCGAAGCGAGAATGAGGTAGGTAAGCTGAGGAGGAGTAACCGACAAGAATTCGACAAGCAGCTCACGCAGCAACAGAGTACCCAGTCGCTCCTCGTACAGGCCCCTCCACTCGCTCAGTCATTCTCCCTATCGCGCACTCGCGTACACCATCTAACTTTATTCACGTGTCTTTGGCTGCTGGAAAACCGGAGCCAGAAGGGTCGTCTCCACCCCCCGGCCCACCCCACTCCCTCCCCCCGCCACTCTGCCGACGTTACAGGGCGACGACAACGCGGAGAAGCATATCCACTTCGCGTGTCTCATAAAATATATATAGCGTATAGTGTAATGTATTGCAAAAAGGACATTGCAAAGCTTTCGTAGGTGCCTAGTACGTACGTGTAGCGACATACCAACTTCCGGGCGCTCTTTCCTCGTCCTGGCAGCCACACCTGAGAGATAAGAATATAAGAATAAACTGCGGGGCTGCAAAGAAGAAGAAGAAGAAGAAGAAGAAGAAAAAAATGGCGTGGAAAATGGGACGCCGAAAGGGGGCGGGGGCGTTGAGTACGCAACTGCCCTGCCACTATAACAAGACGCTAAAACGCAAGTTTTACAAATTTCTCGAAACTGTACACCTGACTCTCTGTATATTTTTATTTCGTTTTCTGGGTTTTTTTTTTTTTTTTTTTTTTTTTCGCTGCGATACACGCAACTACTGTGTCCTACTACGTAGGTTAATTCTTCCTTCGTTCTTTCCTACTTTTTACCAGTTCTCGCAGATTATCTCCCACGGGAGCAGTTCCACGGACCCTCCAGACTCTACACCTCATTATTATTACGGTCGGACTCTGTCGGTGCAAAAAAAATATTAAATTCTCCTAACGAGCGCCGGATGTGCAGACGGGAGTACCAAAAGTTCCGGGTTTTTTGCCTTGGACAATATTTGACGTTTGTGCAAAACGTCCCAACTTGCGTGTCGGACAATGTCGTTTACATAGCAGAAAATGGTTGTCAAATAGTAGAGTGAAAGTTGAGAATTTTGTGAATCCAGGTGAATTAGTCACACCTTTTTTTTTTTGGATTTTCATTTTTTCTTTGGAGGTGGAAAAAAATTGTGTGGGAATTAAGTAGGTAGCATCACTGAAGATTATTTTTAATTACAGAGAAAATTCATGCTTGCCAAATACAATTTTACAGAAGTTGATGCAACGTAACGCTTTTGTAAATTTAAAAAGTCCATAAAAACCGTAGCACCTTATCGATTTAGCCCCAATTCGATACGAACGATCGTATCGCTTCGTTCAATTTCCATACACCGTTTCAGCACCGCAGTTAAAAAATCGTTCGTGTTGGAGCATGGACGGACGTTTTTCGAAATCTTAAAAATTTCATAAAAACGCAATGCGTTAACCAATTTTGATAATACTAATTCGTTCACGAATTATGGTAAAATGAATATTATGCTCTTCATCAAACACACACATATCAAAAAATCTTTTTAACCCACTTTTTCTCGAAAAAAAAAAATCCCATCATACCAAAACGTCCCTGAGAAAGCAAAAAATACATTTCAATAGAACATGAATTGTCTGACATAGAAATATTATTGAAAAAAAGCCTAAAACCAGGACTCCTTCTATGAGTAATCAAAAAAATAGGTTTTCAAGATTCAGATTTTGAGTGAATTTCCCACATAGGTCTTAGAACAAAATTTATGCCAAAGGAAACAAAAAAAATGTTTAACAATTTTGAAAGTGGCGGGTAATGTGACACTGCGTCTTACGGGCATGACGAAAGGTTTAGCAAGAGTGCAAAACCGATCGTCGGTTCTCCACACCTGTGACTTATGGGCGTATCGCAGGAGCTCAAATTCTCAGCGTTGCTTCTCAGCTCTATCAGGTTTCCGTGAGCACTCGAGGCGTATAGTGTGTATAGGAGTAGGCGGTAAAGGTATAAGATGAGAGAGCGAGAGGGAGGGGGAGCGTCCCGCTCACCTAGCATCTCTCGGTTCTCTCAGCCAGCTCTCAAGGACCATTAGACCATTCTCTCCCGGGATATACGGTAGGTTGACTCATGGCTCTCGCTATACGAAGGGAGAGCTTGAGTGAGTTACTTTACGGCGCTGAAAGCGAGGAGGGGAGCTCTTCGTCGTACTATGTTCTCCTCGTACCGTTCACGTTATCCGATATATAGTATATAGCGCATCGTAGCGCCGGATATCCCTCCCGCCCTTCAGTCTTTACTTCACCCAAGACGGCGAGCGCCAGTAGCTACACGAGACCTTTCTTATCTTAAACGCGCTCCGCCTGTCTCTCTTTCACTTTCTCCCTGTCGTTGCTCACTCCTGACCCGCGGGAGCTACGCCGTAGATAGATTTTTCAAAGCTGCACTCTTCCGCCTCTCGGTTCTATCATACCGAGGTCAGCATTTCTTCGAGTCCTCCACGCAGCATCCATCAATAAGGTCTACAGTTATTATCGAGCCTCGTGTGGTCAACAATCGCACGGAGAGAAATTTATGTGTTATCGCGACAACAAAACTCACTTTGCTAGACTAGCAACAAGATTCTTCAATCCTGCGGCAAGATTTTTTCAGCAGAACAAATGATCCGCGGGAATAGCAAAAGTTTGGCGATCTGACAGCCGTAACACAATGATTTTTGTTGCCACAACATAACATTTTTATCTGTGCGCAGTCATATTTGTATTCGTTTGGTTCCTCGTAGAGGAAACTCTCTTTTCGTGCATTTTCTTTTTTTTTTTTTTTTCGAAGCTACATAAAAAATTTTGCAAAAAGGCTAAATAAAGGTTATTGACACACCCGTAGTAAAATCTTTGTTTACCTATTTTTCGTTAAAAAGCATAGGCGATACTACTAC